>MJHO01000155.1:55013-240666 GCA_002076135.1 Xerophyta viscosa
ATAGTCTTGCTGTCTCCTCGTCTACGCATTGAGGTAAGGGGCTGAGAAGCGATGCGATATAACTGACCCGTTTATGAGAGTGAAAACGGCTGCTCTTCTAAATGATCGATCTCTGCAGTTTTTTGGTCTGGGGAAGCTCATGTTTTCTCCAAGTAGTTTTTTATGCAGAAAAGCCAACTACTGGAATGGATGGCGGAAACATACCTCTAACTTCGTTAATCGCCGGGCATTGAAGCTCCTCTCGAATACGGGCCTGGTTGTTCGTCAGCCGTCGCCGGAGGCCAGCCGAGCCAAGCGTCAGCCATGTGGTTCTTTATCTCTAGGGAGTGGAGGACTTCAGAACTGTTCAGAGGTCGGAGACGAGATGGTGATTTTTCGTAAGTAGGCTGTCCATAATATCGTCACGAGCTTCGTATTCTTGGAGATCTGGTTCGCGACGAGCTTGTGAATCGGTATACGCTTCATCCTTCTGATCCGAGTTTGCTTGGAGAGGCGGATCCCTGCTACGATTGCTTCGTACTCCGACACATTGTTGGTTGAGGAAAGTTTAATTTCAGGGCGTAGTCTAACCTGGTGCCATCCGGGACGCATAGGACTATGCCTGCCCCGCTGCCAGTTGCGTTGGAGGATCCGTCAGTGTGTAATGTCCAAAGATCTTCTAAGGAAACGGCTTTCGATGTGCTTCGACGGAGTTCTTCTTCGAGTGGCGGGGTCATTTCGGCTATGAAATCTGCCAAGGCTTGGGCTTTGATTGCCGGGCGTGGTTGGAATAAGATATCGAACTCTTTCAGCTTCATTGACCACTTTGCTATGCGACCCGATGCCCCAGGATCTTTCATGACCTGCGCCAGCGGGGTATTCATTAGGATGTGAATGGGGTGCCCCTGGAAGTAGGGCCTCAGCCGTCTTGAGCAAAGAATGATCGTGTAGACCAGCTTCTCTAGCGTGGAATAGTTGAGCTCTGAGTCTCGGAGAAGCTTGCTGTAGTAGAAGATGAGATTTTGGACAATATCCCGTTCGCGGACGAGGACCGCGCTGGAGGCGGACTCCGAAACAGAGACGTATAAATACAGTGGCTCTCCGGGTTCGGCGATACCATGACCGGGGTTGTTGAGGAAGAGCTTGAGTTCCTCAAATGCTTTGTCGTGCTCCGGAGTCCATAGGAACCTCGTGTTTTTCGTGAGGATGTTGTAAAAGAGTTTGTATCGGTCCCCGGAACGGGATATGAAACACCCGGGGGCTGTGATCCGGCCTGTTAGTCGTTGTACCTCTGTTATATTTTTCGGAGGGGCATGTCGATGATTGCTTTTATTTGTCTGGGTTTCGCCTCCACCCGTGAGGTGTGACTACATAGCCAAGAAATTTTCCTGAGGAGACTCCGAAAGAACATATTTCCGGGTTGAGGCGCATTCCATAGCGCCTCATTATGTCGAACGCCTCCAGTAAGTGACGAGCGTGATCTTTTCGGTTTTTACTTTTGACGAGGAGGTCGTCCACGTAGGCTTCCATCCTGTTCCCCAGGAGTGGTCTGAATCCCGTATCAACGAATCTTAGAAAGTTGCCCCTGCGTTTATTAGTCCGAACGAAATAACTGTGTAGGAGAACGTCCCTACGTCGGTGATGAAGCTCGTTTTCTCTTCATCTCCGGGATGCATTTTGATTTGATTATTTCCGGAGAACGCATCCATAAAGCTTAACATTCCGTGGCCTGCGGTCGAATCTACCAACTTATCTATTTGTGGAAGCGGGTAGCAATATTTCGGACAGGCTTTATTGAGATCGGTGAAGTCGATACACATTCTCCATTTACCGTTAGATTTTTTAACTAATACGACATTTGAAAGCCATTCGGGGTATCGAACTTCTTTAATGAAGCCGGCACTTAGAAGCTTTTCCACTTCGTCTTTGATGGCTTTGGCTCTCTCGAGGGCGAAAGACCGTTTCTTCTGTTTGACCGGCTTGGCGTCGGGCCTAACGCTGAGCTTATGTGTGATAATGCTGGGGTCGATTCCTGGCATATCAGACGGAGTCCATGCGAATATGTCCGTGTTGTTTTGAAGGCATTCTTTCAACATCTCGTGCTCTTCGGGATTAAGGGTGGAGCCGAGGAACAGTACTTTTCCATCTTCGGAGCCTCGTTGCGCCGGGATGGTAACCGTTCGGCTCCGCGGGTGAGGCGCTAGTTCTCCGTGTCTCGTTTTGGTCCCTGAGGTAGAGAGGGCCTTCGACGGGCAACGTCTCCTTCTTCAGGGAGTCATTATAGAGTCGTCAGGCCGTGTGTTGATCGCCTCGTAACGTGTAGATTCCGGACCTGGTTCTAAACTTCATTTTTAGATGCGGAATTGAGACGACAGCCTTGAATTTCCACATCCCGGGTCTTCCGAATATTACATTATATACGGAGGGGATTTGTACGATCACGAATGTGACCGTTGCCGTCCTAAGTCGTGGCGCTTCGCCGATGGTAACACGGAGGTCGATGGCCCCTAAGGGCGTCGTGGAGAAGCCGTTGAATCCCACTAGTTCGGAGTGGACCGGTCGTAGTTCAGATTCCGGAATCCCCATTTTGGCGAAACAATCGTAGAACATGATGTCCACCTTACTCCCCGTGTCGATCATCACGCGGTGTACTCTCATGGAGTTGATGATCATGGTCGTTACGAGAGCGTCGGTGTGTGGGGTCATTACGCCGTCAAAGTCGTTGTCGTCGAAGGTGGTTGGTTCGGAGCCTTCTGAGTCTATTGGGGAGTCTCGAGTCTAGAGAAGGTAACATTCTCCGTTTCGTCGCTTCCTTCCACGGGAAGTTTCTTCGTCAATTTCGCCAGATATGAAATTGATTTCACCGTAGTGTATCTGGTGCGTCGGTTCGGGCGCTGGTAGCGGCGGGCGTTGTGGAGGATTGTCACGTCTAGGCGGTTGGTTTCCTCTCCGCGGCAGAAATTCTCGGAGTTCGCCTCGCCTTATTTTTTCTTCCAGGTAGTCACGGAGTTGACGGCAGTCTTCGGTGAAGTGTCCGTGTGACTCATGAAAATCGCAGTATTTTCCCTCGTTTCTCTTCTTTGGAGGGGCTCTGATAGGGGGTGGTCTCGCCACTTGCTCCTTGATTTCCAGTATATGCAGGATGTCTTTTCGTGCGGCGGACAAAGGAGTGTATTCTGCGAATCTGGTGTTGTATACTGGCTTCTGGACAACTTGGGGGGCCCTGCCGTCGCTTGGACTCTTTCTTTTTTTCTGGGCCTCGTTATTGTGTGTGTCTTTGTCTTCCTCCTCCCGAAGAGGTACTTTGCCCCAAGCTGGTAGTGGTACGAGAGGATTTCGTCACAGTGTGCTTCCCTTTGATGGTTCCGCGGTTTAAGGGCTTCTTCCGCGGTCTTGGGAGTGTTGCGGTGGAACTCGTATGCCAATTGTTGTTCCGCGATGCCGATCTTCAGGGCTGTGACGATGAGGTCGTTGCTCGTTATCTCCAACTTGATTTGCTCCTCGGTGAATCGGTTGTAGTAACTCATCAAGGTTTCGTTGGGTTCTTGCTTGATGTCTGTTGACGACCTTCCTCCGGATGGAGGAAAGAAAGTTTGGAGTCGCCACCTAATTTTTATGGAAAATTAGGAAACCGGGATAAGGCACGTTGAGATTCTTGGTGTAAGGTCCCGGATTTTCGTAATATCGATATTTATTATAAATCGGATTTATTCGGATTTGATTTGGTTTTGATTCGAGTTTATTCGAGAGATTTATTTGGTTTTCGGGTGTTTGACTTGTATTGGAATTGATTTGGGCTTGTTTGGTTTGATTTTGGTGTGTTTTGGGCTTAATTGGGACCATCTGGGTTCGGACCCGGCCGATCCAAGCCAAAAATTCGTAACCTTCCAATCACTCTTTCAGCATGGTACATGGGACCATCGCATTATAACCTTTAGGGAATGGTCAATGTGGCCGCTACCTTCTAGATACCTTCCAGCGTGGTCTATGCGGCCATCGCTTTATATCCTTCAGTGGACGGTAACATAATATACTGTGGCATGGCTGATGGGGACCATTGCATTATAACTTTTAGGAACGGTCCATGGGACCGCCGCCTTTTCATAACTTATTTGGGCATGGCCCATGCAGTCATTTTTATAGGAACGATCCATGGGATTGTTACCTTCTCAACCCACGGACGCCAAGTCCGGACACATCTCTTCACGGACAAAATATGATATCTCTTTTATCTTTGCCTAATCCTTTTTCAAAGGATTAGACAAAGAGGGGCAACTGTCGACACCCCATTTTGTCCGGCCACCCACCATAATCATGCACGCACATGTATATTCTCACATGCACATTCCACATCATATATACATACAGAAATGCATACATATGATGATAGCCACCAATATATGCACATATACATATGCATACGTTTATATATATGTCCCATTCATATATATACATATAATTTATATATATATATATATACATGCATACATAAACTATATATACACATAATATATATAGTCTTAATACACATTCAACGATATATACGCATACATAACCCATAAAAATACATGCGCATACACATAGATACACATATATACATGCATGATCACATATATACACATATACATATATACATATATATAATAAAAAAAAAAAAAAAAAAAAGAATGATGATGATGGGTGGCTGCACACAGCAGCCTCCCATCTTGCCCGCCTCCTCACTCCACCACCAACTCCCCATCATCTCCCTAAGCCCCCTACCTACACATCTACTTACCTCCCTCCATTTCTCTATAAAAATTCACAAACAAACCCCAAGGGGGAGGAGGGGGGAGCTAACTGAGGGCAGCATGCTGGAGAGAAGGGAGAGTCTACGCTGAGGAGCCACCTCCGTCAGCCCCGCCTCGCCGCTCCGCCGACGCAAAAAGCGCAACAAATCTCGGCCGCAACCCCTACAAAACACAAATACCGCTCAAACCTTCAGGTAACTCCACGAAACACACTTCATAAACATCTCCTGTAGCCTAGCATCTCATCACGCCGCCGTGGCTTCGCTGGCGACGAGCCACGGCGGCCGAAAATAAAAATAAAAATAATAACATAAAGTTGCACCCATGAATATCTCATAATATATACGTCAAAATGAAATTTTAACATCACCATTGGATTCAGCATACTCGATAACCCTAAGAACGACCATAACAACAATAAACGGAGGTGGTCGCCGAAACGTCGCCGAAACTTCGGAACACGAAAACGCCACGAACGAAGCTTCAAAATCAAATTTTGAGCTCACCAGTGAATCCGAACATCGAAATAACGCAGATAGACATTTTTTGGAGGACATAGGGCCGTCGCCGGCGGCGCAGGCCGCCGGCAAACTCGCGGCCGCGAGCTCTCGCGAGCTCGCGGCTCGCGAGGAAGAAGGGCAACCGGCTTGGCCGGTTGTAACCGGCCAAGCCGGTTGCAGCCACAACAGGCCGCGCGGGATCGCGCGCGGCGATCCCGCGCAGGCCGGACTGGGCCGCGTCCCAGCGACGCAGCCCAGTCCGGTTTTCTTTTTTTTTTTTTTTTTTTTTTATACTTTTAATTGTTTTGTTTTATTTTATGTTTTTTTTAGAAAATATTAAATTAACAAATTTTAACTTAGTCATAAAATAAATAATATTTCATATTTTATCACATAATTAAATTTCAGCCCAATAATCATCTTATAGCATAACACATGTACATATATGTATGTATATATACATGAAAATCAAAATCGAGGGAGATGGATATTTCTCTCAAAATTAACACATAATAATAAAAAGAATCAGGGGGATAAGTGATGGATATTGCTGACTCCCCACTCTCGTGTAAATATTACAAAATGCGACACGAATATTATTATATATAAATAAAACGAGTAACGCGAATAATCGAAATACGGAAAAGAGATGGATATTTCTTTCCCATCTAATAATTAATATATAAATATACGACTTATTATTAGAGTGGAGATGGATATTCCTATCATAATAACACGGGGGCGATGAAGAGGAAACGACACGGCGTTGAGCCCCGCAATAAAAGTAATATTTCTTATAAATCCATACACAAATGTACATACATATCATAAGATATATAAACGCACATATATTTTTATATTTCATATATTGATGTTATAGCATAAATGCATACATAATCATATTGTATTATATATTTGCGAATGTATATATATGTAGGTAATAAATAAAGACACGCATATTTATAATAGAGATTTGGTTTCTCTAATTACAAGGGTTAGGAACCGGATAGATCCTAATCTGAGTAGCTGGGGTAGATAAATATGTATGATCGTAATAGAAAGTGATGGATATCACTATTCTAACACGACCATACATATTTATAAAAATCAAATCTCATTCAAATAAAGGATATATGGAAACGAGATGATGGATATTATCCCGACAGATATATGTTCTGTATTTGGATGTGTCTGCCTAATATAATTTTAGAGAATAAGGTGGATACCGATCTCTCTACTTTATATTAGGTAAATAATTAAATATGCATATATAAGAATAATAAATATGTGATAAATGTAAACCCAAAATTATTCTTATCACCTATAGAGTACCCTCTCTGAGGGGCGCTGTGGGGGTGTTCCGTCTTCCCCACACGTAAACGACGAACGAACCTGACGAATCTCTATGTGCCTTATCCTGGTTTCTAGATTTCCGTAAAATATCTAGGTGGCGACTCCAACCCTTTCCCTCCCCGGAGGAAGGTCGTCAACACTACGCGTGGGTGATCTTCTTATTTCTTGTTCCTGTGGCGCTTCGGCATTGTGCTCTCCGCGTTCCGTGTTCCGATCGGGGTGCTGCCGGATTAATGGATGCAGTGGTGAGCATCGCCCGGATCTCACTGCGAAAGTGATCAAGATCATCCCAGGTAAGAGGTATCGGGACTGGTTGCACGATTGTTGGTCTGTTCGATCTGGCTTGTTGTTCCTAGAGATCTTCAGCGCGTTACGGTTGCGACCACGAGTTGGTCTGACTAAGTTCTGGGGTTCCGCCCCACTATTGCTCGTCGGGACGCCGTTTCTTGCCGAGCCGTTTTGTGTTACACGTCTCCGGTTAGCCATCACCTCAATGTCTTCCTCCCCACAGACGGCGCCAAATGATGGTTTGGAGTTAATGAAGTTTTAGGAATCAGACAATGATGGACGGAAAACAATCACAAAACACCAGATTTACGTGGTTCGGCGAAGATGCCTACGTCCACGGGAAGGAAAAACGCTCTTTTACTATTAGGGTTGAGGGGAGATAGTCGAGTACAAAGTCTGCTTTTTTGGACTAGATTTTAGGTATTTATACGTTAATGAATCCGCCGCTCTAAACCCTATAATGCCTTCCTCTTAATTAGGTAACCGATTCCTCTTTGAATGGTATACTGAGTCTTCGCGTTCGGTTGCTATAAACGCTCGGGTGACGCCAGCGTTTGAACCATTTGCGACTCCATTATATATATATATATATATATATATATATATAATCAGATTAGGTTAGTGGATTTCACTATGACATAATTAATTATAATCACTGGTATAATTTATTTGGATGTGGGTGAACGATTATTTAATATTTGACGTGTTAGTTGGATGAAGCTATGAATTGCCTTGTATTGTTTATGTTTATACATGTATGTTTTAGAAGTGAAGGGCCTGGAGGTTCTAGTTTGGAGGAAACCGAAGGGATCATTGACACTAATATAAGGGATCATTGACACAAATGGTAGTATTGAGGCTAAGGGGACTGTAAATAATTAAGGAATTCATTTTCTTAATAGGAGGGGGGGGGGGGGGGGGGGGGGGGCTTTAAGGGGCCTAACAGAGGTTAATGACAACCAACGCGGATAGTTCAAAACAGCTTTCCTCGTATCAGAAGAATTGGAGTGAGCTCAGCCCAACTTGGACCCGCCATGCTCTATACCTCTCCGTTAGGAAGCATGGCCGTCATTCCGAGTAAATGACGTGGGGTCCTTTGCCACAGTACAAGGTTTGGTCCTAGTTCAGATACATCACCAGTTTCCCCCCTTCTCATTGTCTATACGTCTTAGATTAGTTTCCCTTTGAGATTCACTCCAACTTTCTGAGTTCAAAGTTACTCGCCTAGCCATATATTTAATTATTTCGGCAAGAACTGGGTCCTCTCTCCATGAATATATCCACTCTTGCAGTACCCAACATTACACATACCGAAGAGGTAGGGGCCATAGCATGGACTCCACCCAAGCAACTTTGCCTACACTTTTCTTATCAATATTTTTGTGTTGATTTTTGTATTCTGATTTTTTTTTTTAAAAAAAAAATTTCCGACAGCAAAAGAGAGTAAAAAAATAAGGTTACTGTTCCCATGAACAGTAAATGTTATTTAAAAAAAAAAAAGAAGAAGATGAAGAAGAGGCCGATTCAATGATAAAATAAAAAGAAGGATTTGTTTGTTTGTATTTATGTTGCTTTTGACCTAATAGCAATAAAGGAGTTCTTCAGCCTTTGATTTGTAAGTCACTAAAACCGCAAACTGAAAAGAGTAAGCTCTTGAATTCTAGGTTTATCTTTTGGATCTCCACAAAATATTATTAAGATCTTTTATTAGGTCCTTAGTGGACGTTAGGATATTCCTCCTTGATTTGTCCTTTAGTTCAATACGGACTGGTAGAGAGTTTTTCACGAGTAGAAAAAGGCAATATGGTGAGAACATTAGGGAAAAAAAGTCGATTGAGTGCACCACGAGCGAACTGAATGAAATCCACATAAGGGAGAAGTGAGGACCATTATTGTTTTATTTTGTACTAACCCTTTTATTGTAGTAAAGATGTCTCAAAGAATAGAGTCCCATAACACACGAGAGACATTTGATCCGAAACTTATGATGGAGGTGATGATAGGGGAGATGCGGAGGATGATGGAGCCCATTCAAGAGCAATTAGACCTGTTGGAGGAAGCACGCACGGGACCACCTCGCGGCAACCCTACCACGCAGAGACGGGAGGGATCCTACCATATGGGAATCCGTAGAAGATCATGATGCTAATGAAGACGAATTTGATGGAGAAGATCTCGGTTCAAATAAAGGCAATAGGAGATACGGACGCAGTCGAGGCGATCGAAACCGGGAAGACAATAATTTAGGAAGCATCAAGATGATGATACCATCCTTCTTGGAAAAACGATCTCGAGGCTTACCTAGAGTTGGAAAAAAAAGATGGAACTAGTGTTTGATTGCCACCGTTACTCCGAAGTAAAGAAGGTAAAACTTGTTGCTATAGAGTTTGTTGACTATACTATTGTATGATGGGACCAGTTGACAGTGAGTAGAAAGAGGAATAGAGAACGAGCCATTGAGACATGGGAAGATATGAAGATCGTAATGCGAAGACGGTTCGTTCCGAACCACTACTACCGAGGGCTCTACCAAAAATTGCAGGGGCTGACACAGGGCAAACGGAGTGTAGAAGATTACTACAAGGAGATGGAAATCACAATGATTCGAGCCAACATGGAAGAAGATCGTGAATATACTATGGCAAGGTTCTTAAGCGGACTCAATTGCGACAATGCGAATATGGCGGAAGTAACTATGTGGAATTGGAGGATATGGTACACGTCGCTATCAAGGTGGAGGAACCAACTCAAGAGGAATAGCACCACCTTCAGACTTAGACAAGGCTTGATCTCATGGAAGCCTAATTACCCCAAAAAGGAAGAAAAGGTTAGCCAAGGTACTTCTGAATCTAGAAATCGTGACATCAGATGCTTCAAATGTTTGGGCAGGGGACATATTGTGAGCCAGTGCCCGAATAGGGAGTAATGATCATGCGCAATGATGGAGAGATCGAGTTTGATGACGAGGAAGATAACACAGGCATGCCACTTCTGGAGGATGACGACGAAGATTACCCCGCACAAGGAGAGTTGGTTGTGGTAAGGAGGGCTCTAAGTGTACAAGTCAAAGAAGATGATAAGGTGCAACGGGAGAACAAATTCTATACACGGTGTCACGTACAAGACAAGGTATGCAGCATGATCATTGATGGAGGGACTTGTACAACATAGCTAGTACTTCATTGGTAGATGTAGATATCTCATTTTGTCCGGGTTACCGATTTCAACGATCCGGAACACACCGAGAAACATAATGTGATTTGACAATTTAAGGCGACTTAAGCTTGATAAAAATTTGATCATAAATCACTTATTTTTTACTTAATTTGAGATAATAAACTAAGGATAATTATTTGAATTATCCTGGGTTATATGCGGACGGAACATAATCGTCAAAAATCAAGATTTTGTGCATAGAGGGTCTATGTTTGCCAACTGCCAAAATTATGACTGAAGTTTTCGCAAAATCTAAAGGCACTGATTGCGTAAGTTTGAAAAATACAAAATTGTTTATGTAATACATGACAAAACGCAGATTAACAAAGAAGAAGAAGAATAGTTTGGCAACCGACCGCCGTGCGCTGCTCACGCACGTCCGCGAACCGTCGCAGTAATACCCGTCGTTTCATCGCCACCAACCGACACCGCTCCGTCTGCCGCAAGAGGGATATAAAACTTGTCGGAGAAGCTCGTGAAGTCGGCCGGAAAGAGAGAACCCGGTGGGGAGAAAAGAAAAGTCGGCCGATAGAAAGAGAGAGAGAGAGAGAGCTCGGCTGCGACTTGCCATGGGCTCCGCAACACATTTAGCACGACGCTGACGCCGCCGCACTGCTTCGCCTCGCTGGAAAATGCTAAAAATCGAAATCAATGTATTCGAGGTACGCGTCCAAACTTCATCAAAACTATATCATTACGATCTCTATACGGTGTAGGTTACAGGATGCCGTGGCTTCGTCGGCGGCGAGCCACGACGGCAACCAAAATTACACCTCAAATCTCTCGGCGTACACACGTCGAAACCAAATCAAATCCGATCTCTCGCCATTTTTGAATCCGACCGAGCTATTTTCAATCTGATTGAGCCATTTTCAAATCCGATCGAGCCAAATCAATTCAGACCGGCCCAATTAACTAAAACCGAGCCAAATTGCATTTTGATCAAGCCACATTCACTTTTGACCGAACAAACTTGCTACAAACTAAGTCATTTAGGTCCCAAACAACTAATTTTGGATTTAAATTCAATTTTACAATTTTTATAAATTTTTAAGTCAAGAAATTAAGAATTAAGTTATTTTCAAGAACAAAAAAGAAGGGTTTAAACTTTAATAAAAGTTAATGCTAGAGTGAGGCGGTTTAACCGATCTTTATGCCTTAGCTAGACTTCCTTTAAACATTTTTAAGAAAAAAAGGTTTTTAAAAGCTTAATAAAAATTGAGGTTAAAGTGAGGCGTTTTAACCGATCTTTACACCTCAATTAAATATTTTTAAATTCTAAAAGAACTTTTAAAATCGAGGCTAAGTTGAGGCGGTTAACTGATCTTTACGCCTTAACTAAAATTTTTCTAATGACTAAAGAATAAAACAAGGTGGTTAACTAATCTTTAAGATTAAATGGTGGTGGTTTATCCGAACTTTATATCTCTAAATATCTAAAAGGGGGCGATGAAGAGGAAATGGTAACGCACTAGGCCCAACTTAATAAAAATAAGATTTTCATACATCTAAGGATATATGGATACAACGCGATATAAGAATAAGATTTTTAAGCATTACGGTAATATCATTAAAGTCAGGATGAAGCGGTTTAACCGATTCTTGCACTTTAGTGATATTTTATAACATTTTTTAAGTAGGAATAAGGAAAGCATCTTACTTTAAATAAGTTCAAATCACTTAGTTAAGAGTACCTCTTCGGAGGGGCGCTGTGGGGATGCTCTGTCTTTCCCACACGTAACCGACGACGAACCCAAAGAATCTCTAACGTGGCTTATCCCGATTTTCTAATTTTTCATAAAAATTAGGTGGCAACTCCAAACCTTTTTCCCCCATCCGGAGGAAAGTCGTCAACAGTAGAGAAACTAGGCCTACCCATATTCAAATACCCAAGGCCTTACAAGCTACAATGGCTCAATGATAGTGGAGAAGTAAAGGTGAATCAACATGTGTTAGTTTCTTTTCGCATTGGTAAATATGAAGATGAAGTGCTCTACGATATGGTACTAATGCAAGCAGAACATCTATTACTAGGGCAACCATGGCAATTCGATCGAAGAGCGAACCATGACGGCTTCACCAACAAGTACTCTTTCAAGGTCGGGTCAGAACATGCTTGTTATTGAGTAAGACAACCGAAATGTATCTTTTGAAATCTTTAGCCGTAAAAAAATGTCAAATATCGGCGATCGATAGCTGTGGACCTTGGAAGTGTCCAACTAAGGCTTGTTTAAAAGACTCAGCAAACAAAGATTCTGGGTTCGTTACCCAGTGAAGTTGCCATCTGTTGACGATCTTCCTCCAGGGAGGGAAAGGGTTGGAGTCACCACCTAGATATTTGTGAAAATTTAGAAAAGCATGATAAGGCACATAAGAGATTCGTTAGGCTCGTTCGTCGTTTACGTGTGGGGAAGATGGAACACCCCCACTGCGCCTCTCAGAAAGGGTACTCTATAGGTGATCAGAATAATTTTGGATTTATATTTATCACACATTTATTATTATATACCTGCATAGTTAATTGTCTACCTAATATAAATGAGAGAGATCGGTATACACCTTACTCTCTAAATCATATTAGGTAGACATATCCAAATATAAAATATACATATATGTATATGTCGGGATAATATACATAATCTCGTTTCCATATATCCTTTATTTGAGTAGGATTTGATTTTTATAAATATGCCTAGTCGTATTAAGAGAGTAATATCCATCACTTCCTATTACGATCATTCACATTTATTTACCTCAGTTACTTAGATTAGGATCCATCCGGTTCCTAACCCTTATAATTGGAGAAATCAAATCTCTGCTATTTATATGCATATATTTAATACATATTTATAACATCCCGATATTTATATATATGTTATATGCATACATTTACAAAACTATATACACTACTACAAATATATAAAATAAAATAGGTAAGAACGAATGAATATTATTTTATTTCTTGGGGGCTCAACACCGTATCATTTTCTCTTCATCGCCCCTGGTTATTCGAGATATCCATCTCATTTTTAACATTATATTTATCTAATATTTTTTGTGTATTTTATTAATGGAAAAAAATATCCATCTCATCCCCGAGTAATATATTTTTATATTTGCATGTTAGTTGATAATGGGGAAGAAATATCCATCTCTTCCCCGTATTTCGGTTATTCGAGTTACTCGTTTTATTTATATACAATAATAATCGTGTCGTATCTTATAATATTTACACGAGAGTAGGAAATCATCAATATCCATCGCTTATCCCCTGACTCCTATTTATTATCAAGTTTTATTTCGGAGGAAATATCCATCTCCTCCGATTACGCGTACTATGTGTGTGTTTACCTATATGTATGTGTGTTGTGTGTCTATTGTCGTATTTATTAGACAATAAAACTAAATTTTGGGCCGTAAATGGGCTGATCCGGACCAAAAATGGTCCGGACCGAACAACCTGACTCGAACCTGGGCTGCGCACAGGTCCGCATGCGGGTTTAAATCACGCGATGACCAGCTCAGCCGGTCGTCAACGAAGTTAATCGCCTGTGAGCTGAGCCTTTTAAACAAGCCTTAGGGGTAGCGGATGGCATTATGTAGTAACAAAGCAAAAGACTTGTTCCAACTTCACGATGACGACTAATTATTTGTCTCGCCGGTGATGAGGACCGGCTAGGCCATTTGGGTGCTGGCCGATGTTGCACCAACGTGCATTGATATAACATTGATAAAAGATGCGTGAAAGTGGGCCATTGCTAGGAGGGCCCAGTCTTGCGGGTGCTGTCGGCCCTGCAGGCGCGGACAACTAGGATCACGTACTACCTACCAGAAGCACGATGTCGGCTAGTGTTAGGGGCTTTCGGGGCTAGGATGGGGACTTTTCTATGTAAATTCTTATATGTTAATGGGTATTTTCTATGTAAATTCTTGATCCGTCTCTATACAAAGACTAGATTATTATAAAAGAATTTCAGCATTTGATCGGAAACAAATTAAAAGGCTTCTATCATTAGCTAATGTGACTGTGAAGCACATTTGTTTGGCATCTAGCAAAATTGCAGATCATCTAGCTATTATTGGGAGATGTGTGGACTAGATTTCATTACTTTGATTCATTAGATAATTTTTCTGTAAAGGTTAAAAAGAACAAAAAAAATATCTATATTATTGGGAGAAGTGTGGACTAGATTTCATTACTTTGATTCATTAGATAACGATTCTATAAAGGTTAAAAGGAACAAAAAATAATTTCTAACAGTAACCAAGGCAAACTTCACTTAGATAAGAATAAAGGTGCCACACCAAATCCAATCTGACTTGCTCAATTCACATTCAAACTAGAGCTTAATGTGATTAAAGCTGATTCAACTCAAATCTTTTTAATTAATCTCAGATTCAAACTAACTGGAAGGATTAAGCTCATATTGCCCAAAGTCGAAAATGCCAAAAATTTGACCATAAAATATTAGTCATGTAACTGGTTAAGCCCTAATTGGAACTGATTAAGCTCAAATTGTCCAGTCCAAGTTATTAAGCTTCATTGTTTTCGCTTTTCGGGGTAGCTCAACTAGTGGGGAACTACAAATCATACTCATGAGTTTGATATCCGCTCATTGTTATATGGAATGGAAATTATCTCAAACTTTTTAGAAAAATATTCTGAACGTTGTGGCAGTTATGTACCTGTATACAACGACATGTTGAGGATAAGGTACGTCTAGAGTTTACACCCTGACTACGCGATCTAAAAACTATGGTTAGAAAATAATGTCCAGTTCCAAATTCTTTTTAAGATTCAATAGAAAACAATGTTCAATTCCAAATATTTTTTAAGATGCAAAGCCTTCACGTGAAGTTCTATGCGAATAATTGTCAATATTTTTCATTCTTCTCCTAATAATAGCGAAATTTTCCCAGCTTATAAGACTTGCATGGGAAGAGATAACTGAATCAATGCTTAACAATAGTACGGTCCTCATTCATTGAATAACAATGTAATGGTAAAATATTCTCCTACTTTATCTTCTTAATGCATTTTGAAGATATGGTGAAATTTAGTGAAACAAGTAATACATAGAATCTTTCAAAACCAAAAAACATGAATTTAATGCACAATCAAGTATAAATAAGCATTGTCGGCTGCCTTAACCAATAGATTTATAGTATTTTTTTTCATAAAAAATATAAGTGGAAGGGGAGCGATACATAGAGAAATGACAGCACGTGGGAAAGTAGCGGCTTCCTTCGTCTATTTTGGCATGATTTTTGCCACCTTCCTTTTCACCTACACAGGTAAAAAAAAAAAAAAAAAAAAAAAAAAGAAATCCCCTTTAAAGGTGAACATGCATGACTTTTTTTTTATTTCCTGGTTCGTTTTAACCCTTGACAATTCTTTCAATGTTTTTTGGCAGAACAAAGGGATATTCATACTACTCGGGATCTTGTAAGTGTGTTTCATCTATTCCGCCGAAATTGTTGTTTTCTATTTTAGCATAATAGCAAGAAAACTTTTACTTAGATTATACTTGTAGTTATTCAATAATTGATTTCACATTATATATTACATTATTTGCATACACAAGAAAGGCTCCATATAAAGAAATCCTAATGTTTCTTTAAATAGTGGAAACTAACTACACAGTCACAAGATAGCTCCACATTGTTTTGATCATAACAATTCTGCAACTTGTGGGGTGGCGGGGTGTCGCAGTGAATAGGCAACGTGTCAGGAAGCCTTTTAATACAGCTTTGAGTCCCTAAACTCAACGTCAAGCGCTGACGGTAACACGTATATGTCCCCTTACGTGCAATAGGCTACTTTGACTGAGTAAATTTAGATTTGTCTCCTCCTAGATAGAGCGGGATTTAGGATGAGATAGTGCTAATTGGGAAACTTTTAAAAGTTGGCTAGTATTAAGGTGTACAGCAACATCCCATAACCAATCATTAAATACTCTCATAAAAGAGAATAGAACCCAGATTCAATTCTCCGAGAAAAAATCTAGTGTGGACCCCTCAAAAAAAAGATAGTCTTTAAGGCATATACGATTTTCAAAAGAAACAATCTTGACTAAACAAAGTATTTGTTTTTGTTTTTCTTCTAGGCTAAGAGATGGTGCGTGGCGAGTCCAGTTCCACCGATATCCAATCTGCAAGCGGACATAAATGTTCTTTGCAATGTCGTTGATTGTAGCTCTATCAAACCCGGCGGCAATTGCTTTGAGCCAAACACAGTGCGTGAACATGCATCCATTGTCTTCAACCTCTACTACCGCTACCATGCTAACCAAAGCAACACCTGCAACTTCGGCGGGGATGCGATGATAACTTTCACGGATCCATGTAATTAGTTTTAAATTTATAAATGCTTACTTTGATGACTAACTCATTGATATAATGTCTTAATTTTTGTTGATTTTCCTTGTATTTTCCAGCGCATGGAACCTGCATCTACAGTTGATGCTGCTTCAGAGAAGAGGAATATAAAAATATGGCACAAATAACCAAATAGAGAAAAAGAAAGAAAGGGAAAAAAGAAACAAAAAGAAATGTGTACCTCTCCTAGCTTGATATTGTTTTTCATTTACTAGACTAGCTTTAGAATAAGTAGAAGATTTCTTGTTGATGTTGTGACTTCTACAATGTTATTGTGATTAATAAATTGGCGTTGCCTTCCGATCTACGGCAGTTCATTGTCCCCTCATTAACAAGATTTTTAGAGTTTTTGTTCTAAGAAAACACTTTAAGAGTGCAGTATGAATTTTTGCCATTATTTTCTTGAGGAGTAAAGAGATAATGGAGAAGACTAGGATATGAGGTTGACCGTGTTATAAAGTGTTACATTATTCTCTTTCAACTCTGTTATATTTTTGGAGAGCATTGCTCAGTAAATGAAACTGATACTCGAGCTTTTTAGGGATTTGGGTTTTAGGTTAACCGTGTTACAAAGTTGCATGAATGTAAGGAAATAATAGATGAGATTTGGGCGTGAGGTTGACCGTGTTATAAAGTGTTACATTGTTCTCTTCCAACTTTGTTATATCTTTAATGAGCATTGCTCTATATATGAAACCGATCTTTTAAGTTTTTTAGCAATCTGGGTGTGAGGTTGACCATATTATAAAGTGCTACTCTATTCTCTTTCAACTTTATCATATTTTAGCAAGCATTGCGCAGCACACAGAACAGATCCTAATGGTTTTCTTTTCCATAATAAGTTTAAAAAATGAACTTGAAATGAGTATGTGTTCAACTTCTCGACAAAATAATTTTGACTTTTAGTTTGATTAAAGCTTTGTAACTTGAACTCACAAAAATAGTTGAGCTTATACCTCGTATGTTTCGTCCCAGTTATCTTCTTGCGCCCATATGGTATTGGTGAAACTTATGAAACCTATACGCTCTTCCTAGTATGATAAAAGGGTGATGATCTATGTGCTCTCTAGCTATGCTCTTGTTAGGCATAACATAAATACTAAAATAGGTAAACAAACACAGGCATACAAAATATACATATAACATACACATATACAACACCCACATCCACATCCATACCCATACATAGATACATATTTGTCCACCTATACATATCCATACACATGCCCATATCTATACACCTTCGCATACTCAAACCCAAACACATACCAAATGAGATAAAACTAAATCTATATGAAAATACACTTGAATATTTTTTCAGCATATATGGTTCACCCAAAAAGAATCTGAAATGAGAGATAACGAGCTAAATGAAGTAGAGCACAAATGTGCAGACCCGACAGCAAATTTGGTAGATTGAAAGTGAATATCGATCAATCAATAATCTGACCTAAAATAGTCATTATACTAGCTGTTAGAAGTGTATTTTTAAGGTGTCCATATATCCATGGCTTCAAACGGTCATACAACTCAATGGAAACTATTTCTAGAGTTCAAGAGTACTTCTAAGGTCCCATTTTGTGGAACCATTTTGCATTACATTGAATTATCTGATTATGCTCGAAGATATTGGATGTTTTGTATTGATGGTTCGGGTTTGTTGGATTTAGGTATTAGACAACGATGAACGGAAAATAATCGCAAAACACAGAATTTACATGGTTCGTCGAAGATTCCTACGTCCACGGGAAGGGAGAACGCTCTTTTTTACTATGTTTTAGGGGAGATAGCCGAGTAAAAGATCTGTCATTTTAGGACTAGATTCTAAGTATTTGTACATGTAAACAGTCCCAACACAGAAGATGAATAGTCAAAAAGAAAAAGCTTAAAAACAAAAATAATTATCATTTAAATCGGTCAAAATGATAATTATTTCTTCCTTTAGTTGGACGCAGTGGTGCTGCTAATGTAAACAATACTCAGAGCACCATCACAAACGCAGAGGTATGGAGTTCCGCTGCTCCAAACGTATTCCTGCCGAATATCACGTTGTTGGGTTATCGGGGTCAAAACCACATCAGATGCGCAGCGGAAATTTAAAAAAATATTTTAATACACAAGCCCCGTGTATCCGAATACAGGATCACTTTGGTATGCTATAATAATCGAAACATCCACATCGCATGTAAAATAAGCATGACATAATAAAATTAATCTGATTAATTTATTACGATCCTATCATGCATCTAATCACGGTACGAGTTTAATCGAAATACCTTGGCGGGTCGAACACGCCACGTAATAGTTCTCAGATCCTAATGAATTGAGCCGCGAAAATACCCGGCCTCTAATACTAGTCCACGCTGAGACGCTCGCGAAACCGAAATCCGATTTTAATCGAATTAAACCAGATTTTGGGCCTTTAATGGATCGGATCCAATATTGGCCCGTTAACGTAGGCCCTTCTACTTCTTCTTCTTCGGCTTCGGCAGATCCACCGCCAACCGCTGTCCGAGCTTCAGCGCCTATGCACGCCGGCGCAACTTTGGATCAGCTGATGACCGCAGCCTCTGTCGTCTCCTCAAGCCGCCGGAGCACGCGCAGCCGTGAACGGAGGTCGTTATCGTCGGTTTTGTGCAACTCTTGCACACCGTACTGGAAACGTCGTCACCACCGCCGGTTCTCGACGTCTCCTCCACCGGCTGACTGGAAGACGATGACAAGACCAGATGGCGCCGGTTAGACGATGGAAGCTCGTACAGTCGGCCGGAATTCTTGAAGCTTCAAGCTTCTCCCGAAGCGATTGCCGGCGACTCGTTCGCCGGCGTCGTTGGCCGGAGAAGAAGGTGGCTGACCGGACGTAGGAGATCGCCGTCTACCGTGCTAGCGGTCTAGGGTTTTCTCTCGTCCGCGTCGGCGCCGTTTTTCTCTTCAAAACTCGCAGCCGAGAAGAAGACTGTAGCAACCTATATATAGGTTCATGTATTGCACATAAAATCCACTTCTTTGCTGTTTTGCAAAAACGGCCCTCAGCATTTTGCAAAACCTTAGGTCCAACACTTTGGACATTGGCAAAAGTAGCCCCTCATGCACAAATTTCGGTTTTTCGCGATCGTATCTCATTTGCGTGTGACCCATTAGGTTCAGTACCACGCCGGCAGTGAATAAATAGTTAATTCAACTAATTAACAAATAATTAATTCAACCAATTAATTATATTTATCCACAGATCATGGTTAACGTCTAGCAACGTGCCACGACCACCCGTGTGGTATGAATATTAATATTCATCACTCGAAACCTTTCTGTGAATAGTTTCATGCCCTATAATCCTTCTGTTCCTTTCTAACATCCCGAATGAGCTTAGAGTATGGATATCTGTCAAACTCTAATATAGCTCAATCATATGTATCTGTCTTAATAGATTTGCTCGTCTGTGACATTAAGAACATTTCTTAATTCACATCGTACCTCGGCCAAGGATTTTCTGAGCTAGTTCTATTCAAAGACACATAGGATGTTCTCCTCCTTTATAGGAGGTGACAGATTCTCTATTGGTTATCATCTATCTTCATGTGCTATTATTTATACCCAGATGGTTCCCTTGTACAGCTGAGCTATACTTGGAAACACACTAAAGCATAAATCGTATACACATAAGATACTATGATAATCTCAAGTCTGAGGATCAAGGCATAACTATCACACTGAAGAATTACCATTGACAGATTCCATTGGTATTCTTCGAGTAAGTCAGTTCAGTGAACTCATTCATCCAATGAGCACCTACACACTTGCTTCAGTGTCGACTACACGCGTAGTAATGAGATCACTACTCTCATCGTATGAGCAAGCAAGCTGTGTATTAGTCTTTCCGGTGACATTGAGCCCCTACTCAATGCACCTATGACTAAGAACATTCTGGACTTAGGTTTATAAGACATTAGGTCTCATTATCATGATCAACTATCATGATCCTAATTCTGTCGCCTTAGTCATGGGGTTTATCACATACATTCATACAACATATTAAACATGACGATGCGATAAATAAACAGATAACCATAATCAAGTAAATCAAAAAGGGTTTATTACAAAATATGTTCGCCAAAATATCCAATATTATTGGCTTTTAGGGCATTTACTCTTTCAATCTCCCACTTGCACTTAAAGCCAATCGCTCATGCGTCTCACGCCCATCTTGTCGAAATGGCTCTCAAACGTCTTTTGAGAAAGTGCCTTAGTAAAAGGATCAGCTATGTTATCTTTTGTGTCAACCTTTTGTATCTTGGTTTCGCCTCTTTCAATGAATTCCCTTCATCAAATGAAAGCGCCTCAGAATGTGTTTGGATCTCTGATGAGACCTTGGTTCCTTTGCTTGCGCAATAGCCCCATTGTTATCACATAACAACGGCATAGGATCCTGTATCCCTGGAACCACTCCAAGTTCAGTAATGAACTTTCTCATCCAAACAGCCTCTTTTGCAGGTTCTGAAGCAGCAATATATTCGGCCTCTGTAGTTGAGTCTGCTACGGTCGGTTGCTTGGAACTTTTCCAACTAACCGCACCGCCACACAACATTGCATACATAATAGACCCAATTGCGGATGCATATGGGATATTCTTTATGCGATCTCTCTCTTCTGGCCTTTTCGGTGCCATTCCTTTAGAGATCTGAATTCCATGATTATATGGCAAGAACCCTTTCTTGCTATTTTTCATGCTAAACCGCTTTAGCACTTTATCGATATAATTCGATTGGGATAATCCTATTATCCTCTTAGATCTATTCCTATAGATCTTAATGCCTAGGACGTAGGAAGCTTTTCCTAAATCCTTCATCGAGAACTGATGTGATAACCAAACTTTTATTGATTGCATCATTGGAACATCATTTCCAATGAGTGTCGACACCCCATTTTGTCCGGCAGTAACTACGAAACACACTGAATCATATCCGTAATATTATGACATGGACATGATAACATATATATTTGACACATAGCAACATATATCCATACACGTACTTATATCCGACAACCCGTAAAATATACCCGCACACGCACATGACTATATATATTACTGATTCGTATAATTACACATGCACATATATACATATACATTTTATAAATATGGTAATACATGGAAACATACATATAAGATATAAATATGCATGCTCACACACGTACATACATGCATAGTCACATACACACATACATACACGTAGATAAATGCGTACGCACACATATACACATGCATATACACATTTACATAAGAGAATGCATATATATCCATATAAACTTATATATACACATATTTATACATCTACTCTCACATATACGCATACGTATATATAAACATATATAAATATATAAGCATGCATATACACACCATATATATATATATATACATGCACATATAATATGATATATTAAAAAAATAAAATAAAAAAAAAAAGAAGAAAAAGCGGCTGGTGCATTGCACCAGCCGCCTGCACCCCTCATCTCCATCTCCTCACCATTAATGACCGCCCACCCTTTTTGACAATCCCCTCACCTCCGTTCACACCACACCTCCTCACTCCCTTCCTTATTTAAACACACTCACACACACACACCCAGGGGGGCAGGAACAACAAAAAAAAAAAAAACAAGAAGAAAGAAAAAAAAAAAGGAAAGAGGAGGAGGCGGGAGGAACAACAGGGAGGGAAGGAAAAAGAAAAAAAGAGAAGGAGAGGAGGAGGGAGCTGGCTGGGAGGACAGCACACAGGAGAAGGAGGAGAATAGAGGCCACCTCCGTCAACCCCGCCGTTCGCCGCGAAGATCACCGCCGTTTGTACGACATATTGTCTTGGGTCGCACCACACTACAAACACCACTCAAACACCAAGGTAACTCAACAAAACTTACTCCGTTAATATCCTCAAGGTCAGAGATGACGTGTGCTGCCGCGGCCTCGCCGGCGATGAGCCGTGGCGGCCGGCGAACTATTAAATAAAATGATAATAAAAATTGCACCCCCTTTTATCTTTGTGTACGAACGTCAAAATAAAATTTGGACACTGCCGTTGAACTCAGGACGCTCGACTTACCTAATAACACCTATCACAGTCACGAAAACGACGGTCGCCGAAACGCGGCCGGATTTCGCGAGCTCGAAAACTCATAAACGAGCTCCGAAAGTAATTTTTGATATCGTAGATGAGTCGGGGATGGCCGAAAACGTTGGGATGCATATACCATGGCCCTGGCGGGATCGCGCCTCGCCGCCGGCGAGAACGCCGGCGACGCCCGCGAGCTCGCTGTCGCGAGCTCGCTGGGAATGGCGACGACCGGCTGGGCCGGTCGTTACCGGCCCAGCCGGTCGCGCGCAGGGTTAACCCCTGCGCGCGGACCCGAGCACGCGCTCGGGTCCAGCCCAGGCGCTCGCGCCTGGGCGCGAGCCAGGCGGCTCGCGGACCGGACCAAGTGGTCCGGTCCGGCCCAATAAGGGCCCAATTACCTTTTTAATTCAATTTTATGTGTTTTAATTAATTTAAAATTAATTTTTATATTAGTTTAATAATTCATAATTGTGTATAACTCCAATTTCAACAAGGTTATTAAATGGAGGAGTCCATTCCAACAAATAATCATATAATTATACGTAAAGTATGTAAATAATTCATGTTAAATAAATTTCGGAAGAGACGGATATTTCTTCCTAAATAACTAATACACAAATATATAACTTATTATTACGGTGGAGATGGATATTTCTACCATTATAATAAGGGGCGATGAAGAGGAAACGATACGGCGCTGAGCCCCTAAAAAATTAAAATAATATTAATTCGATTTTACTTATTGCATTTATAGCAATGTATATATATTTTTTATATGCATATGTCATAGACGTGAATATCATAGCTTTGTAAATATATATTAAATATATGCATATAAGTAGTAGAGATTTGATTTTCTCTAGATACGAAGTTTAGGAACTGGATGGATCCTAATCTAAGTAACTGGGGTAAATAAATATGAATAATCGTAATAAGAAGTGATGGATATTACTCTCCTAATACGATTAGTTATATTTATAAAAATCAAATCCTATTCAAATAAAAGATATATAGAAACGAGATGATGGATATTATCCGACAAATATATATTCTATATTTGGATGTGTCTACCTAATATGATTTAGAGAGTAAGGTGGATACCGATCTCTCTCCTTGATATTAGGTAAATAATTAAATATGCATATATAATAATAAATATGTGATAAATATAAACCCAAAATTATTCTAATCACCTATAGAGTACCCTCTCCAAGGGGCGCTGTGAGGGTGTTCCGTCTTCCCCACACGTAAACGACGAACGAACCTGACGAATCTCTATGTGCCTTATCCTGGTTTCCTAGATTTCCGCAAAATATCTAGGTGGCGACTCCAACCCTTTCCCCCCCGGAGGAAGGTCGTCAACAGATGGCGACTCCGCTGGGGACTCGTCAGGCTCGTTTTAGGTGATCAAATAGTATTGGGTTCATATTTTCACATATCATAGACATAAATATTTTAATTAATTATTAGGATTTCTTTATTTGTTTCTTTATATATCAAATGGTATTGTAAATACCGCATATCCTGCGTCGCATGCAATTACCCAGGGAATATGCCCATCCCATCTACCAGGACAATCGGAGCCTGCATTCAATGCACGTAGGTAGTCCGTAATGCCTGGCCCCAATACCACAGCTAAGATGTTATCTGGGTAGTACGCCGAGCTGATGTACTATGTGCATTGGTAATCGGTAGGAACCCCAGCAATGACATGCTGTTAAACAAGCCACTGGGATAACCGGAGCCTACGTACAATGTGCGTAGGTAGTCCGTAAGTCCAGCCATTATAGGTACCTATGTTTACACCCTACCGGCATGCATACCCAAAAATAAAAAATAAATAAATAAATGAGAAGCATAACTAAGTAGCTAATATTTTGCAGCTTTACATAATATAGGCCCTTAATTGTTTTATTCTTTTTAGCATCTTAAGTCTCCCCTCATATCTAATCAGCAGCCACATCACCATTTCACAACAATTACTTTTGTATATGTACATTCTTCTTTCAAATCAATCCCAACATTTTTACCCCAACTATCATCTGCCACATTACAACATTCATACATATCCCATATAAACACAATTGGACATAGCACATCCCACAATTAGACCAAAATTCACTTTTCTATAACATGTACACATATCATTTTCATATTGACTTTTTGGCAATATTTCGCCCTACGCTAGTTTATGACACTCTTTTCGATGAGTTTGTGATATATCCTCTCTCCGAAGATACAGCTGATAATATATTCAAGTCATGAGTAGCCACAACGACATACATAATAAGTCCAATGAGCAAGCCCTAAAAGAGGAGATCCAGCTGCTAAACTACAAAATGAACATCTTGCACAACAAATCCGAGCATTGCTGGCATTACAACTATCACATCAACTGTCGGCATCAATTGAGCCGGAATCTAGTTCAGCAAACACATCAGAGCCAATAGTACCGCAGCCCCTACGAAAGCTACAAGAGCCTAACTTGCAGGCAAAACCGATAGCAACCATTATGCCGACAGCTGACACATCAGTCACAATCTCAACTGCCCCAGCTACAATGACAACTCAAACAACTGATAAGCATACGTTGAACCAGATGGAGCACATACTCAAAAGAATCAAGATACTTGAAGGAAAGAAGGGAATTGAGGATCCCGCCCAATTCTGCATTATCACAGACATAGAAATTCCAAAAGATTTTGAAGTCCCAAAGTTCGAGAAGTACGACGGGACAACAGATCCACATATACACATACCGAAGTATTGCAGCAAAATGGGCGCCTATTTGAAAAATAAAAAGCTGATGATGTATTACTTCCAAGAGAGCTTAAAAGGCCCCGCGATCAGGTGGTACCTCAACCTTGATAAGACGAAAGTTCACACTTGGGGCGATCTAGCCGGCGCCTTCCTTAAACACTACAAGCACAATGCTGACTTCGCCCCAGACAAATCATCATTGAAGAAGCTTACTATAAATGCGAACGAGGACTTCCGCTCGTTCGCACTGAGGTGGAGGAACCAAGCTGCACAAATAACGCCACCAATGACAGAGAAAGAACTGGTCGATACCTTTATTGAAGTAGAATGTTTAGACCAGCAATATAAACTCTGTTGCGCCAACGCAATTGATTTCGCCCATTTGGTCCGTATTGGCGTAAGGGTCGAGAAGGCGCTCGAGGATAGCAAGCACGGGTGTAATGAATACGATATCTTGGAGGAGCCGTGACAACAACAATTCAACAATTGACCAAGGGCAACAAGGATGAGGCCATTGATACTATGGACGAACCTCCGACGAGACTACACTTTGTTATAACACCAGATCATCATATTTTGGGATGTTTAAAGTCAATTGTACTGTTGTCGCTTAACTCTTTCGAATGGATTGCTACGATATAACAAAATTGTTCACACTTTATATCATATTTTGAATACATTCTCATTGCTTATTGCAAACAATGTAGCCCCACTCCAAACCACAAATATCCTTACATATATATTTCTGATCACTTATTCGCTTCAGTAGCTTATGTTTAAGTAAACGAATTTACATACGAAAGATATCTGGCATGAAGCTTGGAATTGACTCTATCATGAATTGTCATAAGCTATCAAATCCAACATTTATCAGCTCATATACTCATTCTAAAACAACCCGAACATGCATAACTCCTAACCTATCAGCAGCATAACACAATTAAACATGACTTTTCAAAATCAAAAATAGCCTAAGATTGACGTGAAACTATTGAATGTCTGCAAGATCACCCCGATCATGACAAATATCATGAAGGCTATGCAAGGACTTACAACGACATCTGATATAGTAACAACACATGGAGATCGCGATGTGCATATACATTCATATCAAGAAAAAACATGAGGATATAAAATCACGGTAAATCCATCCTTCGGCTGTCCTTTAAAAAAAAAAAAGGGGACAAAAAGAAGAAAAGAAAGAAAGAAAAAGAATAGAAAAGAAGAGAAGAAGAAAAGAAAGCAAAAGAACAATAGAAAAGAACAAACAAAATGAAAGGACGCCGAGAATGGATACCAGCCCTTATAAATCCTCTTCGGACGACCAAAAGGACAGGCACACATGCACCCAAGCGAAGTGCGCAGCACCCACAAGAAGAAAAGAAAAATATGATGCATCAATGTAGACCAAATTGCGGAGAAGTGCAAATCCATGGGATTGCGATAGCTTCACTTTAATCGTAAGCTATTATTCAAATTTGAAATATCTGTTTAATTGTAATAATGCTGCTGCCCACCCATATATATACATATACCAATTTTCGCTCGATACATGAAATAACCATGCTACAAATGTGCTCTTCATCCACTATATCCTCAATAACCAAATAGACCCATGAAATAGCAAATATGGCAATTCATGATAAGATTCAAACAAATAACATCCATGATATCTTTTAAATGTAAATTTGCTCTCTCGAACAAGAAGCGACTGAGGCCAATAAGTAAAGATCCCCATAACTCCACAAAACAAAAATAAACGAACCATAACCCCGACGTATGTACGCCCACAGATAAATCACTAATAGATAAATATCCCAGTTTTGCGATAACCCACCTTCCAGACAAAGCTCTACACTACCAAATGAAACAAATAGGCCCAAAGCTCCACAATTACCAAATTGGCCAATATATTACCCAAATCTCAAACTGGGATACAAATAGTATTGTGAATATATTCACGACATGATATAAATGTGAATTCTTTTATTACGCATGCATGAAATTCGAACGATAGTTAAAGCGAATCAGTACGACTGACTCGATTTCCAAGTCGTATGTGGAGACCAAATCTTGCAATCAAACTGGGGCAATATGAACGATGATGACGCCGACATATGATATAGACTGGGGCAAATTTTTCTGGCGAAAAATTTGACAAATATGCATAAGCAGCACACTGAGGGAAGCTATTACGATGAAGATTTAGACAAGCGAACTGGGGCAATTTTGACCCCCATCCAATGAAATGCAATGCTACTCATGACTACCGATAACAAGCACATGATGGGATTACATGTCAATGACAAAAGTGATTCTTAAGAAATATGAGAGAACGCAACCAAACTCATCGGAAAAGTGTTCTTAAACTACGTGGCAAAAATGTCAATAACTGTCTCTCCACTCATAACCACTCGCAATATCCTCGAATGGCCCCTCAGCAGTCCATTCCCTTCTCAGATAGCTTTCTTTCAAATATCTTCAATCCTCCACCGCATGGACTTCCTTAATCTCGAATATACAAATGACATAATACAAGCTTAGACTACACATAACCAAACGCACTTTCAAGCAAACCATACAAGATAATCCCTTCATACAATATCATTACGAATTGCATAGCTCCCAAGACGAACGATAACTCTTCAATATCCTCTATACGGTCCATGGGGCCGCTACCTATCCATGATATAACCAATCTTGGTCCACGACGACTATCGCTTCATAATTCCAAGATATGATCCACGGAGTTCATAACCTAACCTCATATATCGAATTTTGGTCCACGACGGCCATTTCCTTCATAACCCTAAGGCATGATCCACGGTGTTCATGACCTTATCTCATTTCTCATAGCATGGTCCAAGGCGACCATTGCTTCATAACCCAAAGGTATGATCCACGGTGTTCATGATCTTATCTCATATAACCAGGCATGGCCCACGGCGGCCATTGCTTTACAACCCAAAGGCATGATCCACGGCGTTCATGACCTTATCTCATTCATTGCTTTATAACCTCAAGTCAGGATCCACGGCGTTCATGACCTCGTCTCGTATCTCAAAGCATGGTCCATGGTGGCCATTACTTTATAACCATTAAGGTATGATCCACGGTGTTCATGACCTTATCTCATATATCAAAGTGTGGTCCAAGGCGATCATTACTTCATAATCCAAAGGTATGATCCACGGTGTTCATGACCTTATCTCATACGTCAAGGCATGGTCCACGGCGACCCTTGCTTCATAACCCAGACGCACGATGTTCATGACCTCTCCTCGTATATCAAAACCTGGTCGGCGATCATTGCCTCGTAATCTCAAGAGCATGACCCACGACATTCATAACTTAAATAACCTTCAAGCATGGTTTATGGGGCCATCGCTTTATAACTTTCATGGAACGGTCATTATCTATGATATATCGCGGCATGGTCCATGAGGACCATTGTTTTTATAACTCTTAGGGTACGGTACAGGGGACCGTTGCCTTCTCATAACCTGTTTGCACACAACCATTCTTTATAACTCTTAAGGAGCGATCCATGGGGTCGCTACCTTTTCAGGCCCTTGGACGCCAAGTCCGGACACGTTCATGGCACCTCAACTCACCGGACAAAATGTGGTATCTCTTTTATCTTTGCCTAATCCTTTTGCAAAGGATTAGACAAAGAGGGGCAACTGTCGACACCCCATTTTGTCCGGCAGTAACTACGAAACACACTGAATCATATCCGTAAATATTATGACATGGACATGATAACATATATATTTGACACATAGCAACATATATCCATACACGTACTTATATCCGACAACCCGTAAAATATACCCGCACACGCACATGACTATATATATTACTGATTCGTATAATTACACATGCACATATATACATATACATTTTATAAATATGGTAATACATGGAAACATACATATAAGATATAAATATGCATGCTCACACACGTACATACATGCATAGTCACATACACACATACATACACGTAGATAAATGCGTACGCACACATATACACATGCATATACACATTTACATAAGAGAATGCATATATATCCATATAAACTTATATATACACATATTTATACATCTACTCTCACATATACGCATACGTATATATAAACATATATAAATATATAAGCATGCATATACACACCATATAATATATATATATATACATGCACATATAATATGATATATTAAAAAAATAAAATAAAAAAAAAAAGAAGAAAAAGCGGCTGGTGCATTGCACCAGCCGCCTGCACCCCTCATCTCCATCTCCTCACCATTAATGACCGCCCACCCTTTTTGACAATCCCCTCACCTCCGTTCACACCACACCTCCTCACTCCCTTCCTTATTTAAACACACTCACACACACACACCCAGGGGGCAGGAACAACAAAAAAAAAAAAAACAAAGAAGAAAGAAAAAAAAAAGGAAAGAGGAGGAGGCGGGAGGAACAACAGGGAGGGAAGGAAAAAAGAAAAAAAGAGAAGGAGAGGAGGAGGGAGCTGGCTGGGAGGACAGCACACAGGAGAAGGAGGAGAATAGAGGCAACCTCCGTCAACCCCGCCGTTCGCCGCGAAGATCACCGCCGTTTGTACGACATATTGTCTTGGGTCGCACCACACTACAAACACCACTCAAACACCAAGGTAACTCAACAAAACTTACTCCGTTAATATCCTCAAGGGTCAGAGATGACGTGCTGCTGCCGCGGCCTCGCCGGCGATGAGCCGTGGCGGCCGGCGAACTATTAAATAAAATGATAATAAAAATTGCACCCCCTTTTATCTTTGTGTACGAACGTCAAAATAAAATTTGGACACTGCCGTTGAACTCAGACGCTCGACTTACCTAATAACACCTATCACAGTCACGAAAAACGACGGTCGCCGAAACGCGGCCGGATTTCGCGAGCTCGAAAACTCATAAACGAAGCTCCGAAAGTAATTGTTGATATCGTAGATGAGTCGGGATGGCCGAAAACGTTGGGATGCATATACCATGGCCCTGGCGGGATCGCGCCTCGCCGCCGGCGAGAACGCCGGCGACGCCCGCGAGCTCGCTGTCGCGAGCTCGCTGGGAATGGCTGTCGCGGACCGGACCAAGTGGTCCGGTCCGGCCAATAAGGGCCCAATTACCTCTTAATTCAATTTTATGTGTTAATTAATTTAAAATTAATTTTTATATTAGTTTAATAATCATAATTGTGTATAACTCCAATTTCAACAAGGTTATTAAATGGAGGAGTCCATTCCAACAAAATAATCATATAATTATACGTAAAGTATGTAAATAATTCATGTTAAATAAATTTCGGAAGAGACGGATATTTCTTCCTAAATAACTAATACACAAATATATAACTTATTATTACGGTGGAGATGGATATTTCTACCATTATAATAAGGGGCGATGAAGAGGAAACGATACGGCGCTGAGCCCCCTAAAAAATTAAAATAATATTAATTCGATTTTACTTATTGCATTTATAGCAATGTATATATATTTTTTATATGCATATGTCATAGACGTGAATATCATAGCTTTGTAAAATATATATTAAATATATGCATATAAATAAGTAGAGATTTGATTTTCTCTAAGATACGAAGTTTAGGAACTGGATGGATCCTAATCTAAGTAACTGGGGTAAATAATATGAATAATCGTAATAAAAGTGATGGATATTACTCTCCTTAATACGATTAGTTATATTTATAAAAATCAAATCCTATTCAAATAAAAGATATATAGCAACGAGATGATGGATATTATCCCGACAAATATATATTCTATATTTGGATGTTCTACCTATATGATTTAGAGAGTAAGGTGGATACTGATCTCTCTCCTTGATATTAGGTAAATAATTAAATATGCATATATAATAATAATAAATATGTGATAAATATAAACCCAAAATTATTCTAATCACCTATAGAGTACCCTCTCCAAGGGGCGCTGTGAGGGTGTTCCGTCTTCCCCACACGTAAACGACGAACGAACCTGACGAATCTCTATGTGCCTTATCCTGGTTTCCTAGATTTCCGCAAAATATCTAGGTGGCGACTCCAACCCTTCCCCCCCCCGGAGGAAGGTCGTCAACAATGAGTAGTATGTCATCTACATACAATACTAAGAAAGTAATAGCACTCTTGCTAACCTTCTTGTATACACATGGTAAATCCTCATTTTTGATAAAGTCAAACGATTTGACTGTCTCATCAAAACGGATGTTCCAGCTTCGAGAAGCTTGCTTAAGTCCATAAATGGACCTCTTCAGCTTGCATACCTTGCTTTCGCTCCCACTAGAGATAAAGCCCTCGGGTTGTGTCATGTACACATCCTCTTCGAGGTTTCCATTTAGGAATTCCGTCTTTACGTCCATTTGCCATATCTCATAGTCATGTTATGCAGCTATCGCAAGTAATATCCGAATGGATTTGAGCATCGCTACTGGTGAGAAGGTCTCGTCATAATCGACCCCTTGCTTCTGTCTGAAGCCTTTAGCCACCAGTCTAGCCTTGTAGGTATCTACATTGCCATCTGCTCCGATCTTCTTCTTGAAGACCCATTTGCATCCAATGGGACTCACTCCCTCAGGTGCATCCACTAAGTCCCAAACCTCATTGGTACTCATGGAATCCATTTCGGAAATCATGGCTTTTAGCCACTTCCCGCTGTCGCTACTCTGCATAGCTTCTGTATAGGAGTTAGGCTCGTCATCCACTATGACTTGCACTTCTTGGTTTTCATCAGCTATGTAAACCAATCTTTCAGGTTGCTTTCGCTTCCTGGTAGATCTCCTAACAGTTTGTGGCACATCTGATTGCACTACTATTTCGGGTACAGAAACAGGATCAATGTTATTCTCTAGCCCTTGAGTTTCCTCAAGTACTACCTCATTTCCACAATAACCATCTAGCAGGAATTCCTTCTCAAGGAATACTGCATTTCTGGCAACAAATATCTTTTGTTCTTGTGGTTGCCAGAAATAGTATCCAAGACCCTCTCTTGGATAGCCAATGAAATAACATTTTTCCGATCTTGTTTCCAGCTTATCAGGATACTGCTTCTTAACATAAGCAGGGCAACCCCAAATCTTAACAAATTTAAGACCAGGTTTCTTCCCTCTCCATATCTCATATGGGGTTGTATCCACGGATTTGCTGGGAACCCGATTTAGTACGTGCGCCGCAGTTTCTAGAGCATAGCCCCAGAAAGTAACTGGAAGTGTAGTGTGACTCATCATAGAACGAACCATGTCTAACAAAGTTCTGTTTCTCCTCTCAGACACTCCATTCAACTGGGGTGTATAAGGGGGAGTCCACTGTGAGAGAATCCCATTCTCCTTGAGATATTCGGTAAACTCTACTCAAGTATTCTCCTCCACGATCTGATCGTAGTGCTTTAATACTCTTTCCAGTTTGCTTCTCTACTTCATTCTTATATTCCTTGAATTTCTCAAAAGATTCGGATTTGTACTTCATTAAGTACACATATCCAAATCTAGAGAGATCATCCGTGAATGTAATGAAATAAGAGTAGCCACCTTTGGCACTCGTAGACATGGGTCCACATACATCAGTATGTACCAGCTCAAGCAACTCCTTTGCTCTCTCTCCATGTCCAGTAAATGGAGATTTGGTCATCTTTCCTTTGAGACAAGGCTCACAAGTAGGGTATGTTTCATAAACATCCGGTTCAATTAACCTCTCTTTGTAGAGCTTGTTTAATCTTGTCTCACTGATATGACCAAGTCTACAATGCCAGAGATACGTCTCGTTTACACTATCTCTATTCCTCTTTATAGGTTGTTCGACATTGTACACTTCATGAAGTGTATCAATGAAATAGAGATCATCGCATAATGTACCAGAACCATAAAACTCGTTTTTGAATGAAAATGAACAACTATTGTTCTCAAATACGAATTTAAAACCACTCTTACAAAGAGTTGAAACAGAAATCAAATTTCTACTAAGTGCTGGTACGAAATACTAAGTTCTAGTACTCTTCCGGTAGGCAATCGGATCTCATATGTCCCTACAGCCAGCGCAGCAACTCTTGCTTTGTTGCCAACTCTAAGGTCAACTTCTCCTTTCGCCAACCTTCTAGGATTCTTTAGTCCCTGCATCGATATGCAAATGTGTGAGACACACCCGGTATCTAATACCCAATCTAAAGAATCTTTACTAGAGAGATTGATCTCAATAATGAACACACCTGAGGGCCCGGCTTCCTTAGCCTTTTTCACCTTCTCAAGGTGAACTTTGCAGTTCCTCTTCCAGTGTCCAGCTTTGCCACATTCAAAGCACTTGTCCTCGGACTTAGAATCGGCTTTCGCCTTCTTCTTAGCCTTTCCCTTTGCCTTCATGTTCTTCTTGGCAACGACGGTCTTCTTGTTCTTCTTAGCACCATTGGACTTTCCATTGGTCTTAGAAGTACTAACCACCATCACAGCCTTGCCCTGTCCTTCGTGACAGAGCTCTCAGCAGTCCTCAGCATGTTGAGGAGTTCTGGAAGGGTTGCCTCCAACTTGTCATATGGAAGTTCAGGACAAAAGGAGCATAGGAGGGCGGGAGTGATTGAAGGACCAAGTCGATACTCAACTCGTGATCCATCGCAAGTCCAAGTTGCCCAAGTCGCTCGATCAAATCGATCATCTTGAGAACATGGATCTGCACGGACTCTCCTTCATTCATTCTAGCCCTAAAAAGCTCCTTAGATATCTCATATCTAGCAGTCCTATCAGGCTCAGCATAAAGCTCCTTCAGACGGAGCATTATACTACCACTATCCAGATTTTCATGCTGACGTTGCAACTCATTGCTCATGGAGGCCAAGATGATACACTTCGCAAGTATCTCATCTTGCTTCCATTGGTCAGCCTGAACTCGCTCATCATCAGTGGACTGTTCGTTAAGAACAGGCATGGGACACTCGAGAACATACGCTACCTTTTGAATAGCGAGGACCAGTTTAACATTGCGCAGCCAATCGATATAGTTTGGTCCAGTCAGTTTGTTCGCATCAAGAATATTATGTAAAGGCAAACCACTCATCTACAAGCATTCAAAGATACAAAAACAAAAGATAATTTAGCATGCAATTATTTACTTGAAATAAAACATCAAATAGATTATGGTTAATTCTAAGTGATGCTCCCACTATTTTTCTACGAATCATGCAACCTTCAAACATGAGACGAAAATCATATTCTTAGTGAGATAAGGATCCAATCAGCAAAAATGTAATCTCACGTTTGCATGACGACTACATTTTTCTGATCGGTAGACAACTTACTTTGTCAATTACATCTCTATGTAACTCCTTGTTTTAGCCTCTAATTATTCATGGTCTTGCGTTTTTCGCAACAAACCATAATAATTTAGTCAAGTATAACCTCCATTCCAAGTGGCGTAAAACTATGAGACAAGTCTTTGCGTTTTTCGCAACGAGACTTATCTAATCGGTTTACCCACTTACACACAGGTATGTGTGAATGATTAATACCCAGTGTTTTACCTAAGCAACCATGCGTGTACACATCAAGTCGATTAGGTCAAACACTTGACTCTATTTCATCATTAATGGAGGGCGGCTAGGGTTTTTCGCAAAGCTAAAACCATACATACTTGAATTTAAATCTGAAGGTTTAGGGAATCAGTTTTTAAGCAGATTATGCTTTTAAGGTCTCATCTTATTATCCTAGCATGCATTTCTATGTTTGATCATAACAAGGCATGTATCGCATACAAGGCATGTTACAAAAACAACATGATAACAATTATCAAAACATAGAAACATAAGCATGCTAAACCACCAGATGATCATGGACATCTACCTAATCCACTCGAGCTACTGAGTGGAATTCTAACGTATGTAGCAGCTTGCATCTGATGCACTTGATTGTAATTCCTCGAACTTCTTCTCGAACTTCTTCGTCCCGCCGTGAACTCTTCACGATCTTCAATTACATAATATTTTATATCCTACTACAACTTTTCTAAAAAGCAGAAAAGGATAAAATAAAATTAATTATTACACGGGAACTTGCTTTTCGAAGAGAGAGGCATAGCACGCAGGCTATATTTTACATTACAAAAATTCCTACTACATACCATCTAGAGCGGCCTAGTCCATGATCATCCTTCACCACACATATCACATATGAATAAAAATAAATACGATAATTCGATCACGACGACCTAAACATGCTTTTGAACTAATTTCAAAATTTAATTCGTTTAGGGTTTTATGTCCAACTCTTAGTTAGTGTGCGGTAAATTACATGCATCGCATATAAATTATAATATTAACAATTAATATTATTACGTCGTGATCAAATATCGAAGATTATTATAGCAAAACCAAAGATAGCTCTGATACCACTGTTGGGTTATCGGGGTCAATACGACATCAGATGCGCAGCGGAAATTTAAAATTTTTAATACAAAAGCCCCGTGTACCCGAATACAGGATCACATTGGTATGCTATAATAATCGAAACATCCACATCGCATGTAAAATAAGCATGACATAATAAAATTAATCTGATTAATTTATTACGATCCTATCATGCATCTAATCGCGGTACGAGTTTAATCGAAATACCTTGGCGGGTCGAACACGCCACGTAATAGTTCTCAGATTCTGATGAATTGAGCCGCGAAAATACCCGGCCTCTAATGCTAGTCCACGCTGAGACGCTCGCGAAACCGAAATCCGATTTTAATCGAATTAAACCAGATTTGGGCCTTTAATGGATCGGATCCAATATTGGCCCGTTAACGTAGGCCCTTCTTCTTCTTCTTCTTCGGCTTCGGCAGATCCACCGCCAACCGCTGTCCGAGCTTCAGCGCCTATGCATGCCGGCGCAACTTTGGATCAGCTGATGACCGCAGCCTCTGTCGTCTCCTCAAGCCGCCGGAGCACACGTCGCCGGAGGTCGTTATCGTCGGTTTTGTGCAACTCTTGCACACCGTACTGGAAACGTCGTCACCACCGCCGATTCTCGACGTCTCCTGCACCGGCTGACTGGAAGACGATGACAAGACCAGATGGCGCCGGTTTAGACGATGGAAGCTCGAACAGTCGGCCGGAATTCTTGAAGCTTCAAGCTTCTCCCGAAGCGATGCTGGCGACTCGTTCGCCGGCGTCGTTGGCCGGAGAAGAAGGTGGCTGACCGGACGTAGGAGATCGCCGTCTACCGTGCTAGCGGTCTAGGGTTTCCTCTCGTCCGCGTCGGCGCCGTTTTTCTCCTTCAAAACTCGCAGCCGAGAAGAAGATTGTAGCAACCTATATATAGGTTCATGTATTGCACATAAAATCCACTTCATTTCTGTTTTGCAAAAATGGCCCTCAACCATTTTGCAAAACCTTAGGTCCAACACTTTGGACATTGGCAAAAGTAGCCCCTCATGCACAAATTTCGGTTTTTCGCAATCGTAGGATGTTCTCCTCCTTTATAGGAGGTGACAGATTCTCTATTGGTTATCATCTATCTTCCTGTGCTATTATTTATACCCAGATGGTTCCCTTATACATCTGAGCTATACTTGGAAACACACTAAAGCATAAATCGTATACACATAAGATACTATGATAATCTCAAGTCTGAGGATCAAGGCATAACTATCACACTGAAGAATTACCATTGACAGATTCCATTGGTATTCTTCGAGTAAGTCAGTTCAGTGAACTCATTCATCCAATGAGCACCTACACACTTGCTTCAGTGTCAACTACACGCGTAGTAATGAGATCACTACTCTCATCGTATGAGCAAGCAAGCTGTGTATTAGTCTTTCCGGTGACATTGAGCCCTACTCAATGCACCTATGACTAAGAACATTCTGAACTTAGGTTTATAAGGCATTAGGTCTCTTTATCATGATCAACTATTATGATCCTAATTATGTCGCCTTAGTCCATAGGGTTTATCACATGCATTCATACAACATATCAAACATGACGATTCGATAAATAAACAGATAACCATAATCAAGTAAATCAAAAAGGGTTTATTACAAAGTATGTTCGCCAAAATATCCAATATTATTGGCTTTTAGGGCATTTACTCTTTCACACGTACGGCTGCCGAGTGCTTCCGATCGGGCTCACCAATCCCGAGCTGGTGAATTCTGTGATGGCCCGTGTCCCGGACCGTCCGCGTATCCATGCCAAACCACTCACACGCATGCTGAAGCTTTTAAATCAATCTCCCGCTTTAAGTTTATAATTCTATCGTTGAGCTGTTCCGGACAATCCTGAGGAGTGTTTATCGTTCTCCCTCGCAAGTTTTAGATCGTTCTTCTCATGCTAGCGCAATTCTGGACCATTCTCCCTTTTCTTGTCATTTTTCTCTGCTTTATTATACAGACCGTCGATCCGCTTCTGATCTTTTCAATTTTCTGCAGCGTTCTCCTCTTGCGGGCATCATTCTTCATGTGGATACTTAGCGTGTTTGCTGTAAGGTCGCTGACACGTAGGGATCGTGTAACCACCAAAGATATTCTTGAAAGTTAGTTACAATTTTCATCATCACTATCATTAATGATGTTACAGTCCCCCTTACGGTTACTTTTTCAATATTCACTGTTCATCTTTTCCTTCGTCCTCTCGAATTTCTTTCCCGCGCTTCTCGCTTCTTCAGTTTTCCTCTTCTCTAGAGTTTACTTCAATGGCGTCCTCTTCTCGTGCCGGTCGCAGAGGTGTTTACCACATCGAGAGCACTATTACTGCGGGTGAGATATCTGAATTCCGCCGTTCTAATCGTAACCCCATAGAGTATCTTGTACGGTGACTAAGCCCCTCCGATCGGGCCATCAGCCCCGGGCTGGGGAGTTCTGTCTTTATGCCGGCTGCCTCCTTGTTGGCATCGGGCTTCTCTTCTTTCCTTACTTCACCCTCCTACTCTATCGCTACCGCCTAGCTCCTTCTCAACTAATTTCCAACACCTGGATGGCCATTATTGGGTTCCTCGCTTTCTGCCGGTGGGTTGGTGCTAAACCCATCGTTGAATTCTTCCACTATCTTTTTGACATACGCTATGAGCATGTCGGTATTCCTTAGTTTTATTTCATTGTTCACCATCCCGGTCGCACTATCATTCTCGGGTACCCCACTAAACACAAGAGTTGGAGAGAGAAACTCTTTTACCTTACTCCTGTTCTGATTGACGGCTGGGAGAATGTTCCTCAGCAATGGGGTGAGCCCCATGTCGATTTGTTTTCTCCTCCGGCAGGGGTGAATCGCCAGTGGGTTGAGTTGGTTAACGGGTTCCGTGGCACTGTGCCCATCCGCCAGATTGACGTCTCTATTATGAACTACCGCTCGCTGCGCCTTCTCGGTTTGCTACCTCGAGTTGATCCCAACGAACGAGAGCCGATAGCTGATGCTCGTTTCGTTCCTCCTGTTATTCTCTTGTGTTTGGAGATGAAGTCTGCTTCCAAGTCCGACCACTTGGAAGACGAGTCTCATGTCGAGTTATCTCCACCTCCGACTGATCCGTAGCTCCCTTACGGTCCTTGATCACCGGAAAGGAAGAAGGATGTTTAATTAGGATCTAGGAAAGCCGAGAGTGAGAGAGAGTTCTTTTGTGGTATGAGTTGGCCAGTACCGCCCACTCCCTTGTGTTGCCTATACCAATGCTCGGTTACAACACAATTACCTTTTTGCCACAACCGGCCAAGTAGGCTATAAATAGGCTTGGACACACCCAAGCACCCCTTTGCCACAAATCGTTCAAAGGGCATTTAACTAATAGCAATAAATACAAGTAGTGGGAAGACAAATGGTCATGTAACTTGTGGCCCCTTGGATTTTCCGTGCTCCTACTGGACATCCCTTGGCATTACCATGTGCCAGCCAGCCTTCCGCGTACATGACGTCGGTCCTACTCTCGAGGACGGACCGTACAGCATCTAAGCAAGAGTATTCTACCTCCTCCAAGAATATCCTTTGTGGGGTACACTCCCACTCAGAGGTTGCTAACTTAGAAAATGCATCTGCTAAGACATTTTGCAATCTGGAAATGCGTTTTATAGAAAAGACATCAAACCTTTTGACAATTTTCCGAGCCATGTCTAAGTATTTTGCCATACTGTGATCCTTTACTTCATAAACGCCTGCTACTTGGTTCACCACCAGTTCAAAATATGCCCTTGCTTCCAGAGTTCTGATGCCCAATGCTTCTGCCAACTTTATTCAAGCGATTAGCGCTTCGTATTCAACTACGTTGTTGTGGCTGGAAAGTTAAACCATAGGCGTAATCTAGGCGCACTCCTCCTGGGCTGGTTAAGGTCAATCCTGCACCACTCACCATTGCCGTGGAAGATCCATCGATGAATAGATACCACATGGCTGGTACCGGCGTTCTCCTCAGGGTGTTTGCGGATGGATGCAATTTTGACGCCATTTGGGAAAAGTCAGAGATAGGTGTTATTGTTTCCACCAGAAAATCCTCTAGCACCTATGCTTTGATAGCTGGTCTAGGTAGGTATTGAATGTCATACTTGGATAACTCTACCGCTCATTTAACCAGTCTTCTTGAAGCCTCTAGTCTTGACAAGATATGCTTAAAAGGGTGGTTTGTTAATACGTGGATGGTGTAGCCTTGAAAATTTGGCCGGAGCCTCCACGCCGAGAATATTAGGGCTAGTGCTAGCTTCTCACATTCCGAATATCGTGTCTCTGCATCTTTCAAGATCTTGCTGATGTAGTATACCGGTAGTTCTGCTCTGGCTGATCGCCTAACCAGAATTGAACTCACCGCCGCTTGAGTGACCGCTAGGTATAAGTACAAATTCTCTTATGCTTCTGGACTAGAGAGCACTGGGGGTTTTGTGAAAAATTTCTTTATGTTGTCAAAAGCAACTTGACACTTCTCTTTCCAAACGAATATTTTGTTTCTGGCATCTAGCCACCTAATGGTAGCCGCTTTCTTCTTGAAAGTGGAGAAGAATGGTTTGCACCGATCTCCCAGTTTGATACAAATCGTCCAAAGGCTATTATTCTTCCTGCTAGTCGTTACGCTCCTTGGATGTTGATGGGAGGAGGCATGTTCAATATATCGGAGACCTTCTCCGAATTAGCTTCGATTCCTCTGCTAGAGACCATGAAGCCCAAGAACTTGCCTGAAGAAACTCCGAACAAGCACTTCTCCGGGTTTAAGCGTAGACCTGCTTTCATCATGAGGTCGAATGCTCGTTGTAAATATTGAAGGTGATCGTTTTTCTTTCGGCTCTTGACCAATAGGTCATCCACATACTCATTGTTTCTCCTAGATCGCTTCTGAAAATGATATCTATTGTCGGCTGGAAAGTAGCTTGAGCATTCTTTAAACCAAAGGGCATGACGTTAAAGTAATAAGTACAGTTGACGACCTTAAAGAAAATAGTTTTGGAGTCGCCACCTAATTTTTATGAAAAATTATGAAATCGGATAAGGCACTTTTGAGATTCTTAGGCTCGTTCATCGGTTACGTATGGAAAAGACGGTACACCCCCATAGCGCCCCTCAAAGAGGGTACTCTATAGGTGAATATAACATTTTGGGTTTATTTTGGCATGCATAAATACTCGAACATGAATAATCGTAAATCGAATAAATAAATTTAAAATGTGCAGTCTATTTATGTGTGTGTCGATATACTTAAGATGTGTTCAACTGTGATAAAATATTATTTTTTTGTTGGCTTCAGCACGTTTCCGTTTCCTCTTCATCGCCCAATTGTTATTATGTTTTAAGGTAGAGATATCCATCTCGTCCCTTGTTTGTATGAGTTTAATGTTCATTGTTTAGAAAACCAGTATCCACCGAATCTTTTCGATTATTTATAATATCTTAAGTGATGTTTTTTATTTGAGGGGAAGAAATATCCATCTCATTCCCAACATTTTATTTAAATTTCTAATTATGGTTTACTAATTGATTATGAAAAAATATCCTCGTAACATTAATCTAATTATTTAATAATAAAAAAAATTAATTATGAATAGACATATGTCATGTAATATTGAGAAAGAAGCAATGTCCATCGCTTTTGCTTTACTCGTCCATTAAAATATATTTCGGAAAAATATCCATCTCCTTTAAACTTATACATACATGTCATATACCTATTATTATTTAAATAAGGTCTAAATTCGGTTAATTTGTAAAATTATAATTTAAATTTCAATTAAAAGCGATGAAAAATAGATTTGGGTCACTAAATTGGTTCCTAAGGTCAAAATAGCCAAGTCAGGATTGAAATAGCTCGGTCAGAATTGAAACTGACTCGGTCATATTCGATTTAGGCTCGACCAGATGCAAAATGGCTCGGATCGTTTTGAATTTGGCTCGGTCGGATTGAAACCGACTGTAAGGTCTCGGATTTTTGTGAATTAATATTGATATTAAATCGGATTTATTCGGAGTTTGATTTGATTTTGTTTCAAGTTTATTCGAGAGATTTATTGGTTTCTGGGTGCTTGATTTGTATTAGAATTGATTGTAAATTGATTTGGTGTGTTTTGGGCTTGATTCGGGCCCATTTGGGGTTGGACCCGAACGACCGAGCCATGTGGCTCGGCCCACCGAGCCCAACCGGACTCGGACAAGCCATTTGGCTCGCCCAAGTCCCCGTACCCCCCTCTCCGTCTCTCTCGCGATCTCTCTCTCGCGATCTCTCCGCCTCGCGCGCTGCCGATCACCGCCGTCTGTGCGATCGCCGGTCCCCGCCATCGTCGCGACCCCAGAGCCACCTCTCTCCTCCCTTGGCTTGCCGTCTCTCACTCTTGTGCTGTCTCTCTCTCTCTCTCTCTCGGCCGAAAACCCTAGATCTCGCCGCCGTCGATTCCGGCCCGCCGCGCCTCACCGTCGCCGTTTGTGGCTTCTCTCCGTCACTGGGTCACCGACGAACCTCTCCGCTAATTGGACGCCGCAGCCGCCGGATCTCCTCTCCGTTCTCTCTCTGCTTCTGTTCGGCCGTGCCGCCGTCACCGCCGCTGCCGTTGCTCTGGTTGTCGTCACCGAGGTCGCCGTCGCCTCCTCCGACGTCTGATTGCTCCGACTGCCGCCGCCGCCGCCCTTCTCTGGCGAACCCGACCAAGCCGTCGCTTCGTCTTGTCTTCGAGAATGCGTTGCCGAGGTCGTTTCCGGTAGAGTTCCGTGGATTCATGCTGATTTGTCGGGCCTCGGTTTGGTAGGACCGGGACGTAGGTTAGTGAACCCGTGGACTTTGTGTGGGTGATTATGATTGTGTGAACGCAGATATATGTTGTATGGATGCTTGAATGTGTAGATATGGTAATCTACGCAGATGAATGAATTAGTATGTTATTGAACCGATACCTTAGTAGATGCGGTCTATAACTCATACATGACTTGTTTGGACATCTAGATAGATGTGACACCTGTTAGTTAGATGACTTGACACTGTCTTGTTTGAGTAAGTATTAGGGCATGACTACCAGGTCTATACTTACATAGAAATGTACATGCACATGTTTGAATGCATGGGACACTAGTTAGTGATGTCGAGCGCCGCCTGCGCTCTAGTTATATCTGTTGTAGGGTCGTTGACCTAGTTGTGACACTTGTGTGTACATGTCTCTAACTAATTCTGGAGTGTGTGCGCCGCCTGCGCTTGTTATAATGTAGTGGAGTCGTGAAACTTGATTTGCGTAGTCTGTGTGATTGAACTACCTTAGTTGGTATACGAGCCGACTGCTCAGGCAATACCTTTAGCGATCGGAATTTTGTCTTTCTATTGATTGAATGCCTGTAATGTAAAGCATGCGGTTGTGATGATTTATGTGATTCATTATGCTTGGTTAATGTCTGAGTTGCAAGTAAGTTGTACTTGTGAACTTGTTGTGGACCAGCATGTTTATTATTTTGAATATGCCTTGTTTGGGTAGTTGACCCTAGCATATATGTTGATGATGTTTGAGCATGCTTAAATGATCAGAATGATGTTATATGGCTTGGGTTTTATTTGGTTACACTATCTTTAATCATGTTATGTGATACTAAGTAATTTGTTCATTTAATATAGACAAGTGTACGTCTTACTACTTGTGCTCGTGATATATGTTGACGCTCGAGGTAGGAGCGATTTGTATATGATGTGATGCTCGAGGTAGAGCAAGATTTATGATGATTAATACGAGTGAATGTTTAAAAAACTGAGAGTAATAGTTTGTGGCGTCATGTACCGTTTAAGCTCGTTCGATCACCCGGAGGTCGTTGTAGTACGATTCGGGATGGGTGACGGGCCGAAGCCGCGGAGGCGCCAGTAATAAATGTGTAGCCCAAAAAGGGCCAGTGGACGTAGTTTCGATCGACCCTTTGGCCGGGGCGGTGGCTACGATGCCAGGCGAGGCTCGTTGAGGTCACTCCGGATACTGACCAGTTCCGAATAGCTCCCATTTAGACGTCCATGGGATCGCCTCCACTGAGGATCATGTAGCCGCTTATGTGCACTTGCGGACGATTCTTGATCCTTGGTACTGCCCAGGATACCCAAGCTCACGGGTGCGAGTACCTAAATAGATCTGAATATGAGAGCACTAACTGGTTTGGTAGTTTAGTCCACGCTGACTTAAGAAAGATAACTTAACCTGATGGGTTTTGGGTAAACGATTACTTTATGTTATGCTTGATATGTTGATATTTATCTTATAATTCAAGCATGCTTTTGTTTGTTGATGATGGATCACTTGTTATTGTGTTATAGCTGATAGTTTATAGTTGATAAGCATGCTACTTGATATGTTTGTTATATTTGTAGCTTATAGTTGTTAAACTATAATGCCGAGTTCGGCTATGCTGGTGCATATGTTTATGTTTTGCAAGTATGAATGACTGTATGCATTGATAAGTAGTTTGGCATGCAAGATATGCTTTGGTGTGCAGAATGGTATTGCATGTAGCATATGTGATGGCATGCAGTTTTTAACTTATGCATACAAGTTTGTATTGCATATGTGTTTGCCTTTGTGTTGCTTGTTGGTGTGTGACTGGAGCTCTTGCAGTTGACCTGAGGGGCTGCTGGGGTGGGTCACTCACTGAGTATATATTTTTATATACTCATGTTACTACTTCTTCCTTCAGGTTGTTGCGAGGATCGCTGACGTTTCGAAGTGTGAGCCTTAGAGGGATTTTATTGACCTTGGGTTTAAAAATGTAAATTGTAATATGTATTTTTAGTTTCCGCTATGTAGTTAAATAATTTGTAGTTAACGTATTATTGTAATTTGGAAGTAATAGCTCATAACACCCATATCATTTGCATATTTCCACCTAAATTCCTGACCTCCGGATACGGGACGTCACAGCTGGTATCAGAGCATGGTTATGACTTAGTACTTCCAATAATAGATTTCATGGGTATGGAAATGTGTGGAGATATAGCAATCGTAACCTCGCGGTAGGCATGCGTTGCTTCGTAGGTCGATTGCTTAGTTAATATTTCGGCGTTGTAGTACGTTCTTTAAGTGGGGAGGTGAAGTTTGCACTTTGCCCGGGTTTGCTGGTTTGGATCTCGTGGAGGTCAGTTGTTGTGGTTGCACTCGGGTAGCGAGATGCAAGAGGCCTCAGGTTTGGAAGGCTCTTGTGATGCTATGGACTGAGTTGCAACATTGTTTGTGCATGTGAATGACTCTGTTGAGTGTGTTTGACTTGTTTATGTTGTGTGCCCCGATTGATTGGCTGTGAAAGGATTTTGAAATGAGTTCTGATATTTCGGAAAGATTAAATGTTTGCCTTAAGAGATTTGGCTTTTCAAAAGGGTTTTGAAAAATATAGATTGAGCCGGTATTTGATAAAATGATTTTGAACAAGTTTTACGGTTTTTAAAAGAGTTTGGATCTTAGATTGTTACGGAGGCTAGTGTATCAATGAGAGAGATTGATGCACTAGAATCTTTAGCAAGTTAAGTTCGGATTTGGGATGAAACCGCCTCTCTCGCGAGTGTTCGTCTTGAACTGAAAAGTCCTGACTACGGCTCGATCCTTATTTTCTAAACAAAGTTCCTCTGAGTGAATTTCATTTCAAAACCTCTTTCCTTTATATTGTGTGTCTGCAAAGGTGTTTGATTTTCGAAGGAGAATTTCTGCCATGGCCCCTAGTTTGTGGATCGTGACAATTACAGTTTCGATGCGTGTTGTTGTATTTGGCTATTGGTGCTTGCCTTGTATTATTAAGCTGATTGGTTGCATCTTTGGACTTGTACTTAAGCCGATATCGGGGATGGTATTGGTATTGGGTTTTACTATTCGTTTAAGTTATACGTTGTGTTCTTGACTTTTGGATTTGTGATTTGATATCGGTGGGTTAAAGGCAAGATTTTCTCCAAAATTGTTTCCGCGAGAAGTTTGCATAACACCGATGTGCTGTATTTCGTCGCTTTAACCTACGTGTATAAACTTGGTATTTTGAAGACTTAAGTGTTATGGAAACACCGATGTGCTGTATTTCGTCGCTTTAACCTACGTGTATAAACTTGGTATTTTGAAGACTTAGGTGTTATGGCATTCATGAGTTTGATATATCCGGATTTGTTTTAAGTTTTTGATTTTTTAGTTTTAATGGTGTTACAAGGGATACGATATAACTTTTCTTAGAAGGAATGGAGCCTTTGAGACGATGGATTGAGTTCTTGAAGGACTTTAAGTCGTATCCTCTATCGTCTTGGGAAGGTAACTGTCGTGGCTGACGCACTTAGCCGGAAGACCTCTAACTCGTCTCGTAGGATTAATTATGTTGGAGTAGGATTTGGCGGAGTAGTTAGCCACCTGACTTTGCGCACATTTGAGCATGAGCTAGGATGTACTTTTCGTCACATATTGATATTAAGTTTAGTTAAGAGTTGCTTCTGGGGCTACGGGCAGCGCAGCAGGACGATACTGCCTAACAAGAGATACGTGGTCGCCTTAAGTCTGGAAAGACTTTTGGATGCTTTGTGGGTGTGGATTATATTGAATTTGGATCGCTTCGTAAGTGGGATTTTTTGATAAGTCTACCCCTATTCTGGTTACTCTCGCTAAAGAAAATATTTTCGGATTAATGTTGCCTAATAGACTTGCTTGAAAACTATTTGTTTCAGTTTGGTTTAGCTTGAGCTGTAGATGCCCATAGAATGGTGCTAACCAATGCGAGAGATTGATTGCGATGGTTCTGTGAGCATATACGGGAATCCTGGTGATAAAGTCTGTCTCTCGTACAGATGTTTGTCAAGGAACCTTTGCTCGGACTTGATTGGATATTATTCCTTTGGAAATGATTTATCTTTCTTGATTTCCTTTACTTAAAAAGAATTTCAAAGAGTTTGTTTTAAGGGCTTAAGCTTTCGAAAAGAAAATGGTTATTTGAAAATTTCAGTTCGAAACTGGGAATCATTCTTAAATAGTATTGTTTTGAATTATTTATAAGTGTTACGATCAACTACTTTGAGTTTCCAAGTTTCTTAGGTTTGTATAAGTTTTGTTGAGATTTATGTCGTGACTTGTTGATCGGAATGGGTTAGGACTAACCTTTCCGATGATTTCTTTGTATCGTTTGTAAAACTTGGTTTAAGAACTTGGATTTGATCGGAATGAAATGGTATTGGAGTAACCCTGTCGCCTGTATGCGCCAGATGTGTGCGGAGGCGGGACGGGAGGTTGACCCGAGGAGGGAAGAGATCTCGCCGTGCCTGGCCAAGTGCACAGGTGTGACATCGACGAGGGAGGTTCATTTGAAAATTCTGGCTTGATTAAGCAGATTGAAAATGTTACTTTGGATTTGTTTTAAATGAGATAGTTGCGCTACGGTTCCGTTTGAAAATCCTTGTTTGCTTTAACATATTGGAAATGTTACTTTGAATTGTTTCTGAAGTTTGTTAATCATTTATGAGATTTATTTTGAGCAGATATTTTGGTTAGACATCATGGTTCGCTTTTGGCAGGATTTGTGGAAAGATTTTAACCTGGTTGAGGTGAGTTATCCTTTTCTTTGGTGGGCAGGTAGCCCTTGTTTCTATTTCTGGTGGGCAGGTAGCCATTTTGTTTTCGTATTGTGGGTGTGTGGCCCGTTTTTCTTTTCTTTTGTGAATGTTTGCGAGCATGTAGTTCGATTGAATTGTAATTTAAGTTTGGGAACCAAAAAATACAGGGGAGACTCTGCTGAAATTTTCGGTGATTTCTAGTGTGAAATCGAACTCTGAGTACTCCTGCTGTCTTCAAATACTGTGTTTTGATTTCGATGAGTTTTCTATGCTATTGTGTTTTGACTTTGCACGTAAAGCATGTTGGTTTGTTGGTTTGGATTTGGGGGACCAAATCCCTTGAGTGGGGAGGAATGTAAGGTCTCGGATTTTCGTGAATTAATATTGATATTAAATCGGATTTATTCGGAGTTTAATTTGGTTTTGTTTTGAGTTTATTCGAGAGATCTATTGGTTTTTGGGTGCTTGATTTGTATTAGAATTGATTGTAAATTGATTTGGTGTGTTTGGGGCTTAATTCGGGCCCATTTGGGGTTGGACTCGGCCGACCGAGCCATGTGGCTCGGCCCAGCCGAGCCCAACTGGACTCGGACAGTCGGCTAAAGATAATATTTAAATTTTGAAATGAGATCAGTCGTCTCACTGTAAAGCAAAGTTGGTTAGAAGTTTGATATGAGATCAGTCGTCTCACAGTTTAGCACAGTCAGCAAAAAGATTAGAAATAAGATATGCGTCTCGTTGTATAGTATAGTCGGCTAAAAATAAAATTTGAAATGACATCAATTATTCACAGTAGAGCTTAGTCGGCTAAAAGATTTGAAATGAGGCATGTCGTCTCGCAATGCAAGCACAGTCGGCTTAAGGATAAGATTTAAAATGAGATCAGTCGTCTCTTAGTAGAGTACAGTCGGCTAAAGATAAGATTTAGCTCTGTGATATGTCATCTTGATATATAGCATAGTCGGCTAAAAGATAAAATTTGAAATGAGATCAGTCGTCTCGATGTAAAGCACAGTCGACTAAAAGATAAATTTGAAAATGAGATCAATCGTCTCGTGATGGAACAAAGTCAGTTCAAAAAAAAGTTTTAGAATGTCTTAAGCTCGGTACAACCCTCGAAAGGATAGAATGTCCCAAAGTCCGTACAGTCTTTGGAAAAAAAAGATGCCCCGAGTTTTTTTCAGCCCTCGGGTGGAAAAATGTCCCAAAGTCTGTTCAGCCTTTGGGAAGGAAGGATGCCCCAAAGTCTGTTCAGCCATCGGGGTAGAAAAATGTCCCAAAATCCGTTCAGCCTTTGGGAAGGCAAAGATTAAGCTCCGAGTTCCGTACAGCCCTCGGAGTGAAAAGTGTCTCAAAGTCCGTGCAGCCTTTGAGAAAAAAGGATGCCCCGAGTTCCGTTCAGTCATCGGGATAGAAAGATATTCACAAGAACTATGTCTCGTGAATAGAAAGAGTGTTATGAGATGTCGCGTCCCGCTCCCCGCCCCCATGCCCCGGCCGCACCACATGGCCGGGGTCCTTTTCTCCTACTCGAAAAGGGGGATCCCCATGAGAGGTGCTAGGCTAAGGCCTCCCACTTTAATAAACTCAAATTTCCATCCCTACCCAGCTGGTATGGGACTAAATCTTGAAATCTCGCGGCGGCCCAAATCCAGCCCAATCGGGGCGGATCCAGAAACTATCGGTCGATCGAAACCGGTATCGGGCGACCAATACCTGCGCAGACCGCGCACCTTCGTGCCGATCCCGCCCAAATCCGGGGCCTCACATCATCTCCTCATTGATACAAGAAAATCCATAGCAACCTAGGGTCCGAAACATCAAAACATTTTTATTCAAAACTTAAGACACGAATTCGCAAATTCCGGCTCAACCTGTACTTTTACAAACATTTGGGAAGTGCCAAATACCTAAGATATGTCCACTATACCCAAATGATCACCCAAAACTTAAATCAAAACTCATTAAATCGGTTTTGAAAATTTTATTCCAGTGGGTTTTATCGGTCGACTGATCCAAACATTCGGTCGACCGATAGTTCATACGAACCAACGGTAAGGCAAATTTAAATTATCGGTCGACCGCAGGACAAATCGGTCTATCGCAGGACAAATCGGTCGATCGAAAATATCAGAAATTTCAGAAACAGATTTCTTGTAGCTCACTACTCGCAGTCTCGAGTTACGTATTTCCACTGGACTGTGAGAGGCCACCATGCGCCCTCCGTATACCTACTTTAGATACATGCGCACGTGCTCCTACTCGTCCAAAATACTTACGAGACAACAAATCGTGGCCTAAACTCATTTCAACCGAAAATACGAAAAAACAAGAACTCAACGAGCCGTTTTCATCAAAACCATTCAAACATCAAATTTCTTGTTTGAAAATGTTCGCAACATCATATATACACATGCTGGCCTAAACAGCGGAAGCAATCGGAGCTCCGGCGGATCGAAAACACATTTGTATAGTTTCAAAACGAATTTAGAAAACATACGGGAATCAATTTAAAATAATTTGGAGAGTTTGAGCCGAGTCCCGGACTCTCGAGCCCGGGTTACCGTCCACGGAGGAGGTGGACTTCACCGCGAGGTCCGACAAAGTTTGTTGTCGATTCTGAAGTATCAATCTCCTCCATTGATAAAAGCAAATCCATAGCAACCTAGTGTCCGAATTATTAAAATATTTTTATTCAAAACTTTAGACACGAATTTTGCAAATTCCGGCTCACCTGTATTTTTACAAACATTTGAGAAGTGCCACATACCTTAGATATGTCCACTAAACCCAAATGAACTCCAAAACCTAAATCAAAAAAGTTTAAATCAAATTTGAAATTCGTGTTCCAGAGACTTTTATCGGTCAACCAATCCAACATTTTGGTTGAACGATAGTTCTTACGAACTAGCGGTAAAGGCAAATTTAAATTATCGGTCGACGGCAAATCAAATCGGTCGATCGAAAATGTCAGAAACAGTAGAAACAGATTTGCAGTTGCTCATAACTCACTGTCTCAGAATTCGTATTCCTACTAGACTGTGACATGCCACCGTGCATCCCCATATATCTACTTTAGATACACGTGCACGTGCCCCACACGTCCAAAATACTCATGAGACGGCAAATCGTGGTCTAAACTCATTTTAACCGAGAATACGAGAAAATAAGAACTAAACATGCAATATTTTACTAAACCATTCAATTACCAAGTTTCTTGCTTGGGTGATCCAGGTGGCTCTTGGGTCAAGGAGGACCTTGACTTGGGTGCGTGACATGTCTTAGCTGAGCATAAGTGCGGGGACCGGACTAGTCCGGGCGCGCGAGTGACGTAGGAGGCTAAGAGGCACGGGCACACGTGAAGGACGACGCATTGTGTATGCGCGTGGATCACCGCAGGGAGGGCGCACGAGCAATCGTTGGTGAGTGAGAAGTTGGGAGAAGCTGGAGCCAGGAGAAGTAGAGGCATTCAAGGGACTTGGAGCCGCGAGCAACCAAGAGCACAGCGAGGCCAGAAACAAAACACACCAAACGAAGAAAACCAACTAGTAGCACGAGTGTGCACGTATGGTCGAAACGCGTGAAAGGCTAAACTAGGAGCAAACCAAAGCCAAGAGGGAAGCAAGAGGACAAGATGGGCAGTGAGTAGCCACGAGAACCACGAGCACCCGAGATCCCAAGCACCCCAAAGGTACGGCGAAGCCCAGTAAACACAAAGGACTAAGGCGCAAACAAGGTCAGCGGCAAGCACATGCACAGTTGGAATTTGGAAACTCAAAGAGCACGTCAAGCTCAAGCACGGTGCGGAGCCGGGCACAAAAAAAAATAAAATAAAAAATAAAATAAAATAAAATAAAATAAAATTTGAAGCCATTGCGGAGCAATGGGTCCTAAAGGGGGGAGGCTTGATCTAGGAGTTTCTTGGACCGAACCGAGGTGGTCCAAGCCGAGGCCGACATCGGCAGAGCTGTGACCAAGTCCGAGGCTGGCGTGACCGAGACCGACAACGGCAGAGGCGTGTCCAAGTCCGAGGCTGGCGTGACCGAGACCGACATCGGTAGAGGCGTGACCAAGTCCGAGGCTGACGTGACCGGGACCGACATCGGCAGAGGCGTGGCCAAGTCCGAGGCATGCGTGATCGAGACCCAGAGCGGCAGAGGCATGACCGAGTCCGAGACAGGCATTGCCGAGACCGAGAGCGGCAGAGGCATGACCGAGTCTGAGGCAGGCATGGCCGAGACCGAGAGCGGTAGAGGCATGACCCAGTCCGAGGTGGGCATGGCCGAGACTGAGGTGGGCATAGCCGAGACCGAGGTGGGCATGGCCGAGACCGACGTGAGCATAGCGAGAGAGGACCCGAATTGCAGGCGCGTGGAAGACCATGGGTCAAGCGCAGAAGACGAACAGTCGGTTCAATGAACCTGGACAAAGAGCCTGTTGGAACCCTCCGGGAATTCAATGCATCATTTATTGTAAAGTAGTTAATTAGCAATAGTTAATGTACTACAATAAATGTACTTCGATTAGTCTATAAATACTAATGAGAAACTCAGGGAAGAGAATTCCCTTTCCACCAAAAATACTTTTGTTGACGGCCTACTCGCCACGCTGCTCGCGCGTGCGGTGTATTGTGTGACAGAGGAGTCGCCACCTAGATGTTTTAAGGAAATCTAGGAAACCTACTGGTCTTTTAGAGATTTAAGGTTCGTTTACATCGGTTACGAGTTAGGAAGGTGTTAGGCACCTAACGTCGTCCCTGAAAGGGTTGCCTTATCTTTTGATTGTTAATATGATATGGTTTATCAATTATTATGCTTAGTTTAGAATTTGTTTAATTTGGATGGATAATTTTATTAATTGCAGGAGAATCCTCCTATGATATTACTCAGGCAGAGAAATCTCTCCCGGATTAAGTTTTTATATATATTATTTTTAAATTTTAACTATTTTAAGTATTCGTATTATTTTGCTGAAGAATCCTCCTGACGGATTAGGCGGATAGAGAAACCTCTCTCCGATTTATTATTTTATTATTCTTGAATTTTATTATTTATTTATTTTTTATTATAATATATTCCGAGAGGATCCTCCCAAAGGGGCTTAAACGGGTAGAGAAGCCTCTTTCCGACTTATATGTATGTGTAATATATATTTTTTATTTAATTATTTATATTTACAATTTAAAAATTTACGGGAGAATCCTCCCGGAGAATTAACAGGATAGAGGAGCCTCTTACCCGATTTATACATCTTATTATATGATTTTCTTTAATTTATTTAATTATTTATATTTGAATCTTATGTGGGAGAATCCTCCCGATTTAACTTTAATATTTATCAAATCAATTTATTATCATGTTTTAAATATCATACGGGAGAATCCTCTCTATGGGTTAATCGGATAGAGAAGTCTCTTATCCGATTTAATATTTTTTGCATGTATATTTAATATGTTTTTTTTTTTTAATCATTTACGTATTTGTATTTATAATTTAATTTTACGGGAGAATCCTCCCGGAGTTTTAACAAATAGATAAATAATTTTTAATTATTTGTGTTAAGATATTTTATGGGAGAATCCTCCCAGAAGATTGTTCGGGTTGAGAGTCTTCTTCTCGAATTTCATATATTTTTAATTATTTATATTTAAGTATTTTACGGGAGAATCCTCCCAATTACGTTATCTGAGTAGAGAATCCTCTTCCCGATTTATCATTTAATCTCTTTATTTTTATATTATTATTTATATTTTAAGTATTATACGGGAGAATTCTCCCGTTAAGTTAACTGGAACGAGAATCCTCGCCTTGATTTGTTAGTTTATTATTTACTTAATAAATTTTATAATTAGTATTTAACATTATTCGGGAAACCTCCCGATATTTTGATTGGTTAAGAATCCTCTCCCCATATAATTTTTTAATTTATTTATATTAATTTAAATTAGAAATTAATTTATTTAAATTTATTCTTAAAAAAAATTAAATTAAAAAAAATAAAAAAAAGTATTTGGGCCCTCTAATGGGCTGGGCCGGACCAAACTGGTCCGGCCCGAGCCCCATCGGCTCCCCCCGGCGCAATTGCGCCCGGGTGCGGACCTTGGGTCCAGCGCGGGGCTTAGCCCCGCGCAACCGGGCGCGCCCGCGCACCAGGACCTGACCCGAGCAAAGCTCGGGTCCGCGCGCGGGGTTTAACCCCGCGCGCAACCGGCTTGGCCGGTCAGAACCGGCCAAGCCGGTTCTTCTTCTCTTTAAGCGAGCAGCGAGCTCGCGACCGCGAGCTCGCTGCTCGCGGCGGCCGCGCCGGCGGCCGCTTCGTCTCCGGCGGTGTCGCTTGGGTAAGGGTCCCTCCTAAGGTTTTTCGACCTCCCGAATGCAATGGAGACGTTAAAAATTAATTTCGGAGCTTCGTTCGGCGTATTTTTGAGTTTGCGGCTATCGGTGACGTTTCGGTGGTCGTCGTATTTAACCACTATAATAGGCGTTTCTAGGGTTTTCATAGATGCTGATTCTAATGGTGAGGTTAAAACTTTGTTTAGACTTTTATATAGGTAGTTATAAGAGGGTGCAACTTTTGATAATTTTTCGGGCGAGGTCGGTTCTCGCCGGCGGCGAGGTCTTAATACCTCTCGTTCGTTCAGCCATGCTCTAACATGTATGTAGAGCTTGTTTCATGAATGTATATATTAGCATCATCACATATATACATATGTACGTGCATATATGTGCATATGCGCGCATATTTGCATGTAATATGTATATTCGGATATTATCGCATATATATGTCTTATCACATGTAAACATATCGTGAAATAATTTTAATTGGACTTAATCAAACCAATCAGGTATAATCGGGCCTAAATGGACTTGATTGGGTCGATCGATTTGGGTCAAATTTTAATTGTACTCCATGGGCCCTAATCGGTCCATTTTAGTAGCGCGAGCTGCCAGTCCGGACAAAATGGGGTGTCAACAATTGCCCCTCTTTTTTCGATCCTTAGCATAAGGATCGGAAAAAGATAAAGGTGACCCCCATTTTGGACGATGTGGAATATTTTCCTTGGTACAGTGCGTTAGTTTGGAGTTGGCCGCACGCTCGTTTCTTTTTTTTTTCTTTTTTTTTTCTTGGGATTAATCGATCGATGACCGAAATGACCACGTGGCATAGTCGCATTGAGAGTGAGATTTGTAGTTTGGTAATTATGAGACGGTCGTCTCACGGCAGCTGTGTCCCTAGAGTGCGGTCGAATCCAGAGTAGGGTTTGGAATTTATTTTCATGAGACAGTGGTCTCATGACGAAAGTGACTGTAGAGTGCAATGGCCTCCAGGGTAAGATTTGAAATTTGATAAGCATGAGACAGTGGTCTCATGATGGAAGTGATCCTAGAGTGCGATGGCCTCCAGGGTAAGGTTTGAAGTTTGATAATCATGAGACAGTGGTTTCATGACAGAGATGATCCTAGAGTGCAGTAGCCTCCAGGATAAGATCGAATACCTAGTGGTCTGTCCAACCTTCAGGAATCGAGGAGTATCGTACGATTTGAATCCCTATTGCTCTGTCCAGGCTTCGGGAATCAAAATGCATCATGTGATTCGAATCCCTATTGCTCAGTCTAGGCTTCGGGAAACGAAATATATGCGATTTGAATCCCTATTGCTTTGTCCAGGCTTCGGGAAACTAAATATATGTGATTTGAATCCCTATTGCTCTGTCCAGGCTTCGGGAAACGAAATACATGCAATTTGAATCCCTATTGCTCTGTCCAGGCTTCGGGAATCAAAATGCATCAAATGATTCGAATCCTTTTGCTCTGTCCAGGCTTCGGAAAACTAAATATATGTGATTTGAATCCCTATTGCTCTGCCAGGCTTCGGGAAACGAAATACATGCAATTTGAATCCCTATTGCTCTTCCAGGCTTCGGGAATCAAAATGCATCAAGTGATTCGAATCCCTATTGCTCTGTCCAGGCTTCGGAAAACTAAATATATGTGATTTGAATCCCTATTGCTCTGCCCAGGCTTCGGGAAACGAAATATATGCGATTTGAATCCCTATTGCTCTGTCCAGGCTTCGGGAATCAAAGTGTATTATGTCAAATCCCTACGTTTTATGATTCAGCTCGAAGCCCGTTCGGACTTTTGAGAGAATAAAATTATGTGGTTGTTTTTTTTTTTTAACATAAATTTTTGAATTCGCGTGGTTTTCAAAACTATGTCGAAAAAGATTATATGGCCCCCTTTTTTTTTGAGAAAATTTATGCAAAATTATTTGTTTGAGAAAATCATGTGTTTGTATGCTTTAGGTCGGCGTCGACGTCTGTCCACTACCTCTGCTCCTTTTATAGTCCTTCGTTCGAAATTTTGAGAAGATTCTGATTGATCTTGTCTCTGTATGTTGACCGATTTCGAGCTGACGATGTTGTTGATATGCGTTTCGTCATAAATTAAATTTTTCGGCAGAAAAATTTGCCCCAGTATGGCAAGCTAAACTGGTTTTATTTTTGTGCCTCTTTTCTTGACCAATCAAAATTTTCGTACGAAAATTTTGCCCCAGTTTAAACAGACGTGTGTGGTCCAAATTTTTTTTTTTTTTTTTTTTTTACGAAGAATTTTGCCCTAGTTTGACCATGTCGCTTACTTCATTATTGGTCCTTTTCTCATTCTTCAGATTTTCTTCTCTTTTTTTTTTATTTATTTTATTTTTTTTGTTAGTAGAGTGTACGGACCTCATTGTTTCTTTTTCTAGTAAGTCAGATGAAATTTAGGTTATGCTTATAGCTTATCATAGTATGAGTTTTCTAATTTTCATGAGTTGCAAGTTATAGTTCATTACTTTTCATTTTGAGGAAAAATCCTCGATCTGAATCTCAAAATTGAAAGTATGTAACTTAAGAAAGAATTTTCTTAAATAGCAAAATGACCCTTGTATAAAAGGTAGGTTTTGAAGAGTGGGATTCTGAGTTATTGGTTTAATCAGAAAAGTGGATAATGGGTTATTGGCTTATATTTGAAAAGTGGAGTGTGTAGATGATATGGCCTATTAGAAAAGTGGTGTTCGGAAGGAGAGAATGAATTTATGTGAATCCTGTAAAACGTAAATTCGCATATGTATGTTATGTAGCAGAATTATTAAGTCAAAAATTCGCATTCTCTTGCGCCCTATCAGATTTTGCCTAGGCCGTCCTTTCGGATTTTCAACCTAGCGGGCTTTTATTTTATTTCATTTTTTTTTTGTTTGCATTTCCATTCACATGTACGAATTCGAATTGATGGCGTCGATGATGCTGCTAACTCTTTTTGAAATTCTGCCAAGTCTTTGTTATGTTTTGGAAATGATTGCTTCTCTTCTGTGTCATTCCCTTTTTCTCTTTGTCATTTTCACTCTTAGTTTCATCTGAACACGACTCTTAATGCTCTGCCTCTAGGACGATGGCACCACAAGTACATATGCGAATGCTGGGATAGCTGATCGAATATTGGTACTTAGAGTTTTCAGCGTGTTCATAGAGGTCTTTTTTTTTTTTAACACGACTCTTAATGCTATGTCCCTGAGATTGGGACAGACGCACCACAAGTACATATTTAGAGCTTTTATAGCTAGCCAAATATTAGTACTCAGAGCCTTTTACGTGTTTGAAATGCTTTTTTTTTTTTTTTTTTTTTTTTGACAAATGACATTGCAATCATTGACTTCTCACCCTTGTTGATCTTGAAGAGCGTCAATTTTTCAATTTCCCTTAGCTTGGACATGTGAATGGAAGAGCAAGATATATATACTTCCCCCTTTTTTTTTGTTTCTTTTGAGAATGCTAATTTTTCATCTCTCATACATTATTTGAATTGCGTTTCACAGGATTCCTAAGAGTTCATAAAAAGCGATGTTATGGAGACTTTAATGATATTTCGAAAGAACTGGAGCCGAATTTGCTATTCAGAAAAATTCTATTAAAGTTACGTTCAGAAAAATTTTCTTCCAATCTAGAATAGTCTGTTGAAAAGCAAATTACCAGACTTGGCTCAATGTAAAATACAAAATCATATGATGATAAGTAATAAGCTAAACATAAAATCTTGTTGTGACTTAGCTAAAATTGGAAAACACGGAGGAGTTAACATGTCCCTTATCATGCAAAATATCTTCTTACAGAATCAGCATTTACAATAAACTCAGAGTCGGATTTATCCATTTCTACGAGGACTAATGCTCCGCCTGAAAAGGCGTGTTTCACTACGTATGGACCTTCGTAGTTCGGTGCCCATTTGCCGCGATGGTCAAACGCGACTGGGCTTGTCTTCTTGATTACTAAATCACCTTCCTTGAACTGTCTACTATGCACCTTCTTGTTAAACGCTTTGATTGCTCTCTGTTGATAAGCTTGGCCATGGCATAGTGCTATTAATCTTTTCTCATCGAAAGATTAAGCTGATCATATCGTTTCCTAATCCACTCTTCTTCGTCAAGCTTTGTATCCAATAGGACTCGTAGAGACGGGATTTCTACCTCAATCGGGATGACGGCTTCGACTCCATATGTTAGGGCATAAGGAGACGAGCCTGTAGAAGTTCGTTCCGTGGTTCTGTATGCGAACAAAGCATATGGAATTATTTCGTGCCATCTTTATATGTCATAGTCATCTTCTGAATAATTTTCTTGAGATTCTTATTTGCTGCCTCCACCGCACCATTCATCTGAGGTCTGTAAGGAACAGAGTTATGATGTCTGATCTTAAGGTCGGTGCAAAGTTTGTTGACCATCTTATTATTCAAATTCGATCCGTTGTCGGTGATGATGCTTTCCGGTAAGCCATATCGACAAACAATATTTGTCTTCAAGAATCTTGTAACCACACTTTGGGTAACGCTTGAATATGAAGCTGCCTCTACCCATTTGGTGAAATAATCAATGGCAACTAGGATGAAGCGATGACCGTTGGAGGCTTTTGGATTGATCGGTCCGATCATGTCAATTCCCCACATAGCAAAAGGCCAAATCGGGACAAAAATATTAAGGTTGGTTGCCGGTACATGTATTCGGTCTGCATAGATCTGGCATTTGTGGCATTTCCTAACATAATCAATGCAATCTGTTTCCATGGTCGACCAATAATAACCAGCTCTCATGATTTTTCTAGCCATGTTTCTTCCGTTAGAATGGGACCCGCAGCTCCCTTCATGAATTTCTCTGATTGTTTGTTGGGCTTCACACCTTTTAAGACACCTGAGTAAAGTCCCATCGCATGATCTTTTGTACAAAACCTCTCCACTGAGAAAATACCCCGCGGCTAGACGGCAGATGGTTCTTTTGTCTGTCTCAGATGCTCCTGAGGGATACTCCTGCTTCGTAACATATTGTAATATGTCGAAAAACCAAGGCTTGTCTTCTTCTTCTTGCTCGATATCTAAACAATATGCTGGAGTTTCTTGCTGGTGGATTTGTACGAGTTCTGTCTCTCCCTCCTCTCCTAAATGCATCATAGCAGCTAGGGTGGCCAAGGCATCAGCCAGTTGATTCCTGTCCCTTGGGATATGATCAAACTGAACATCCTCGAACTGATTCACTAAAGTCCTCAAGTAATCATAGTAAGGGATGAGCTTTGGATCTCGGGTATTCCATCTATTTTGCATCTGTCGGATGATCAAGTCTGAGTCTCCATATACCTTAAGATTTTTGACTTTCAAATCTAATGCAAGTCTTAAACCCATGGCACATGCTTCGTATTCTGCGACATTATTCGTACAACTGAACTTCAGTTTTGCCGCCGAAGGATATTGCTTCCCTTCCGGGGATACGAGGATAGCACCGATACCCTTCCCAGATCTATTTAGAGCTCCATCAAATCTCATAACCCAAGCTTCATCATCCAAAGTGTTAGTGTCATTTTGAATGTTGCAAAGATGTCTTCATCTGGAAATTCAGTACTAGCAGGCTCATAGTCATCTCGTGGATGATCAGCGAGAAGATCAGCTATTGCGCTCCCTTTTACAGCTTTCTGGGTCATGTAGATAATGTCGTATTGAGACAGCAAAGCCTGCCATCTAGCAATGCGACTTGTCAAGTATGGTCGTTCGAAGATATACTTTATGGGGTCAATCCTCGAAATAAGCCAGGTGGTGTGGCTTATGAGATAGTGTCTGAGACGTTGAACAGTTGAGTCCATGCATGGGCACAGCACGTTTTCTCAATGGAAGAGTACTTGATTTCACAGTCATTGAACTTCTTACTGAGATAATATATGGCTCTCTCTTTCTTTCCTGTCTCATCATGCTGCGCCAATAGAGCCCCAAGTGAATTTTCTTGAACTGTTACATATAGCAGGAGTGGCCTTCCTTGAACTGGTGGAACCAATATGGGAGGATTCTGCAAGTACTCCTTCACTATATCAAACGCTTCCTGACAGTCATCCGTCCAGTCATATGGTTGATCTTTCCTCAATAATTTGAATAAAGGGTCACATGTGGCGGTGAGTTGTGAGATAAACCTTCCAATATAATTTAACCTTCCTAAGAAGCCACGGATTTCGGTTTGATTCTTAGGTGGTTGCATTTGCTGAATTGCCTTAATTTTATCAGGATCTATTTCGATCCCTCTCTGACTAACAATGAAACCAAGAAGTTTTCCTGAAGAGATGCCGAAGATACATTTGTTCGGATTGAGCTTTAGTTTCACTTCCAGCAGTCTATCGAACAACCTTTTGAGCACATCCAAGTGATCTTGATCTTTGCGTGAGTATACCACAATGTCATCGACATATACTTCGACTATCGAGTGGATCATGTCATGGAAGATGATCACCACTGCTCTTTGGTATGTAGCTCCCGCATTGACAAGTCCGAATGGCATGACTCTATAGCAGAAAGTTCCCCATGGGGTAGTGAAAGCTGTCTTGATCTTGTCTTCGGGGTTTATCAAGATTTGGTTATATCCCGAATATCCATCCATGAAAGAGTACTTAAAATGCCGTGCCGCATTATCCACCAAAATGTCTATATGTGGCAGCGGAAAATCATCTTTCGGGCTTGCCTTATTAAGATCCCTGTAGTCAACACAGACTCGGATCCATCCATCCTTCTTAGGTACCACCACGACATTTGCGAGCCATTCTGGGTAGTCTACGGCTTCTAGTAGACCCGCTTCCAACTGCTTATCAATTTCTTCTTTTACCTTAGACGAGAGTTCTGGTCTCATTCTCCTTAGTTTTTGTTTGATTGGCCTACAATCTGATTTGATGGGCAAGATGTGCATGATGATGTTTGGATCCAAACCCTGCATATCTCTATAGGACCATGCGAATACCGACTTATAGTGTTTCAAAAAGTCAATCCATCTCTGTCTATCTGTTGGATTTTCAACGGTAGCTATCTTAATTATTTGTGGATCTTCTACTGTACCGAGGTTGATTTCCTCGACTTGTTGAGGTTCATGAGCAATTTCTTTTGCTTTGTCGTCTGAGACTTTCGAATTTTTGTTAATCTCAGATTCAACTATTAAAGCATTAGTGTTAAGGTGCTTGCCTTCTGCAGTACTTTTAGATTGAGACGATGAACAAATCCTGATAATTTACAAAGAAAAATATATAAGCTGTTGGATAAACAAACTCGGAAAGAAACATCCTTTCATTGATGAAGAGGGGTTTTAACAAAATTTGATTGCATACATTCATTCTTGCAATCAGCAAAATAGCTTTTAGAATACGAAAATACATGATAATATATTAAAATCCAAATGCATTCAGTACTTAGTGCAATGGACGATTGGAGTGGTCTTGTAGTTATACAGCTGCTCTTCTTTCTCTATCCTCCTCGTCTTCGGCGCACTAGCATTTCCGATCATAGTTATTTCCTCTTCTCTTGGCTGGTTGTAGTTGACATTGGCTTGTGGCTTGTTGATGAACCCTGCGGAAACAAAGGTCTGAGTAAGGGATCCGAAAGCCTTTCTCTTTCCTAAATATGATCTCTTACCAATAGGAGCATAACCGATGCCAAATTTCTTCTTCCAAGGTCTCGTTTCGAAGTAGGAACGGCCTTGTCGCACTTTCTTCTCTAAAGTTTGCTTGTCATAACTTTTGATGATTTGTGATGCAGCGTTTTTAACTTCTTGCGGCATCCTTGGCTCTACCAGTACAGATTGCTCAGTCACATTGGCGATAGAAATTGCTTGAAAACCATGGAGGAGCTCTTCTTCAGGATCTGAGAAAATTGATGTTCCATTTACTTCACTAACTGTGAGGTCTTGTTCAGCAAATATCTCCACGAGGTTGTTCCCATGAATATACTTCAGCTTTTGGTGTAAAGAAGATGGAACTACGCCTGCCGAGTGGATCCACGGTCTTCCAAGCAGAAGGTTATAAGACGAGCGAGTATCGATGATCTGAAAATCTATGTGAAAAATATTTGGACCCACCGAAATTGGCAACTCAAGTTGGCCTTCTGATCTTACCTTGGTACCGTCGAAAGCTCTAGCTACGATTGGAGAGGGCCTGGTATGAGAACGATCAATTGGCAAATTCTCATATGTCGATTTGGGCATAACATTAAAGCATGAGCCATTGTCAATTAAGACCTTGTACAGATTATAATCTTCGTACCTCACAGTGATGTTTAATGGCCTAACGTGCCCTCGACCATCTGGGCCTAATTCGTCATCAGAAAATGATAAGTAGTTCGGTGCCTGAATATGACCGATAAGTCCTTCGAATTCCTGTACTGACACTTCATTTGAGATATAGGATTCCCTCAAAATAGTCAAAAGAACATCTCGGTGGGCCTTGGAGTAGTAAATGAGTGCGAGCAACGATATCTTCGCTGGAGTTTTGTGCAACTGGTTTATTATGTCAAATTCATTATTCTTGATATATTTCAGGAATTCGTCGATTTCCTGTCCTGATGGCGGTTCTTTGGTAAGCACATAGGTGGAAATATCTTCTTCAATGATCACCTTTTCTTTTCCTTTATCTTGCTTGGAAGGATTAGGAGGCACACAAACCCTACCAGACCTAGTGATAGTCATGGTGTCTGTTGTCATATAGGTGGATGCTTCGATGCGGTTAGATCCAGGCGTGCCTTGTACAGATCCAACTCCATAGTTCATATTCACTGCGGTGTACAATTTAGGCGGTCCCACCGGTCTCTTTACATGATCCAGACTTGGCATTATAAGCTCTTTTGTCTCCTTCGCATTTGAAGGAATGAATTCGATCTTCCATAATACATTGACTTCATCATCAGCCTCTTCCACTGACCATTCCTCGATCATGTTGACACCACTACTACTTGCTGATGCGGCATTCGCAGGTGTAGTTGTTTGGGGAGTCTCAAGATTGGTGAGTTTCAAACGGCCTCCTTCGATTAGCTCGTATAATCTACTCCGGAGAAGGAAACAGTTTTCTGTAGAGTGACCTTGTACGCCGCTGTGAAAGTCGCAATATAAAGTCGCATCGTACCAACGAGGATAGGGTGGCTGAAACTGACGCCCAGGTATTGGTGCCATCATACCTTCTGCTACACACTGCTTGAACATATCCGATTGCGAAACCGGTAAGGGGTCGCGTATCGTTCGTGACTGACGAAAATTTTGAGTGTGTGTTTGTTGAGGCTGTTGGTTCGGTTGTTGCTGATAAGTTTGGGCTGCTGGATAAGTTGGTTGTCGATGTTGCTGAAATTGATGATAATTATGGTTCGGCTGGTGGTAATTGTACTGTTGTTTGAACTTATTATTCCGGCGTCTTGAAAACATTCCCTTGTGATGTTTCTATCCTCAAGCCTGCGGCCACAAGTTGTGTGAATGTCGAGGCCAGTGCACATGCTGTCTTAATCTTGTCATCTAGGCAACCAAGAGCCATGAATTCGTCGATAAGTTCTTTCTCAGTTAATGGCGGGAAGATTTGTGCGGCTACATTTCTCCACCTCTGTGCAAAGGCCCGAAACTTTTCATTTTTGTTCGGTGTCAAGATCCGGAGCGTGGATTTGTCTGGCGCTAGATCCGCGTTGTGCTGGTAATGGGTGAGGAATGCATCCGCTAAATCTCTCCAGCTTCTAACCTCACTCTTGTTCAGATTTAAATACCAACGCATCGCCGGTCCCTTTAAAGTCTCTTGAAAGAAATATATCAACATCTTCTCATTCCTGTGGTAGGCTCCCATTTTACTACAATACATGGAGATGTGAGTTTCAGGGTCGGAAGTTCCATCATATCTTTCGAAATTGGGAATGGTGAAATCTTTAGGAATCTCAAGGTCGCTAACAATACAATATTGTAGAGGGTCTACTGTCCTCCGTGCTCCTTCCAAATTGTTCAGTCGGCTTAAGATATTCTCGAGCTTTTCTTCCGTCGGTTGGTTTTCAGATGGAACTGAGTCATGGGGGAGTTGTGCTTGTTGGTTTTCTTGTGGCGTAGGAGGAACACCCTGTGGTATAGCCGGGGGTTGTGGAGTGAATTGATGTGACTCTGGTTGAGGCGGTATGCCATAGGGGTCGTATGGGCCTTGTGGTATCTGTCGAGGTTCGGGTGGAGGAGCGGTCGTCGTGGTTGCCATTATATTAGTACGCTGCTCTATCAGAAGGGTGGTCAGACATTCCAACTGTGCTCCCATATCTCCCAATTGTCGGCGGAGATCTTCATTGTCTTTCCTAAGTTGTTCAATTATTGTCTCGTTATCCGTCATTGGTTTTGCGGTACGCCTGGGCCTGAGTAGGTACGAACTTCTTATGAAAGACGTCTTGGCCAACCTTTTATAAATGAAACTTGTATTAGTGAATGCAATTTTGAAAGATATGCAAAAATGTTTTTAATGCGAGTAATATATAATATAATTATATATATATAATATATATATATATATATATATAATATATATATATATAATATTTGGCAAATTTGGCGAATCGGGCCCCTCCTTAACCCTTATTTGGCAAACAGCGCCCCCCTCTTCAATTTTAAGTGAATCGCGCCCCTTTGTGCTGTGAAATGACCAAAATGCCCTCGTCTTAACGTTAAAAACTGAGCGGTATTCCAAATACCGCTCAGCCAGACCTAACCCACTCAATCTCTCTCCTTAGCTCTCTCACTTGCTCTCTCTCTCACGCTCTCTCGCTTGCTCTCTCTCTCGCGCTCTCTCTCTCTCTATCTCTCTCTCTCTGTGTCTCAAAATAGATTCCATCGCCACCGCCGCACTGTCGCCACCGCTGCACTGTCCCTCAACGCCGACGGAAATGTCTCCAGCAATCCCAGTAAAAACGAGGTGTTTTCCACGAAACCTTTTCGAGAACTTTACAACGGACGATGAGGAAAAAAGCTTAGCGCTGAAGGACTACCATCTTCCAATTGCTGCGCAGACCCCTTTTCTCCATTTTCTGCTGCTACCACCCATTGGAGGGAATCGTCCAAGGCTAAGCGAAATCTGCAGGCGTTGGGTGGAGGTTCGTTCTTCGTCTTCGCCGCGGTAGGCTAGAATTTACGCCGGCAGACGTCGCTATTCTTCTTGGATTGCCCAATAGAGGAGAGGTGATATCGATGGACTAGGATCAAGCGAATACCAACGACATCCCCATCGCAAAAAACAAGCCAAAGGCCGCAACCCCAAAATTGAGGAAATTTCAAACAAGATGCAGATAATCAGAAACAACGTGGAAAAAGCGGAACAGTATGTTAAATTATGTGGTAATATACATATATCTGCGTTTCTTTTCACTGAGCCCGGACAAAGAGTTCCGGCCAGTTTATTGATGTTGGTGATAACTAGACCGCCATAAAAGAATACGACTGGCCTCGGCAATACACCGTCATACGATAGAAGGATACGCTGCTTCCGCAAAAAAAGTCACGGCTACCTCACTGGATGTCCAGTGTTGCTGACGGTTAGTAACATCTTTCTACCAATACTTACCTTTGATTTAACTTAATGGATGGTGTTCGCAGGTGTTTTCGGGTGTTCGCAGGTGTTCGCAGCTTTTGCCGCGAACACCCGCGAACACCCGCGAACACCTACGCGAAAACGGAATGTTTACCAACGAACAACTGAAAACACCTGAAAACCACTTGTGCACAGACGTTCACAGGTGTTCTCGGGTGTTCGCCGGTGTTCGCAGGTGTTTGCAGTTGTTCGCAGGTGATCTAGGGTGTACGCGGTGTAACTGTGAACACACACGAGCACTCGTAACACCTAAGAACACCTGCGAACACCCGCGACCACTTGTACTCAGGTGTTCGCCGGTGTTCTCGCAGGTGTTTGCGCTGTTCGCCCGTGTTCGTAGGTATTCACAGGTGTTCGCAGGTCAAATTAGAACCCGCGAACAGACGTGAACACCTGCGAACACCTACGAACACCCGCGAACAGCGCGAACACCTGCGAGAACACCGGCGAACACCATGCGAACATCCGTGTACACTACATCATTCATACCTTTATTCCTTTTAACATGTTTTGAAAGCACATTGTTTTACAGGCTTGGTTTTACGAGAGGTTGATAACTATGACTCCTTCAAGGCGAATGCTTCTCGTCTTTATAAATGGAGTGGAGTGCGAGATACAACCGCTAAGAATGCTGAAAAGGAATTTAAGCTTCTCTTCCAGCCAATCATTCCGCACTGATATTGTCTTGACCGAAGAAGAGCAAAGGCTGATACCAGGATCTTTGTTGGAAGTAGTGTTGCTGTTCCTCTCCTCATGGGACGGAAAACAAAGTCGAAGTTGAAGAGAAAAGGCAATCGGAAGGATTCCAGCCAAAGGATCACGCTGGGTCTGGTGAAGAGTCTCCCAAAAAAGTCACCTCCACGTCAGAGAAAGAGATCCCAGCCAAAGATCACGCCGGGTCTGGTGAAGAGTCTCCCGAAAAGCCACCTCCGCGTCAAAGAAAGAGATCCAGCCAAAAGATCACGCCGGGTCTGGTGAAGAGTCTCCCGAAAAGCCAGCTCTGCGTCAAAGAAAGGGGTCCCAGCGTGGCAAATTCTCTGATCAAACAATCATGACAGCAAAACTTGAAAATGCAAAAATCTGTAATGCTCGAAAAATCTGTAGATGCAGGGAAATAGCCATCATACGAGCCGAAGCTTATAAGAGGAAGGCTTATCAGCATCATAACAGTAGGGTGCGCAAACGAGACTTCAAAATCGGAGACTTGGTCCTCCGTAAGGTGCAGCAGCATACAAGCAAATTCGGGCCGAACTGGGAAGGACCCTACACGGTCGTCGAAGTCATTGGCAGAGGTGCCTACAAGCTAGTTACCATGCAAGGGGAGGAAGTGCCACGAGCCTGGAACGTTGTCAATTTGAGGCGCTTTTATCAGTGAGCCTCGGACGTTCCACTGTTACGCTCTTGGCACCGAAGTCATGTACGCTTATTGCTTTAATGTTCAATAAAAAGCAAGTTTCCTCAATTTGTACAAAGTCTTCTACTGGATAGTGGCGAACTCCCCCTTATTCTTAGGTCGGTACCACAAGATGGCACCGACCAAAGAACACGGGGTGACGGCCGAAATTTTTTCCAAGTGTTGGCGAACGCCTCCTTATTCTTAGGTCGGTCCCACAAGATGGCACCGACCAAAGAACAGGGGGTGACGACCGAAAGTTTTTCCAAGTGTTGGCGAACGCCTCCTTATTCTTAGGTCGGTCCCACAAGATGGCACCGACCAAAGAACAGGGGGTGACGGCCGAAAGTTTTTCAAGTATTGGCGAACGCCTTCTTATTCTTAGGTCGGTTCCACAAGATGGCACCGACCAAAGAACAGGGGTGACGGCCGAAATTTTTTCTAAGTATTGGCGAACGCCTTCTTATTCTTAGGTCGGTTCCACAAGATGGCACCGACCAAAGAATAGGGGGGACGGAGTATGGCATAAGACATTTGAAAAAAAAAAGGAAGTTCAATGAAAGATAAACAGCATTCTATTGAATCAAATTCAAAAGTGGCTCGCAGGACAGAACCCTGCACCCACCAAAAAAAAAAAAAAAAAGTTACATCAAGTCAAAGTTTCTGTCGGGGTGTCGGTGGTATCGGCTCCCTCAGCTGAGCCGGCGTCATCGCTATCAGAGCCTTCACTCTCACTTTCCACCCCTGAGGCGCGACGGGCTTGGACAGCAGATGCGATCTGCGCTGCATCATGCAAGGGCACCGACTTTGTCTTCAGGTGCTCCTTGCATTTGCGCTGGCACTCCTTGATGGCGTCCTCCACCCATCCCACGGCGTATTCATTCTGCTTGATCCGAAATGCTTCGAAATCCAAGAACATTTTAACCGCCCGGCCGCCAGACTTCTCCACCTCCAGATCTTTGGCCTTCAGTGCCTCTTGAAGGTCGGTGATTTTCTTCCTCTCGCCCTCCAACTCCTGCTCCTTCGCAAGCAAAGTTTCCTCCAGCTTCGCGCACTTGGGGACCAAAGTCTCGCATTTGGTCGTCTCAGCCTGCAACTTCTCCTTTAGATCTTTGATAGTGGAGCAGTGCTGTGCGTGAGCTTGTTGGGCGGTAGTAGTGGTAAGGTCGAGGTTGGCCTGCACGGTGGAAAGCTCCTCCTCCGTCCTCTTTAAATTGTCTTTGAGGTCCTGAATGTCGGCCTCGTAGCCCTCTCTAGCCGACATCCAGTTGCCGAACTGCTGGGAGTTCCTCAGGCAACGTCGGTAGAGATCAGATGCCGCTATGACGGTCTAAGGAAATTAACAAGTCAAATCAAGCGCAAGGCAAAGGCAACGGATAAAGAAAAATCTGAAGAAGGTCGAGAAAACTCACCGAGTACATCGACCGCGCAAAGGCAGAGGCGGCAACTTCGTCGGTGTGCCGCGACGCCTCGTCTCGGTCGAGAGGGAGAGGACCTTCCAGGAGAAAAGTGTTGGGTTATCGGGGTCAAAACCACATCAGATGCGCAGCGGAATTTTAAAATTTTTAATACACAAGCCCCGTGTACCCAAATACAGGATCACATTGGTATGCTATAATAATCGAAACAATTACATCACATGTAACCACGCATGATAATTAAAATTAATCTAATTAATTTTAACGCGATCCTATCATGCATCTAATCGCGGTACGAGTTTATCGATATACCTTGGCGGGTCGAACACGCCACGTAACGATCCTCGGATTCTGATGAATAGAGCCGCGAAAGTACCCGGCCTCTAATGCTAGTCCACGCTGAGACGCTCGCGAAACCGAAATTCGATTTTAATCTAATTAAAACCGAAATTGGGCCTTTAGGATCAAATCCAGCTCGGCCCGTATGAACAGTAGCTTCTCCTTCCTCTCGCCCGCGTGCAGCCGATCCTCCAGTCGTCGTCCAGAACTCACGCCCGAAGCTTCCCGACGCAGTCTCTGATCGTCACGGTCGCCGTCGCCTTCTCAAGTCGCCGGCGGCTGCGCCGTCGTCGGAAGCTCGTGCTCGGTGCAACAGTTGCACCTAACGGCTTGACGCTGTTGGATCGACGGAGCTTCAACTCGTCCCCGTCGGCTGGTCGGGACGTGTAGCGCGAAGGTTCGTCGGAGAACAAGTGCAGTCGGCCGGAGCTTCACTGAACGCAATGCAGTCGGCCGGAGCTTCACCGAACGTGGCAGCCTTGGCTTTCAAGCTCGCCGACGTCGCACGTCGGAGGGAAGAGAGGTGGCGGCGGACGACCGATCAACGGAGGAGGTGACGACCGTGCTAGCGGCGTAGGGTTTCCTCGTGCGATCGGCGCCGCATTTTTTCTTTTGTTTTTCGCAGCCGAGAAGAAGCTCCTGTACATACATATATATAGGTATATGTATTACACATAAAATCCTCTTCTTTGCTATTTTGCAAAAACGGCCCTCAAGCTTTTGCAAAAGCTTAGGTCCAACACTTTGGACATTGGCAAAAACAGCCCCTCATGCACAAAATTCGGTTTTTCGCGATCGTATCTCATTTGCGTGTGACCCATTAGGTTCAGTACCACGCCGGCAGTGAATAAATAGTTAATTCAACTAATTAACAAATAATTAATTCAACCAATTAATTATATTTATCACAGATCGTGGTTAACGTCTAGCAACGTGCCACGACCACCCGTGTGGTATGAATATCAGTATTCATCACTTGAAACCTTTGTGTGAATAGTTCCCATGCCTTATAATCCTTCTATTCCTTTCTAACATCCCGAATGAGCTTAGAGTATGGATATCTGTCAAACTCTAATATAGCTCAATCATATGTATCTGTCTTAATAGATTTGCTCGTCTGTGACATTAAGAACATTTCTTAATTCACATCGTACCTCGGCCAAGATTTTCTGAGCTAATTCTATTCAAAGACATATAGGATGTTCTCCTCCTTTATAGGAGGTGACAGATTCTCTATTGGTTATCATCTATCTTCATGTGCTATTATTTATACCCAGATGGTTCCCTTGTACAGCTGAGCTACTTGGAAACACACTAAAGTATAAATCATGAACACATAAGATACTATGATAAACTCAAGTCTGAGGATCAAGGCATAACTATCACACTGAAGAATTACCATTGACAGATTCCATTGGTATTCTTCGAGTAAGTCAGTTCAGTGAACTCATTCATCCAATGAGCACCTACACACTTGCTTCAGTGTCGACTACACGTATAGTAATGAGATCACTACTCTCATCGTATGAGCAAGCAAGCTGTGTATTAGTCTACCCGGTGACATTGAGCCCCTACTCAATGCACCTATGACTAAGAACATTATGGACTTAGGTTTATAAGACATTAGGTCTCATTATCATGATCAACTATCATGATCCTAATTCTGTCGCCTTAGTCCATGGGGTTTATCACATACATTCATACAACATATTAAACATGATGATGCGATAAATAAATAGATAACCATAATCAAGTAAATCAAAAAGGGTTTATTACAAAAATATGTTCGCCAAATATCCAATATTATTGGCTTTTAGGGCATTTACTCTTTCAAAAAGCCCCAGCGACTTGCTCGTTGTCCGCGTAGGTGTCTCCCCACTTCAAATTCCAGTTGGAGAAGTAGCGGTCGGACAACAAGGGAAGTCGTTGTGAGGGCTCGTCTGACCCTAAATCGACTATTGTTGCTCCTCTTGGAACGTCGGTCTCCTCCTGAGATGATCGAACTCTCTTCCTCGAGGTCGGTCTTTCGGAACCTTGCTTGCGGGCGCGGGAGGTCGATGCCGGCGTCGCCGAAGGTATTGTGGCAGAAGGTGTTGGAAGCTCAGATGTCGGTGCAGACGACGGAGTTATCGGCACCTCAGGCGTAGCGGCCGTGTCGGTTGCTGGAAGACCAACAATAGCGTCGGACGCCTCGGGGGCCCCAGCCTCGGTGGGTTTAGTCGCCGCTTCGGCTGCTTTCTTGGCCCTTCTCTCTTGTTTCTTCGTCTCCCTGGCTGCAGCTCTTTTCTTCAACAGTACGTCCATATCCGGTTGAGTCTCTTCTGCAGCGACCTCAGGGGATTGATCTGGGAAGAAAATTTAATGTTAGAGACATACGACGTCAAGCTAATGAAGGAAACCGACATGAGTTCATACCATGTCGGTTATTCAGGAAGTCAGCAATCTCCCTCAACATCCCCTCAGAAGGGCACGGCAGATCGATCTTTTCGCTATTCCGTATATACTTTTGGGCGTCTAACTGGAGCGATGGGTTATCATTCACATTGATAAATTTCAAAGCTTCGAGGTAGGGTTCTCCCCAAGGTCGGTTGAATGTCCACGAAGGATCGGTTCGGAAAAAAAACCACCGATGTTTCCAATCATGAACTGAAGACGTCCGCCAGGTTAAGTTTTTGGCGCACCCTCTCAACCTAGAGCGGAAATAGTACCAACCCCTAGAATGGATCGACTCTTGACATTCAAAGAAATGGCGGAACAGTTCTATCGAGGGGAGCGTTACTACGCCGACATATATACAAAAATCCTATTATGGTCCTATACGCGTTAGGGACGAGCTGACATGGGACCAATTTGAAGGTGGTGAACAGATTGATAAAAAATTTGTTGAAAGGAATTCGTAGACCTAGGCGCATGTGCTCATACATTACAGCTATTTCACCGACATTATGGTCGGTCATTCTCTCGTTCGGCAAAGGAACCCTAGCGCATGCATCGTTGCTTATCCTAAACCTTTGACACCAATTTGCTAATTGATTTCTGGTTACAGAAGATTTGACTTCTTCTGGAAAAGGAGAAACCTTACGAGAAGCACCGGCCTTACTGCTAGGGGTGTCAGGTGCACGAGACGAAGAAGGGGAAGCCATGACTAACCTGGAAAGAAGGACTTTTAGACTGACGCAGACGATATGCACTGAGCTACGAGAAAGACACCGACCCAACCGCTATACGCACCGACGCTAGAAGAAGGCTCGGGGTGAATCGCCGGAGCGCAGGAGTTATGAGGAAGAGAAGTTTACTGCGAATGACTGTTGGTATAGCATGCGGTAACTCTTTAAAATGGAGATCTGAGAAGTTAAACTTGCGGGAATGCGTGTCAAGGTTTAGCTTAGTTGGCGGTCTTGTCAGTCACATCAGTCAGAGGACACTCTCGCACGGCCGGGATCGGAACCGACACGTGCTAGGTTTCGCTACGACACCCGGATGATCGATCAACCGCTGTAAGTCGCGCGTGAACAAGTCAGAGTCGGGTGCTTGTTCCGACAGAAGAGCCGACGTTCGACGCCTCCTCTGTCGGGGGGCATCTGATATAGCGCCAGAAATAAGGACCGACGTAAGGCGTGGTCGGATGAAGGTCAAGCGTCAGTGCTTTGTTGAGGTCGGTGCACCGACGAAACCTTACACGATATCCTTAGCATCTGAGCCGTTCACCTTGGCCGCCGGATTGAAGACACGTGGACAGCGGCTCAACGGAAATCTGGCGGGAAATTCAAATATGTGTGCCAGGCTGTCGCCAGCCTGGATAACAACCTTCACCCTCTTGCGCACAACTGGCGCAAGTGGGAGAAAACCGTTACGGGGTATAAATAGTGATCTACAGTACCGTAACGGGGATCCACTTTTCTGAAAAACCCATAGCGAGAGTGATTGTAACAGAGAGACCTGTACCTCATATCTCTTTACCCTATTAGTGAATTCTTATTCGCTGGTCTCATACGACCCGTGGTTTTACCTCGGATCAAGAGTTCGAGGGTTTCCACGTAAAACATCTTGTGTCATATCTCCCTAAAACCATCTCTACGAGCCTACCTCTACTTTCGAACACAACAAAACACCGATCGAGTACCAGCTCGATCAATTGGCGCCGTCCGTGGGAAACGCAACACGAAAGTAATGGCTCCGAAAAGAGATGCTGGGAAGGCGGCTCGCACCGTTCCAAGCGGAGATCGCCGCGCTGAAGGAACGGAGGTTCAAGCCGCTCTGACAAGTAAGCAACAACAACCTGGCACTTCGAGAGCCCCCGAGCGCACGCAGGTGTCGGAGCCTCGCTCGCGAGGGGCAGAACATGCTCAACAGAACAACGTTACGCCGATAACGTTGGATGATGTCCGCGAGATCCTAAGGGACGAACTACGAACCCTCCTTCAGGAGCGGAGTGTCGCGCCTGCACCGTCGCAACGGCATCAACCAGCGCCGTCACGAACGAGAGGGTCTGCGCAGCAGGAGCGCAGACGTCCCGCGGATGAAGGTCGCGGTTCAGCTTTCGACAGGTTAGGGCCTCCTCCCATTTTGGAACATCTTGGAAGTAGAGGAGCTAGATTGGCACGTGAAAGGGAAAGAGCTCGGTCGCAGGAACGGGAACGCTCAGCCCAAAGGGGTGTTCGAGCTCCTGAAGCAGTTTCGTCGGGTGAGTCTAACGGCGATAGCGAGGCCGAGGTCATCTCAAGACGAGGCGCGAAGCCGCGAAAGGAGAAGGAGGATACAACGTTGGTAAAGAACTGTCCGTTCGGCGTGGATCCAAATTCACCCTTCGCATCAGCAATTCTCGAGGCGCCTCTGCCGACCAATTACAAGGCACCGAAAATCTCTAAGTACAATGGGAGCACGGCGCCAAAAGCTCATATCTCATGCTTCATGACGGCCATGCGTTTCACAGGTTACGACGAGGCGGCCTACTGTCAGGCGTTCCCAATGACTCTAGAAGGCCCTGCTCAAACCTGGTTCACCGGGTTGAGGTCAGGGTCAATTAGTAATTGGGCCGAGCTCGTGGATGCGTTCCAGACCCGCTTCTTTGCGAGCTCGGATTTCCCTAAAGATGCTGAGAGCCTCCTCAATATAGTACAGAAGGAGGGGGAAACCCTGAAGTCTTTCTTCAAAAGGTTTTGTGAAGAGCAGCAAACTATGCAAGATGTCGACCCGAAATTCGCGCTAATGGCGCTGAAGAGGGGTGTCAGACACAAGCAGCTGCTGTATGATTTTCATACAAACGCACCCGAGACGCTGACGAAGGCGTACGAGAAGATACGGCTGACCATAGAAGCTGAAGAGAGGGAGGCCGAGCTCAACCGAAGTAACAAAAGACAGAGGGAAGACAATGCGAATGAGGAAAATCGAGACAAGAAGCGTCGAAAACAAGAAGCGGTTCGAACCAAGGTTCACTGACTATACTCGCTTCAACGTTCCTCAGAGCGAGATATTAGCCTTCGTCGAGCAGAGTCGGGAGTTGCCTCGGCCCAAGCCTCTGAAGACACCTACAAATCGAAGGGATCGGTCCAAATTCTGCGCGTTTCACAGAACGCATGGACACACCACGAACACGTGCTTCCAGCTGCGCGACGTGTTCGAGGAGATGGCTCGCAATGGAGAGCTGCAAGACTTCATCGACCGACCTCGACATCGGACAAACCACAGGGCCGCAGATGAAGACCCACAGGACAACGAACCCCAGCATCAGCAGGTCCGAGGTGGACCCGTCCACTTCATAGCTGGGGGTCCTGGTTCGGGTTCAAAGCAAAACAAGAAGAGGCAACGCCCCCCACCGCAAGCGGTGTATCAGGTTAGCCAGGCCTCTGGACCAGATCACAATATAGTGTTCACCGACGCTGAGCTCGTGCCAGTCGAAGAACCTCATGATGATGCTCTTATTGTGACCATGGTAATGGCTAACCGGGAGGTCAGAAGAGTTTTTGTGGACACAGGTGCGTCGTCTAATATTTTGTTTTACGATGCGTTGATTAGGATGGGTCTCAATGAAGAGGCCTTAACCTCGGTTGACAGTAGTGTCTATGGTCTCGGTGGCCCCGACCTTCTCCCTTTAGGGACTATCGACTTGTGTGTCACCGCGGGGACCGAGCCTAGATTAAAAACTGTACTAATGACTTTCCTTGTTCTGAACATACCATCGGCGTATAACGTCATCTTGGGGCGGCCTGGCGTCAAGGCGTTGCAGATGGTAGTCTCTCTCCCGCACCAAAAGGCGAAGTTTAAAACTGCCCACGGCGTCGGTGAGGTACGAGGCAATTTAGAGGACGCCAGGCGCTGCTACAAGAATAGCCTCAGAAGGAAGGCACTCCCGATCGACACGTTCGATGTCAGGGAGGACGAGACAAAGCCCGGGGGACCAGCCGAACCTACTATGGCCATCCCCTTGAATTCGGAAGACGTGTCCAGAACCACCCAGGTCGGCTCGACGTTACAAGGTCGGGTATTCGAAGATGTGAAAAATTGCTTAATGAAGAACTCCGACCTGTTCGCGTGGAAGCCTTCCGAGATGCCGGGGTTGAACCCAGAAGTCGTCTGCCACGAGCTTAATATAGACCCGACGTATAAGCCGGTGAAGCAGAAGAAGAGAAGTTTCGCGCCCGAACGCAGCAGGGCGATCAAGGCCGAGCTCGACAAGTTGCTAGAAGCAGGCTTCATAAGAGAAGTGCGTTATCCGGAGTGGATAGCGAACGTCGTCCTCGTGAAGAAAGCGAGCGGCAAGTGGCGGATGTGCATAGACTTCTCAGATCTCAATGAGGCGTGCCCGAAGGACAGTTACCCGTTACCTCGGATTGACCATCTGGTGGACGCAACGGCGGGTCATGAGCTGCTGAGCTTTATGGATGCTTTCTCTGGATACAATCAAGTGAAGATGCATCCCGACGACGAAGAGAAGACCAGTTTTATTACAGATTACGGTACGTACTGTTATACCGTCATGCCCTTTGGTTTAAAGAACGCAGGGGCAACCTTCCAGCGTGGGATGGACATCATTTTTGCTCCGTTGCTGGGAAAGACGGTGGAAGCATACTAGACGATACTGGTGAAGAGCAAGAAGAAGGAGGATCACGCGACCGACCTACAGGCTGCCTTCGAGCTAATGCGCAAGTACAACATGCGTCTTAACCCAGATAAGTGCGCTTTCGGGGTAAGCTCAGGTAAATTCCTCGGTTACTTGGTGACACCGAGAGGCATCGAGGCTAACCCCGACAAGGTCAGCGCTATACTGGAGATGGCTGAGCCCAAGAACGTTAAAGAAGCTCAGAGGCTGGCTGGACGCGTTATGGCGTTAGGGCGTTTCATATCGAGGTCGGGGGATCGATGTGGAGCATTTTTCAAAGTCCTAAGAAAAGCGAAAGGTCGGATTGACTGGAATGACGAGTGCAAAAGGGCCTTCAAGGAGCTGAAGGATTTCTTGGCCGCCCCTCCCCTCTTAGTAAGCCCGACACCAGGTGAAGTCCTTTATCTCTACATAGCCATATCACTGACAGCGTTAAGCTCGGTGCTAATCAAAGAACAGAAGGGGTGCAGAGGCCAGTCTATTATGTAAGTAAAATCTTGAAGGACACGGAAACTAGGTATTCCTCGGCCGAGAAACTAGCCCTAGCGCTAGTTACCACAGCTCGGCGTCTGAGGCCCTACTTTCAGGCTCATACAATTGTTGTTTTAACTGACCAACCCTTGAAGCAGATATTGGCGCGCCCGGAAGTGTCGGGCCGATTGACCAAATGGGCGGTGGAACTCTCGGAGTTCGACATACACTACGAGCCAAGGACAGCCATCAAGGGTCAAGTGTTGGCGGACTTCCTGGTAGAAACAGTTGTTCCCAGTTGAGCTACAAGCGTGTCAGCCACCACCGAAGAAACGCCGGCGTGGACTTTATTCTCAGATGGGTCATCTACGTCAGACGGATGCGGTGCAGGCTTAATACTCACGAGCCCCGGGGGGCTCGGTTAGAGTACGCCCTCAGGTTCCAATTCCCTGCGTCCAACAATGCGTCGGAGTACGAAGCACTGATTGCTGGGGCACGGTTGGCGAAACAGCTCGGTGTCAAGCACTTGATAGCATACACCGACTCTCAACTGGTGGTCGAGCAGGTGCGAGGCGATTACGCAGCCCGGAGCTCGGACATGGCAGACTACTTGGAAAAGGTACGACGCCTCCAGCAACACTTCAGTCTTTTTAAAGTCGAACATATACCTCGGGAGGAAAACGCTGAAGCCGACGCCCTCTCGAAGTTGGCGTCAGGGGCAGCTCGCGGAGCCCCGGCCACGATTTTCTTCGAAGAGCTACGACAACCGGCCACTGAAGAGAAGGAGATCTTGTTGCTTGAGACGGGAGCTGAAGACTGGATGACTCCCATAGTTAACTATCTCCAGGCCGGGGCAACCCCCACCGACAAAACCGAAGCGGAGAAGTTGCGGCGGAAAGCAGCTCGCTTTATTATAATCGGTGATCACCTGTACAGAAAATCGTTCTCCGCCCCCTACTTGAAGTGTGTAAACCCTGACATAGCGAGGAAGGTCCTCGAAGAAATACACGAAGGCATCTGTTCAAACCATGTCGGGGGACGTATGCTGGCGCAGAAGGTTTTTCGTCAGGGATATTTTTGGCCCACGGTGATGTCCGATGCTGAAGACTTCGTGAAAAAATGCGAAAGATGTCAGCTCTACGCTAAGCATCACCATGTTCCAGCAGAGCCTATCTCGACGATGGCTGCGCCGTGGCCCTTCGCGCAATGGGGGATCGACATACTTGGGCCCCTGCCTATGGCCACGAGGCAGCGGAAGTTCTTGGTCGTAGCAATCGACTATTTCACGAAGTGGGTGGAGGCAGAGCCCACTGCAACAATTACAGGTCAGTTCATCCGGAAATTCTTGGAGAAGTCTGTTGTTAGCAGGTTCGGTGTTCCCAGAACTATTGTGACCGACAACGGTCGACAGTTCGACAGCCCGAGGTGCGGGAGCTTTGTGATTTGCTGCACATCAGGCACCGATTCACCGCCGTATACCACCCTCAGGCTAACGGTCATGTGGAAAACATGAACCGAACGATACTGGAGGGACTTCGAAAAAGGCTCGAAGGCGCACAAGGAAACTGGCCTGAGGTACTTCCAACAGTCTTATGGGCTTACTGTTGGGTTATCGGGGTCGAAAAACACATCAGATGCGCAGCGAAAATTTAAAATTTTTAATACATAAGCCCCGTGTACCCGAATACAGGATCACTTTGGTATGCTATAATAATCGAAACATCCACATCGCATGTAAAATAAGCATGACATAATAAAATTAATCTGATTAATTTATTACGATCCTATCATGCATCTAATCGCGGTACGAGTTTAATCGAAATACCTTGGCGGGTCGAACACGCCACGTAATAGTTCTCAGATTCTGATGAATTGAGCCGCGAAAATACCCGGCCTCTAATGCTAGTCCACGCTGAGACGCTCGCGAAACCGAAATCGATTTAATCGTATTAAATCGGAATTGGGCCTTAAGATCGAATTAAGGCTCGGCCCGTAATGAACAGTGCCGTCTTCTTCATCTTCTTCTCCCGCGCGAAGCCACCGCCAACGGCTGTCAAGCTATCGCGTCAGTGCACGCCGGCACGACTTCGGATCAGCTATCAAACACAACCTCCTTTGTCTTCCCAAACCGACGAAGCGCACGCCGCTGTGAACGGTGTTCTTTGCAGTTGGTTTCGTGCAACCTTTGCACGTCGGATTCGGACGTCGTCAACCACCGCCGGTGCTCGAACGTCTTCTCCACCGGCTGGCTTAAGAGAAGGACGATAGGATCAGGTGATGACGGTTGGACGGAGAAGAAGGAAGCTCGTGTGGTCAACCTGAAAACTCAAAGCTTCGGCCGAAGAGATCGTCGGCAACTTGCTTGCCCGGCGATGCCAGAGAACACTGCGGAGGAGGAGAGGCGCTCGTGCGTGGAGAAGAGCCGAACACCGTGCTAGCGGCGGTAGGGCTTGCTCTTCCTCCTTCGCGGCGCCGTCGTCTCCTTCTTCCTCTTCATCTGCATCGGCTGCTAAACATACATATATATATAGGCTTTTCTGTATTACACAAAAAATCCCTTTATTTGTTGTTTTGCAAAAAACGCCCTCAAGCATTTTGCAAAAGCTTAGGTCCAACACTTTGGACATTGGCAAAAGCAGCCCCTCATGCATAAATTTTCGGTTTTTCGCGATCGTATCTCATTTGCGTGTGACCCATTAGGTTCAGTACCACGCCGGCAGTGAATAAATAGTTAATTCAACTAATTAACAAATAATTAATTCAACCAATTAATTATATTTATCCACAGATCGTGGTTAACGTCTAGCAACGTGCCACGACCACCCGTGTGGTATGAATATCAGTATTCATCACTTGAAACCTTTGTGTGAATAGTTCCCATGCCCTATAATCCTTCTGTTCCTTTCTAACATCCCGAATGAGCTTAGAGTATGGATATCTGTCAAACTCTAATATAGCTCAATCATATGTATCTGTCTTAATAGATTTGCTCGTCTGTGACATTAAGAACATTTCTTAATTCACATCGTACCTCGGCCAAGGATTTTCTGAGCTAGTTCTATTCAAAGACATATAGGATGTTCTCCTCCTTTATAGGAGGTGACAGATTCTATTGGTTATCATCTATCTTCATGTGCTATTATTTATACCCAGATGGTTCCCTTGTACAGCTGAGCTATACTTGGAAACACACTAAAGTATAAATCATGTACACATAAGATACTATGATAAACTCAAGTCTGAGGATCAAGGCATAACTATCACACTGAAGAATTACCATTGACAGATTCCATTGGTATTCTTCGAGTAAGTCAGTTCAGTGAACTCATTCATCCAATGAGCACCTACACACTTGCTTCAGTGTCAACTACACGCGTAGTAATGAGATCACTACTCTCATCGTATGAGCAAGCAAGCTGTGTATTAGTCTTTCCGGTGACATTGAGCCCCTACTCAATGCACCTATGACTAAGAACATTCTGGACTTAGGTTTATAAGACATTAGGTCTCATTATCATGATCAACTATCATGATCCTAATTCTGTCGCCTTAGTCCATGGGGTTTATCACATACATTCATACAACATATTAAACATGACGATGCGATAAATAAATAACCATAATCAAGTAAATCAAAAAGGGTTTATTACAAAATATGTTCGCCAAAATATCCAATATTATTGGCTTTTAGGGCATTTATCCTTTCAATCTCCCACTTGCACTTAAAGCCAATCGCTCATGCGTCTCACGCCCATCTTGTCGAAATGGCTCTCAAACGTCTTTTGAGGAAGTGCCTTAGTAAAAGGATCAGCTATGTTATCTTTTGTGTCAACCTTTTGTATCTTGGTTTTGCCTCTTTCAATGAATTCCCTTCATCAAATGAAAGCGCCTCAGAATGTGTTTGGATCTCTGATGAGACCTTGGTTCCTTTGCTTGCGCAATAGCCCCATTGTTATCACATAACAACGGCATAGGATCCTGTATCCCTGGAACCACTCCAAGTTCAGTAATGAACTTTCTCATCCAAACAGCCTCTTTTGCAGCTTCTGAAGCAGCAATATATTCGGCCTCTGTAGTTGAGTCTGCTACGGTCGGTTGCTTGGAACTTTTCCAACTAACCGCACCGCCATTCAGGGTAAAGACAAACCCTGAAACCGATTTGCTGTCATCCTTATCTGATTGGAAGCTTGAGTCCGTATAGGCCTCAACTTTCAACTCTGATTCGCCGCCATATACTAAGAAGATTGGCCTGGTACACAGCATTGCATACATAATAGACCCAATTGCGGATGCATATGGGATATTCTTTATGCGATCTCTCTCTTCTGGCGTTTTCGGTGCCATTCCTTTAGAGAGCTGAATTCCATGATTATATGGCAAGAACCCTTTCTTGCTATTTTCCATGCTAAACCGCTTTAGCACTTTATCGATATAATTCGATTGGGATAATCCTATTATCCTCTTAGATCTATCTCTATAGATCTTAATGCCTAGGACGTAGGAAGCTTCTCCTAAATCCTTCATGGAGAACTGCTGTGATAACCAAACTTTTATTGACTGCATCATTGGAACATCATTTCCAATAAGTAGTATGTCATCTACATACAATACTAAGAAAGTAATAGCACTCTTGCTAACCTTCTTGTATACACATGGTTCATCCTCATTTTTGATAAAGTCAAACGATTTGACTGTCTCATCAAAACGGATGTTCCAGCTTCGAGAAGCTTGCTTAAGTCCATAAATGGACCTCTTCAGCTTGCATACCTTGCTTTCGCTCCCACTAGAGATAAAGCCCTCGGGTTGTGTCATGTACACATCCTCTTCGAGGTTTCCATTTAGGAATGCCGTCTTTACGTCCATTTGCCATATCTCATAGTCATGGTATGCAGCTATCGCAAGTAATATCCGAATGGATTTGAGCATCGCTACTGGTGAGAAGGTCTCGTCATAATCGACCCCTTGCTTCTGTCTGAAGCCTTTAGCTACCAGTCTGGCTTTGTAGGTATCTACATTGCCATCTGCTCCGATCTTCTTCTTGAAGACCCATTTGCACCCAATGGGACTCACTCCCTCAGGTGCATCCACTAAGTCCCAAACCTCATTGGTACTCATGGAATCCATTTCGGAAATCATGGCTTTTAGCCACTTCCCGCTGTCGCTACTCTGCATAGCTTCTGTGTAGGAGTTTGGCTCGTCATCCAGTATGACTTGCACTTCTTGGTTTTCATCAGCTATGTAAACCAATCTTTCAGGTTGCTTTCGCTTCCTGGTAGATCTCCTAACAGTTTGTGGCACATCTGGTTGCACTACTATTTCGGGTACAGAAACAGGATCAATGTTATTTTCTAGCCCTTGAGTTTCCTCAAGTACTACCTCATTTCCACAATAACCATCTAGCAGGAATTCCTTCTCAAGGAATACTGCATTTCTGGCAACAAACACCTTTTGTTCTTGTGGATGCCAGAAATAGTATCCAAGACCCTCTCTTGGATAGCCAATGAAAAACATTTTTCCGATCTTGTTTCCAGCTTATCAGGATACTGCTTCTTAACATAAGCAGGGCAACCCCAAATCTTAACAAATTTAAGACCAGGTTTCTTCCCTCTCCATATCTCATATGGGGTTGTATCCACGGATTTGCTGGGAACCCGATTTAGTACGTGCGCCGCAGTTTCTAGAGCATAGCCCCAGAAAGTAACTGGAAGTGTAGTGTGACTCATCATAGAACGAACCATGTCTAACAAAGTTCTGTTTCTCCTCTCAGACACTCCATTCAACTGGGGTGTATAAGGGGGAGTCCACTGTGAGAGAATCCCATTCTCCTTGAGATATTCGGTAAACTCTGTACTCAAGTATTCTCCTCCACGATCTGATCGTAGTGCTTTAATACTCTTTCCAGTTTGCTTCTCTACTTCATTCTTATATTCCTTGAATTTCTCAAAAGATTCGGATTTGTACTTCATTAAGTACACATATCCAAATCTAGAGAGATCATCCGTGAATGTAATGAAATAAGAGTAGCCACCTTTAGCATTCGTAGACATGGGTCCACATACATCAGTATGTACCAGCTCAAGCAACTCCATTTAACGGGATAGAGGAGCCTCTTACCCGATTTATACATCTTATTATATGATTTTCTTTAATTTATTTAATTATTTATATTTGAATCTTATGTGGGAGAATCCTCCCGATTTAACTTTAATATTTATCAAATCAATTTATTATCATGTTTTAAATATCATACGGGAGAATCCTCCCTATGGGTTAATCGGATAGAGAAGCCTCTTATCCGATTTAATATTTTTTGCATGTATATTTAATATGTATTTTTTTTTATTTAATCATTTACTTATTTGTATTTATAATTTAATTTTACGGGAGAATCCTCCCGGAGTTTTAATAAATAGATAAATAATTTTTAATTATTTGTGTTAAGATATTTTATGGGAGAATCCTCCCAGAAGATTGTTCGGGTTGAGAGTCTTCTTCTCGAATTTCATATATTTTTAATTATTTATATTTAAGTATTTTACGGGAGAATCCTCCCAATTACGTTATCTGAGTAGAGAATCCTCTTCCCGATTTATCATTTAATCTCTTTATTTTTATATTATTATTTATATTTTAAGTATTATACGGGAGAATCCTCCCGTTAAGTTAACTGTAACGAGAATCCTCGCCTTGATTTGTTAGTTTATTATTTACTTAATAAATTTTATAATTAGTATTTTAACATTATTCGGGGGAAACCTCCCGATATTTTGATTGGATTAAGAATCCTCTCCCCACATATAATTTTTAATTTATTTATATTAATTTAAATTAGAATTTAATTTATTTAAATTTATTCTTAAAAAAAATTAAATTAAAAAAAATAAAAAAAAGTATTTGGGCCCTCTAATGGGCTGGGCCGGACCAAACTGGTCCGGCGCGAGCCGAATCGGCTCGCCCGGGGCAATTGCGCCCGGGTGCGGACCCTTGGGTCCAGCGCGGGGCTTAGCCCCGCGCACCCGGACCGGACCCGAGCGAAGCTCGGGTCCGCGCGCGGGGTTTAACCCCGCGCGCAACCGGCTAAGCCGGTTCTTCTTCTCTGTTAAGCGAGCAGCGAGCTCGCTGCTCGCGGCGGCCGCGCCGGCGGCCGCTTCGTCGCCGGCGGTGTCGCTTGGGTAAGGGTCCCTCCTAAGGTTTTTCGACCTCCCGAATGCAATGGAGACGTTAAAAATTGATTTCGGAGCTTCGTTCGGCGTATTTTTGAGTTTGCGGCTATCGGCGACGTTTTGGTGGTCGTCGTATTTAACCACTGTAATAGGCGTTTCTAGGGTTTTCGTAGATGCTGATTCTAATGGTGAGGTCAAAACATTGTTTAGACTTTTATATAGGTAGTTATAAGAGGGTGCAACTTTTGATAATTTTTCGTCCGAGGTCAGTTCTCGCCGGCGGCGAGGTCTTAAGACCTCTCGTTCGTTCAGCCATGCTCTAACATGTATAGAGAGCTTGTTTTGTCATTAATGGCGTGGATTTTCATTGTTATTTGAGAGTTACGTGAGTTTTGATTTTTTTTTTTAATTTTCGGCCGTCGCCGGCGTTGCCGGAGGTGAGCTTTGTCTCTAGTTGTTTTATGAGCTCTCAAGCACGTATACAACGCATTGTAGGTCAAAAATCGTGTTTATGTGAGTGTACCTTTGATAATGAGCTTGGAGGTGTCGCGGCCGAGTTTCGTCGATCGTAGGCGGCGCGGGTGAGAGGATCTGGTGTCGAAGGCGACGAACGGCCGAGGTGCCGGAGACTGCTGAGGGTGTGTCGGTGGTCGGCGGAGGAAACACCTCTTCCTTTCTCTCTCACTCGATCTCTCTCCCTCTCTCTCTTTTCTCTCCACCCCTCTCCACTTCAACCGGTTCCTCATCCCCCACCCCTATGGATATATATAGAATTTTTGAGTGATAAGGGAGGTCAATGGGGCATTAAATGGAGGTGTGGGGATGGTGAGGGGTGTTATGGTGGGATGCAGAAAAATGAGAGGGGTGATATGGCGGGATGAAGAAAATAGGGGGGGGGGGTGGAGTGGCAGCCGGTGACTAAGGAGGATCCCCCTTATCTATATATTTTTATTTATTATTATTATTTTTATATGTTATATAGATATGTGTATATATGTGTTGTAGTGTTTCATGTATGTATATATTAGCATCATCGAATATATACATATGTACGTGCGTATATGTGCATATGCGCACATATTTGCATGTATATGTATATTCGGATATTATCGCATATATATGTCTTATCACATGTAAACATATCGTGAAATAATTTTAATTGGACTTAATCAAACCAATCAGGTATAATCGGGCCTAAATGGACTTGATTGGGTCGATCGATTTGGGTCAAATTTTAATTGTACTCCATGGGCCCTAATCGGTCCATTTTAGTAGCGCGGGCTGCCAGTCCGGACAAAATGGGGTGTCAACAACTTTGTCTCTCTCTTTTCTCCTAAATCTGTAGTTGCATGGAACACGGCCAAGAGCCATAGCCATGGCCGGCCACCCTTGGCCTCCCTAGATCCAATATTCATCCTACTTGTTCTCCGGGTAAAATCAACCTTGATACCAAGTCCGGATCAGCGAGTGCGAGGCTCGGTTGCATAACACGTAAAGAGTCCGAGTAGCCCCCATTTTGTGCTGTGGGGTCACCATTACCGTGGGGTTCTGTAGTCGCGCGGAATGCCCGGCGGCGCGTACCAGGACCTTGGTAACGTGGCGGATAGAACTCGCATTGAGAGGACTATCTCGGGTTGCGAGGATGGGTTATAGGTTCCCTCGGTCTCGGGAGACAGTCTCTAATGTGGGTCCGCTCTACCAAAATGAAAATATGTGGACTAACCTTGATTGGGGTTAGTGATACACGCTGACTTAACTAGTAAAATTATGCATAATTGGTTAGTCGGGTGCTACCTTGCCATGATTGCAAGAACCATGGATGCGTATGTGTTATGATGACTTGCATCTTATGTTTATGATTTGTTACTTGTTGCATGTGTTTGTGGTGTCGTATTGATGCTCCTGAGGAGGACGCCAATGTACCGCTCGCTGAGTTTTTTTGACTCACTGCTATTGTTGCCCTCTCTTTTTAGATCCGTGCGCGAAGGGTAAAGAGCTCGTATAGGCGGATAGCTTGTGAAGATATTTTGGGTATATTCTATAGAAGGTATACTTTGGGATGGGCTAGGGTGTAGTTATCACCTAGTGTACATTTAGCCCCACACTTGTGTATATTTAATGTTATTTGTAAATGGAAGCATTAACCTACACTTGATGTATTTAGTGTTTTTGGAAATGCTTTTAAAGTGTAAACTTAAAAAATGTACGAGTTTAGGCTTTAAAGGTATATATGTGTATGAACGACGGTATTATATAAAAATGTGGATTTCATACCAATGTGTGTTTGACTTCCATATTTGTTTCTAATGACATGAGCATGTGTATATATGATGTTGCAAACGTTTATGAACAAGAAATTTGATGTTTGGATGGTTTTGAAGAAAATGGCACGTTAAGTTCTTAGTTTTTCCATATTTTTGGTTAAAATGAATTTAGGCCACGATTCGTCATCTCGTAAGTATTTTGGTCGAGTGGGAGCACGTGCGCAGGCATCTTAAGTAGATATGCGATGGCGCATGGTGGCCTCTCACAGTCCAGTGAAAATACAAAATCCGAGACCGCGAGTAGTGAGCCTTAGCAAATCTGTTTCTGCAGTTTCTGATATTTTCGGTCGACCGATAATTTAAATTTGCTTTACCGCTGGTTCGTATGAACTATCGGTCGACCGAAAGTTTGGATCGGTCGACCGATAAAACCCTCTGGAATAAGATTTTCAAAACCGCTTTAAATGAGTTTTGATTTAAATTTTAGGTGTTTATTTGGGTTTAGTGGGCATATTTAAAGTATATGGCACTTCCCAAATATTTGTAAAAATACATGTTGAGCCGGAATTTGCGAATTCATGTCTTAAGTTTTGAATAAAAATGTTTTGATGTTTCGGACCCTAGGTTGCTATGGATTTTCTTATATCAATGGAGGAGATTGATATATTAGAATCCACAACAAGCTTTGTTGGACCTCGCGGTGAAGTCCACCTCCTCCGTGGACGGTACTCGGGCTCGAAAGTCCAAGACTCAGCTCAAGCTTCTTAAATTGTTTTAAAACGTTTCCTAAGCATTTCCAAAACTAGTTTTAAAACCATAAAAGTATGCTTTGGTCCGTCGGAGCTCCGTTTGTTTCCGCTGATTATTTTGGGCTCCCAGCAGATTGTTCCCGATTCGCGGGTCGCAGCCGCGCCCCGGGAGCGCGGGTCGCGACAGGAGGCAACAGACAGCAAGGACAAAGCGGTGCAAGCCGTGCCAAAAGCGGGTGCAAGGGAGCGTGAGGAGCTCTTCCAATTACGGATCCAATTGAAGCAACGCTTGGTCGAAGCAATCATTGATCCGGGAAGCCAGAAGAACCTCATCTCCGACAGTCTAGTACAGAAGTTGGTTGGCCGCTACCCCACATCCGAGTCCTTATGCGATTGGATGGCTCAAGAAGGACACCGAGTTGAAGATTACGAAGCAGTGCAAGTTCAAGTTCGCGGTGACGGCCAAATTCATCGATGAGGTCGAATGCGAGGTGGTTCCTTTAGACATTTGCCAAGTGATTTCGGTAACCTCTACCTTTGGGATAGGGACGCGGTGTATTACAGGAGGGGCCAGCAGTACATGCTCGTGAAGGAGGGCAAGACGTATGTGACGCCCCGTATCTGGAGGTCAGGAATTTAGTGGAAATTATATTTTTTTTTTGAATATGAAGAAAAGAGATATGAGACAGGTGTTATGAGCTAGCACTTCCAGTTCACAATATTAAACAATTACTACAATTTAATTATGATGCTGATGGGTTTCTCCTCACCAAGATTGGGATGACGTACACTACATTAACTTTCTCTGTATCGTTCTTGCCACGAAGAAGAGCTTGTAGCTATGGAATGCGGGATAGATTATAGTCAGATACGCAGATTAGCGAGATCCTTTTTAACGTTGAAAACCCTTAATCAAGGTTAAAAAAACCACGGAGAGGAACGGGGCCTCTAGAAATTCACTATATAGTTTGTATCTGATACAAGTATTGTATTGTGTATGCTTTTTCCCTCTTTTTCTCTTAGGAGTACAAGTGGGGGATTTATAGAAAGATTAAGGGGATATCGTGGTAGTTAATTATCTATCAAGCCACTGTAGCACTCCACGTGTCCTCTAAGGAGGGTATCATTATCATCAAACTCTACCAAGTATTTAGCACGGCGTGCTACTCGTATCACTAGGCTGCTCAATAATCTCCCAGCATAGATGTTGCTGTCCGTTGACTAACGGACAAATGTTGGGCAGCTCCTGTTTGAGGTCCTTCTCGTATCCTTTACGGGAAGCATTCCGTGTAAGGCTTTGTAAGGCTTTGCTAGGGTTTTACCCGTATCATTTGCCCCCCGACAGATGAGAGGGTTTTGTCGGCTCATTTGTCGGAATACATTATCTTGATTACTCTATGCTTTGTAATGCGCTTCGTTCTTGTTGCTGCTACAATCTCCTGTATCGGTTCCCGGTATTGCTGGTCAGATTTCTGACAGCTGTCACGTGATGACCTACATACCGAGTTACCATGTAGAGGGTTGTCATTCTCTACGGCTATAAGTAGGGCCTGCGGTCATTCTTTTATTTTTACCGTGATTGAAAGTTTCTTTCTCGGGTAAAGATCTGCGACGAAGGATCTTCCGGTTTCTTCCTTTCTCGTGTGTCGGCGTAGATAAGGTATGTCTGCTCATAGTTCCACGGATAGGGAGTCCGATAGCGACAGGGATTCTGGTGGTAGATCTCGTGCTTCTACCCCTCCTACCCCGTATGTTTTCCGTAGATTCGGAGGGTCGCCCGTGTCTCCTGACGTTACCGGGGACAAGGTGATCCCAGAGGGGAAATTTATTAGTCAAGTAGCGGAGCGACTTAGCTCAAATAGGATGTGTACCACGCTGAGCGAGCTTGTGGGCAAAGGTGACGGTGGAAGTCAGGGAGGAGAGAGGGCTTTGAGGGCGGAGGCCTCGTTTAGTCGGAATATGGGGTTGAGGGTTCCTCCTACTGAGTTTAACCCTCACACCGCTGTTTCCTCTGTAACCGAGGAGCAGCTCGTTCAATGACGAAGCGAGTTTAGCATTCCGTCAGATTTCGAAGCGATGGTAGCTCAGCCTACGGAGAGGGTGACGAATGTGACCAAGGATTGGGTGTCGTTCCGCCTTGATATGTTCAAGGCCGGTCGCCACTTTCCACTATTACCATTTTACATTCAGCTCTTCGCTTTTTATGGCGTTACCCCGTGCCACTTGTCTCCGAATTCGTACCGGGACATCTTTGTATTTCTGTATATTTGCGCCCGTACGAGGACCAGGCCGTCTCTCGAGTTTTGGAGGCATCTGTTTACCTTGTCTTCCTCGAAATAAGGTCTTGGCTTCTATAATACGAAGTATAGGAACCCTGCTAAGAGGAAGACGGGGGGAAAGGAGTAACGTTCCCTAAGTGGCGGCCTGGTTTCTTTTTTGTAAGGAGAAGACCGGAATAGTGTTTCACGGACTGTTGGTCGGATCGTTTGGACGAATCGTTGAAGGAAAGGCCTGAGCTCACCGATGAGCTGAAAGAGTTGGAGGACCGATTTTTTATTTTTCAAGGTCAAGTGTCCGTGCCTGGGAGCGTTACGGACGACGTTGTAAGAGCAACAAGGAAGCTGGCCGATGCGTCAATCGGTATACCTCCACTATGCTTGTCCTTCGTAATGCTTTCTTTCTTTCTTTTCTCTTTTTATTATTATTTTCTTTTTGTGAGATTTGGTTATCTGCAGGACTGATGGAGCCAGCGAGGAAGGCGGGGGTCGAAGAAGCAATCTTGGCGCAACTTGCCAAATCTCGGCGACTCAAAGTGGTTGCAAAAAGGAGCGGAGGACAGGTTAGCCCACGGGTAGGCTTCCCGTCGCCGGGGTTGAGCAACAACCGGTTCGAAGCGCTAGCGGGGCGCTCGTGCCAGTCCCATCATCGTCTTCACTTCCTGAATGGGGAGCAATTCAGAGGGAGTCTTCGCCCTGGTTTTTTCCTTATGAGGGAATTCCGACGTCGTCATCTTAGGCTGTCCGCCATAGAATGAAGAAGAGACGGATGGAGCTTCGTGAAGAAGGAGACGTTCCCATTTATGTTCCGACTGGGGGATAAGAAAGGGGGATCGGGTAACGGAGAGCTCCGAAGCAGCTCCGGAATTCATCTGCAAGGGTCTCCCGGATGAGGATAGGGCTATAATCCCCGGGACGTCGGTTGATGCTTCGTTAAGAGAGGCTTCCTTGAATACCACTTCAGTGAGTATAGAATTGTAGTTATCTTTATCGTCTTTATCTTGATTATTCCTATTGACCGATGCGTCGTTGTGATTACAGATGTTGGCCTCCCTGAGCCAACTGTTTACTATTGGTAAGGGGAAGGAGAAGATTCTGGAGAAGTCCGGCGAGATTCAGACTGAGATGGTGAAGCTCATCCAAGAACGGGATGAGGCGAACCGCGAAGCCAAGGAACGCGGTGAACTTGTTACAACGCTTCGGGGAAAGCTCGAGGCAGCCCAAAAGAATGAGGAAGCTTATATCAAGTTTGCCCGTGACGAGGCTGCTAGGACGGCCCAGGTGACGAAGGAGAAGGATGCCCAATTGGCGGAGCTTCGAGCCGCGCTTGAGGCGAAAGACAAAGAGTTGCGCCAAGTGATACGGTCCAAACATAAAATGGGGATGTACCCTGTGTAAGAAGCTACACCGTTTCTGGACTATGAAATCGACAGGAAGGACAACGTGTTTCGAACGGACATCATACCGTGCTATGAGCTCCGTGAAGACTCGATGACTGTAATACCCCTGGGAAAGGACACGTGGAGGTGCTACAGTGATTCAGTAGATAATTAACTACCGTAATACCCCTTAATCTCTGTATAAAAACCCCACTTGTAACCCTAAAAAGGGGGACAGACTCAAGAGAGAGAGACACAGCACAATACTTGTATTCAAAAAACATACATAGTGAACATTTGAGGACTCCGTTCCTCCCCGTGGTTTTTCTACCCTCTGTTGAGGGTTTTCTACGTTAAAAAGAGTGTTGATAATCACCTTACTTAACTGAGACCGTTACTCTATCTCGTCTACACGGATTCCTCTCCGTAACCCCATCCGACCGGAGAAGATCTACGAAGCGTGCGTCATCCCAATCCCGGTGAGGATAAACCCATCAGCATCATCTGGCGCCGTCCGTGGGAAAGACTACGACGCAACGCACACGTAGTACACTGTAGATTTTTTCGACGCCGTTCAGCATGGTGAACACTCGAAGCCAACCCGCTCGTCAGTCAGCCTCCCGAGCACGCCCAAACACGAACACCTCAACTCCAACTCAACTTCCTTCTCCGCCGATGCCTACGCCCGAGGGCGCCGGGCCTTCTCGAGCCCCAGAAACGCATCCGTCTCAATCTTTGGATGCTTATCAAGCTGCACAGCTTGAAATTTTGACCAATCCGTTGGTCCAACAAGTGATACAGGAAACCGTCCGAGCGGCACTACGAGAACAAAACATAACCACCGCCGCATCCCAGCAGGCTCAAAGCCGTCAGTCGGGGCGAGATCCAGCACGCCGTGGAACACTCAGAGAAAATAGGGAAAATAGCAGGAGGGAGTCTGCTTTCGACAGACTTGGACCTGCTAACCCTTTGCCGAGACAGGAGCCCGCCCGTTCGATGGGCCAAGCCGCTCAAGGTCACCACATCAACCCCAGCGCTCGGCCAGTGATCCACCCTGCCAAGACCCGAGACGACGGGAGTCTAACCACGACAGACGACTCTCAGCGCACTCGAGTCAAGACGAGCATGAAGACGAAGTGAGTTCCGGAAGATCAAAAGAAAGGAGATTACAAGAACTAAGACGTACTCAACAACGGGAAGTTATCCCAGCTCTCCCCGGTCCCAGACCATCAGGAAATGCTTTAATAGTTCGTTCACGGGAGTAGACAGATTTTCCCCCTTTTCAGAAGAAATAGTGGCATCCCCGTATCCTGTGGGCTATACCGCGCCAAAAATCAATCGGTACGACGGTACTACGAATCCGACTCACTACATCCGCCACTTCGTCCGAGCAATGAAAGCCTACCCGTGCGACGAGATGCTATATTGCAACGTCCTGCCAACGCTGTTTGAGGGACACGCTTTGACTTGGTTTAACCAACTACCTCCGAGGTGCATAGCGAACTGGGATCAGTTCGTTGAGATGATTGTCTCAAGATTCTTCTCCAGCACTCATTTCCAAAAAAGTCCCGACTCCATAATGAACATCAAGCAGGAACCCAACGAGACCCTGATGAGCTACTATCAGCGATTCACCGGAGAACAAATTAAGCTGGGGATAACAAGCAACGACCTCATCGTCACGGCCCTGAAGATCGGCATCGCAGAACAACAATTGGCGTACGAATTCCACCGCAATACACCCAAGACCGCCGAAGAAGCACTTAAAAGGTTGCGGGAATGCGCCTCGGCGGAAGAAGTGCTGATAAACCGAGGAACCATCAAAGGAAGCACGCCGTGACAAAACCCTCTCACATCAACACGGGGCAAAGCACATCTTCTGGGGGAGGAAGGACACAAGACAACGCCAGCAACGAAGCCAAGAGAAAAAGGAAGAATCCTAGCGACAGCAAGATCCCCAAGTTGTCCAGAAGCTAGTATACAACACCAGATTCGCGGAATACTCTCCTTTGTCTGCCCCACGGAAAGATATCCTGCATATACTGGAAACTAAGGAGCAGGTGGCGAGACCACCCCCTATCAGAGCCCCTCCAAAGAAGAGAAACGAGGGAAAATATTGCGACTTTCACGAGTCACACGGACACTTCACCGAAGACTGCCGCCAACTCCGTGAGTACTTGGAAGAAAAAATAAGGCGAGGCGAACTACGCGAATTTCTACAACGGAGGGGAAACCAGGCTCCAAGACGAGACGATCCTCCACGACATCCGCCACAGCCGGCGCCCGAAAGACAGCCAGAACCGACACACCAAGTACACTACGAAGAGATTAATTTCATCTCCGGAGAAGTTGACGAAGAAGTCTCCCGTGGAAGAAAGCGGCGAAACGGAGAGTGCTACCTCCTCCAAACTCGAGATTCCCTAATAGACACGGAAGGCACGGAGCCAATCACCTTCGACGACAACGACTTCGACGGAGTAATAACCCCGCACACCGACGCTCTCGTAACGACCATGGTCATCAACTCCATGAGAGTACACCGTGTAATGATCGACACGGGGAGCAAGGTGGATATCATGTTCTACGACTGCTTCGCCAAAATGGGGATTCCGGAATCTGAACTACGACCAGTCCACTCCGAATTATTAACGGCTTCTCCACGACACCCTTAGGGGCCATTGACCTCCGTGTCACCATTGGCGAGGCACCTCGACTTAGGACAACAACGGTTACGTTCGTGATCGTACAAATTCCCTCCGTGTATAATGTGATATTCGGAAGACCCGGGATGTGGAAGTTCAAGGCGGTCGTCTCAATTCCGCACTTGAAAATGAAGTTTAGAACCAAGTCCGGAATCTACACATTACGAGGCGATCAACACACAGCCAGACGACTCCATAATGACTCCTTGAAGAAGGAGGCGCTACCCGTCGAAGGTCCTCTCTACCTCAGGGACCAAAACGAGACACGAAGAACTAGCGCCTCACCCGCGGAGCCAACGATTACCATCCCTGCACGACGAGACGACGAAGACGGAAAAGTACTATTCCTCGGCTCCACCCTTAACCCCGAAGAGTACGAGATGCTGAAAGAATGCCTTCAAAGCAACACGGATATATTCGCGTGGACTCCGTCCGACATGCCAGGAATCGACCCCAGCATTATCACTCACAAGCTCAGCGTCAGGCCCGATGCTAAGCCGGTCAAACAGAAGAAACGATCTTTGCCCTCGAAAGAGCCAAGGCCATCAAGGACGAAGTGGAAAAGCTTCTAAGTGCCGGCTTCATCAAAGAAGTTCGATACCCCGAATGGCTTTCAAATGTCGTATTAGTTAAAAAGTCTAACGGAAATGGAGAATGTGTATCGACTTCACTGATCTCAATAAAGCTTGTCCGAAAGATTGCTACCCGCTTCCACAAATAGATAAATTGGTAGATTCCACCGCGGGACACGGAATGCTAAGCTTTATGGATGCGTTTTCCGGATATAATCAAATCAAAATGCATCCCGGAGATGAAGAAAAAACGAGCTTCATCACCGACATAGGGACATTCTGCTACAAGGTTATGCCGTTTGGATTGATAAACGCAGGGGCAACTTTCCAAAGGTTCGTTGATACGGGTTTCAAGCCGCTCTTGGGAAACACGATGGAGGCCTATGTTGACGATCTCCTCGTCAAAAGCAAGAACCGGGAAGATCACGCCCGGCACTTACAGGAGGCGTTCGACATAATGAGGCACTACGGAATACGCCTCAACCCCGAAAAATGTTCCTTCGGAGTCTCCTCAGGAAAATTTCTTGGCTATGTGGTCACGCCTCACGGAGTGGAGGCGAACCCAGACAAAATAAGAGCGATCATCGACATGCCTCCCCCGAAAAATATAACGGAGGTACAACGACTAACAGGCCGGATCACAGCCCTCGGACGCTTTATATCCCGTTCCGGGGACCGATGCAAGCTTTTTTACAACATCCTCAGAAAGAATACGAGGTTCCTATGGACTCCGGAGCACGACAGAGCATTTGAGGAACTCAAGCTTTTCCTCACACAACCCCCGGTCATGGCTATCGCCGAACCCGGAGAACCGTTATATCTATACGTCTCTGTTTCGGAGTCCGCCTCCAGCGCGGTCCTCGTTCGCGAACGGGATAAAGTCCAAAATCCTATCTTCTACTACAGCAAGCTTCTCCGAGACTCGGAGCTCAATTATTCTACGCTAGAGAAACTGGCCTACACGATCATTCTTTGCTCAAGACGGTTGAGGCCCTACTTCCAGGGGCACCCCATTCACATCCTGACAAATACCCCACTGGCGCAGGTCATGAGAGATCCGGGGGCATCAGGCCGTATAGCTAAGTGGTCGATGAAGCTGAAAGAGTTCGACATCCTTTTCCAACCACGACCAGCAAAAAGCCAGCCTTGCCGATTTCATAGCGAAATGACCCCGCCGCTCGAAGAAGATCTCCGTCGAAACACATCAAAAGCCATAACTTCAGAAGACCTTTGGACATTACATACGGATGGATCCTCCAACGCAACAGGCAGTGGGGCAGGCATAGTCCTATCCGGCCCAGACGGCATCAGGTTGGAATACGCCCTGAAATTAAACTTTCCCACAACCAATAATGTGTCGGAGTACGAAGCAATCGTAGCAGGGATCCGCCTCTCCAAGCAACTCGGAGTCAGAAGGCTGAGAGCGTACACCGATTCACAGCTCGTCGCGAACCAAATCTCGGAGAATACGAAGCTCGTGACGACATAATGGCAGCCTACTTACGAAAGATCAAACATCTCGTCTCCGACCTCGAACAGTTCGAAGTCCTCCATATCCCTAGAGACGAACCACATGGCGGACGCCTTAGGCTCGGCTGGCCTCCGCAACAGACGAACAACCAGGCGCCGTATTCCGGAGGAGCTTCATGCCCCGTCGATTGACGAAGTAGAGGTATGTTCCGCAATCCATTCAAGTAGTTGGCTTTCTGACATCAAAAATTACTTGGAGAAACAGGAGCTCCCCTCAGATAAAAAACTCGCTGAGGCAATCATAAGAAGAGCAGCCCGTTTTACTCTCATAAACGGTCAGCTATATCGTATCGCCTTCTCAGCCCCTTACCTCAAGTGTGTAGACGAAGAGACGGCCAAGACCATCCTCCGGGACATACACGAAGGGATGTGCTCAAATCATGTAGGAGCACGACCCTCGCCCAGAAAGTCTTCCGGCAAGGTTATTACTGGCCAACCGTTATGACGGATGCTGAGAAGTTCGTTCTTTCGTGCCACCGATGCCAAGAACATGCCAAGATCAGCCACATTCCAGCAGAGCCAATATCCAACGTTTGTCACCATGGCCGTTCCTACAATGGGGCATGGACCTCGTAGGACCTCTCCCCCCGCGTCAAGACAAAGGCGATTCATGATCGTCGCGATAGACTACTTCACGAAGTGGATTGAAGCTGAGCCATTGGCAAATCACCGGGGCAACGGTCTCTAAATTTTCAAACAATCGGTCATATGCCGTTTCGGGATACCCAAATATCTCGTGTCGGACAACGGCAGCCAGTTTACAAGTCCGGAGATGAAAAAACTATGTCAGACACTCCATATCAAACAAAGGTTCGCCTCCGTTTATCATCCGCAAGCCAACGGACAAGTGGAGAACGCGAATCGAACGATACTAGAAGGTCTAAAGAAACGTCTAGAGGGCGCGAAAGGAAATTGGCCCGACATACTCCCAACGGTCCTATGGGCATACCGAACCACCCACCGCACGACGACTGGAGAAACGCCCTTCGCTCTCACTTACGGAACTGAAGCGGTAATACCCGTAGAGCTCAACAACCCTACTCTCAGAGTCGAATACAACGACGATACATCCAACGGAGACCGCATTCTAAACGAACTCGACTTACTCGACGAGAAACGAGAAAGGGCCCTAATCAGAGCGCAAGCATACAAGCAACGGGTGTCCCATTACTACAACAGCCGGGTGAGGTTGAGATCATTCCAAAAAGGACAACTGGTCCTGAGGAAAGTACAGCAACAATCCACCAAACTCGGACCAACATGGGAAGGCCCTTACCGAATCTCTGAAGTACTCGGCAAAGGAGCTTACGCGCTACAAGACATGGAAGGAAACGATATACCGAGAACTTGGAGCGTACTAAATCTTCGAGCTTATCATCAATGACTTGTAAATATTCCTTTCTATCAAGAAAACGATCTTCTCGTCCGAGCTTCAACAAAACAACGAAAGGCCGCTCCTTCAACTCCAGCCAGACGAAAACGGAGCGACATCCCGTGTCGTATCGCACTCCGTTACCGCTGGCTGGGGGGACGCAAAGGCCCGTCCGCTCAAAAGCATCGGACCTCGAAAGGCCGCTCCTTCAACTCCAGCCAGACGAAAACGGAGCGACATCCCGTGTCGTATCGCACTCCGTTACCGCTGGCTGGGGGGACGCAAAGGCCCGTCCGCTCAAAACATCGGACCTCGAAAGGCCGCTCCTTCAACTCCAGCCAGGAAAACGGAGCGACATCCCGTGTCGTATCGCACTCCGTTACCTGGCTGGGGGGGACGCAAAGGCCCGTCTCAAAACATCGGACCTCGAAAGGCCGCTCCTTCAACTCCAGCCAGACGAAAACGGAGCGACATCCCGTGTCGTATCGCACTCCGTTACCCTGGCTGGGGGGACGCAAAGGCCCGTCCGTCAAAACATCGGACCTCGAAAGGCCGCTCCTTCAACTCCAGCCAGACGAAAACGGAGCGACATCCCGTGTCGTATCGCACTCCGTTACCTGGCTGGGGGGGACGCAAAGGCCCGTCCAAAACATCGGACCTCGAAAGCCGCTCCTTCAACTCCGGCCAGGCGAAAACGGAGCGACACCTCGTGTCGTATCGCACTCCGTTACCGCTGGCTGGGGGGGACGCTAAGGCCCGACAGTCCAAAAACGAATTTATTTACGAGACAAGCGACATATTAAAACAACACATATTTCATTCAGATAACGGAAAGTCAGATTACAAGGCAAGCGGAACATCGCCACAAAAAAAAAAAAAAAAAAAAAAAAAAAAAAAAAAAAAGAGAGAGAAGAGAGCTCAGGAATTCCTCGAAGGCGCATCGTCATCTTCCTAAATACGAGAATCACTTGAACCAGAACTTCCGTCAAGATGATAGAGGTCTCCAGGCATGATCGGGTTGTGAAGAGGAGTCAAAGGACTATACTCCGGAGTCGACGAACCTCGCAAAACACGATCCAACTGCTCTCGTGTTTCCCTCAACTCTCTCTCCAGGGACCTGGCGTACGAACGTAAGGAAGCAATCTCACAACGAGAATCCACAAGCAGAGTGTCACGGTGCCTATCCTGACTTCGCAGAGCTTCTAATCTCTCCCGAAGCCGCTGATTTTCCACCTCGAGTAGGCGGTTCTCCCGGACTAACGACCGCAGCAACTCGGACGTCACCCCGTTAGCCATAGCACTCTTCTTCGCCGGTTAACTTTTAACCGAAAAGTCGGAAGTTCGCGAAAGATGAATGAGGCCGCGGATACAAGTAAAGTTCCTCGATTTCCATTTATATGCAAATGAAAGCAGTGAAAGAGTCGAAATACGACATCAAAAAAAAAAAAAACCGTCTGTAACATTCAAAAAGAAGCATCCTCTTTACAAACAAAATGCGGAGACTACTCACTATACAATGAAAGAGAAGAAACGCATAAGGAAAATAGAAAAAACTACGAACGACCTCCAGTGGCACCGGACCCCGTAGGGCCTTCACCGTCGTCATCATCATCCTCTTCCCCTCCTCGTCTGAGAACGCCTGAGCGCCTGAGTCTCCGTCTAGACCCGGCACTTCGAACGACTCCTCTCTCATTCAGGAACTCAAAAAACTCCTCCCCTTCATTAGGGAATCGCTGACGGATCTTCTCAGCATCTCAAAATAAATGAAGCGGCTAAAGACCACGGCATGCTTCCCCTTCTCGAAGGGTGAACTCATCCGAGGCCCGATATCCCTCAATCGCCTTCCCGGGCCCTGTTGAAGCTCCAAGTCCTTCGCTTCAACCAAGGCCTGAAGCTTGGCGATCTCAGTTGTCCTTATCCTTGAACAACTGAGACGTCCTCGCAGCTTCCTCCCGAGCAAATTTGGTATAACACTCTTCGTTCTTCTTAGCCGCTTCCACCTTCACCTGGAGTGAAGCGGCTAGCTCCTCTTACTCCTTGGCCAAATCGGCAGCTTCGTCCCACTCCTGGATCAGCTTCGCCATCTCGGCCCTTATCGTTCCGGCCTTCTCCAAGATCCATTCCCTCTCCTTGATGACGGTGAATAGCTGGCTCAAGGAAGCCACAACCTGCGGTTTGAAAGAGTAAATGCCCTAAAAGCCAATAATATTGGATATTTTGGCGAACATATTTTGTAATAAACCCTTTTTGATTTACTTGATTATGGTTATCTGTTTATTTATCGCATCGTCATGTTTAATATGTTGTATGAATGTATGTGATAAACCCCATGGGCTAAGGCAACAGAATTAGGATCATGATAGTTGATCATGATAATGAGACCTAATGTCTTATAAACCTAAGTCCAGAATGTTCTTAGTCATACGTGCATTGAGTAGGGGCTCAATTGAGTAGGGGCTCAATGTCACCGGAAAGACTAATACACAGCTTGCTTGCTCATACGATGAGAGTAGTGATCTCATTACTACACGTGTAGTCGACACTGAAGCAAGTGTGTAGGTGCTCATTGGATGAATGAGTTCACTGAACTGACTTACTCGAAGAATACCAATGGAGTCTGTCAATGGTAATTCTTCAGTGTGATCGTTATGCCTTGATCCTCAGACTTGAGTTTGTCATAGTATCTTATGTGTACATGATTTATACTTTAGTGTGTTTCCAAGTACAGCTCAGCTGTACAAGGGAACCATCTGGGTATAAATAATAGCACAGGAAGATAGATGATAACTAATAGAGAATCTGTCACCTCCTATAAGAGGAGAGAATATCCTATATGTCTTTGAATAGAACTAGCTCAGAAAATCCTTGGCCCGAGGTACGATGTGAATTAAGAAAGTTCTTAAATGTCACAGACGACGAGCGAATCTATTAGGACAGATACACTTGATTGAGCTATATTAGAGTTTGACAGATATCCATACTCTAAGCTCATTCGGGATGTTAGAAAGGAACAGAAGGATTATAGGGCATGGGAACTATTCACATAAAGGTTTCAAAGTGATGAATATTGATATTCATCACGATAAACGAGTGGTCGTGGCACGTTGCTAGACGTTAACCTGCATGATCTGTGGATAAATATAATTAATTGGTTGAATTAATTATTTGTTAATTAGTTTAATTAACTATTTATTCACTGCCGGCGTGGTACTGAACCTAATGGGTCACACGCAAATGAGATGCGATCGCGAAAAACCGAAAATTTGAACATGAGGGGCTGCTTTTGCCAAAGTCCAGAAATGCTTTGACCGAAGGTTTTGCAAAATTGCCTGAGGACGTTTTTGCAAAATAGGAAAAGCTTGGATTTATTCTGTAATATATGGATATATATATATACATGTACAGGGTCTTCTCCTTCACCCGATTCTCGGTGAAAGTAGACGGCGCTGACGCGTGAGAAGAGAAACCCTACGCCGCTAGCAAGGTGCACATCTCCTCCACGTCCGGCTCGCCCGCCTCCACCACCTCCACTTCCGACGTGCGACGTCGGCGAGAGAGAGAGAGACGACGGCGAGCTTCCAAATCGAGGCTTCAACCAACGGCGAAGCTCTCGGCCGTCTGCTCCAGCCTCTCATCAAGTCGGCGATGATCCATTGCCTCAGCTAGCCGACGGCGACGACTTCGGCTCTGGTAATCCTTCGTCGTGTTGCTGTCGGGTGCAACAGTTACACCAGGTGCGAGCACTTCCGACGGCAGCGAGCGACGCCGGCGAGTTGAGGAGACGACGGAGGTGGCAGTCGTCTGGTGATCGGTGATCACGCGAGCAAGAGCGACGGTGAAGATCGCCGTTGTCGGCTGCAACGGCAAGAGGAAGAAGACGATAGTCTTCTTGGCGGGCTTCAGGCCTGAATACGGGCCAAATCAATCAAGGCCCAAATTCGATTTTAATTAGATTAAAATCGGATTTCGGTTTCGCGAGCGTCTCAGCGTGGACTAGCATTAGAGGCCGGGTACTTTCGCGGCTCAATTCATCAGAATCCGAGGATCGTTACGTGGCGTGTTCGACCCGCCAAGGTATTTCGATTAAACTCGTACCGTGTAAGATCATGATAGGATCGCGTAATAAATTAATCAGATTAATTTTATGATCCGAATCCCCAAGGGATGTCTAAGGAACTCGGTGTAATTAGATCTAGAGGGGCTAGGAGGAAATGGCCGAATGAGAGGGAGTAAGATTTGGTGTGGCCGAATTACCACTTTGTTTTTCTTTGCTTGTATTAATAGAAAATATCAAAGCCTAACTTCTATTACAGCAATTAAAACATTAAAAGCAAATACAATAACTACTTAGTGGGGATGCCTAGAGCCACCCTTAGCCTTCCGCATGCCCCTGCTGTTCTGCCACGCACGCCCGCCCGCTGGCCTTCCGCGCGCGCGCCGCTGGTCATCCGCGCATGCCCCGCGCGCCCGCTGGCCTTCCGCGTAGCTGCCGCGCCTGGGCCTTCCGCGCGCCCCGCGTGCCCGCTGGCCTTCCGCGCATGCCCGCGCCGCGCCCTTGGCCTTCCGCGCGCCCGCGCCCTTGGCCTTCCACGCGCCCGCGCCTAGGCCGTGCCTATGGTGCGCCAGTGCCGCGCCCATGCCGCGTCCATGCCGCGCCCTTGCCGCATCCATGCCGCGCCCTTGCTGCATCCATGCCGCGCCTATGCCGCGCCCATGACGCGCCTTGGCAGAACCTTGGCCGCACCTTTGCCGCGCCTCTGCCGCCTATGTCGTGTCCATGCGCTCCCATGCCGCGCCCATGCGCGCCCATGCCGTGCCCATGCCACACTAGGTTGCGCACTTGTGTTTTGACCCAAGATCCACCTGGATCATTTTATTATATCATGCTTGGTTTACATGCGATGTGAATGTTTCGATTATTATAGCATACCAATGTGATCCTGTATTCGGGTACACGGGGCTTGTCTATTAAAAATTTTTAAATTTCCGCTGCGCATCTGATGTGGTTTTGACCCCGATAACCCAACAGTGGTATCAGAGCTATCTTTGATTTTGCTATAATAATCGTCGATATTTGATCACGACATAATAATATTAATTGTTAATATTATAATTTATATGCGATGCATGTAATTTACCGCACACTAACTAAGAGTTGGACATAAAACCCTAAACGAATTAAATTTTGAAATTAGTTCAAAAGTATGTTTAGGTCGCTCTAGATTGTATGTAGTAGGAATTTTTTGTAATGTAAAATATAGCCTGCGTGCTATGCCTCTCTCTTCGAAAAGCAAGTTCCTGTGTAATAATTAATTTTATTTTATCCCTTTTCTAATTTTTAGAAAAGTTATAGTAGGATATAAAATATTATGTAATTGAAGATCGTGAAGAGTTCACGGCGGGACGAAGAAGTTCGACAAGAAGTTCGAGGAATTACAATCAAGTGCATCAGATGCAAGCTGCTACATACACGTTAGAATTCCACTCAGTAGCTCGAGTGGATTAGGTAGATGTCCATGATCATCTGGTGGTTTAGCATGCTTACTTTTCTATGGTTTTTGATAATTGTTATCATGTTGTTTTGTAATATGCCTTGTATGCGATACATGCCTTGTTGTGATCAAACATAGAAATGCATGCTAGGATAATAAGATGAGACCTTAAAAGCATAATCTGCTTAAAAACTGATTCCCTAAACCTTCAGTTTTAAATTCAAGTATTTGTGGTTTTAGCTTTGCGAAAAACCCTAGCCGCCCTCCATTAATGATGAAATAGAGTCAAGTGTTTGACCTAATCGACTTGATGTGTACACGCATGGTTGCTTAGGTAAAATACTGGGTATTAATCATTCACACATACCTGTATATAAGTGGATAAACCGATTAGATAAGTCTCGTTGCGAAAAATGCAAAGACTTATCTCATAGTTTTACGCCACTTGGAATGGAGGTTATATTTGACTAAATTATTATGGTTTGTTGCGAAAAACGCAAGACCATGAATAATTAGAGGCAAAAACAAGGAGTTACATAGAGATGTAATTGACAAAGTAAGTTGTCTACCGATCAGAAAAATGTAGTCGTCATGCAAACGTGAGATTACATTTTTTTGCTAATTGGATCCTTATCTCACTAAGAATATGATTTTCGTCTCATGTTTGAAGGTTGCATGATTCATAGAAAAATAGTGGGAGCATCACTTAGAATTAACCATAATCTATTTGATGTTTTATTTCAAGTAAATAATTGCATGCTAATATGTCTTTTGTTTTTGTATCTTTGAATGCCTGTAGATGAGTGGTTTGCCTTTACATAACATTTTTGATGCGAACAAACTGACTGGACCAAACTATATAGATTGGCTGCGCAATGTTAAACTGGTCCTCGCTATTCAAAAGGTAGCGTACGTTCTCGAATTCCCATGCCTGTTCTTAACGAACAGTCCACTGATGATGAGCGAGTTCAGGCTGACCAATGGAAGCAAGATGAGATACTTGCGAAGTGTATCATCTTGGCCTCCATGAGCAATGAGTTGCAACGTCAGCATGAAAATATGGATAGTGGTAGTATAATGCTCCGTCTGAAGGAGCTTTATGCGGAGCCTGATAGGACTGCTAGATATGAGATAACTAAGGAGCTTTTTAGGGCTAGAATGAATGAAGGAGAGTCCGTGCAGATCCATGTTCTCAAGATGATCGATTTGATCGAGCGACTTGGGCAACTTGGACTTGCGATGGATCACGAGTTGAGTATCGACTTGGTCCTTCAATCACTCCCGCCCTCCTATGCTCCTTTTGTCCTGAACTTCCATATGAACAAGTTGGAGGCAACCCTTCCAGAACTCCTCAACATGCTGAGGACTGCTGAGAGCTCTGTCACGAAGGACAGGGGCAAGGCTGTGATGGTGGTTAGTACTTCTAAGACCAATGGAAAGTCCAATGGTGCTAAGATGAACAAGTAGACCGTCGTTGCCAAGAAGAACATGAAGGCAAAGGGAAAGGCTAAAAAGAAGGCGAAAGCCGATTCTAAGTCGAGGACAAGTGCTTTGAATGTGGCAAAGCTGGACACTGGAAGAGGAACTGCAAGGTTCACCTTGAGAAGGTGAAAAAGGCTAAGGAAGCCGGGCCTCAGGTGTGTTCATTATTGAGATCAATCTCTCTAGTAAAGATTCTTTAGATTGGGTATTAGATGCCGGGTGTGTCTCATACATTTGCATATCGATGCAGGGACTAAAGAATCCTAGAAGGTTGGCGAAAGGAGAAGTTGACCTTAGAGTTGGCAACAAAGCAAGAGTTGCTGCGCTGGCTGTAGGGACATATGAGATCCGATTGCCTACCGGAAGAGTACTAGAGCTTAGGGATTGCTATTTCGTACCTGCACTTAGTAGAAATTTGATTTTTGTTTCAACTCTTTGTAAGAGTGGCTTTAAATTCGTATTTGAGAATAATAGTTGTTCATTTTCATTCAAAAACGAATTTTATGGCTCTGGTACATTATGCGATGATCTCTATTTCATTGATACACTTCATGAAGTGTACAATGTCGAACAACCTATAAAGAGGAATAGAGATAGTGTAAACGAGACTTATCTCTGGCATTGTAGACTTGGTCATATCAGTGAGACAAGATTAAACAAGCTCTACAAAGAGAGGTTAATTGAACCGGATGTTTATAAAACATACCCTACTTGTGAGCCTTGTCTCAAAGGAAAGATGACCAAATCTCCATTTACTGGACATGGAGAGAGAGCAAAGGAGTTGCTTGGGCTGGTACATACAGATGTATGTGGACCCATGTGAAAGAGTAAGTGCCCTAAAAGCCAATAATATTGGATATTTTGGCGAACATATTTTGTAGTAAACCCTTTTTGATTTATTGATTATGGTTATCTGTTTATTTATCGCATCGTCATGTTTAATATGTTGTATGAATGTATGTGATAAACCCCATGGACTAAGGCGACAGAATTAGGATCATGATAGTTGATCATGATAATGAGACCTAATGTCTTATAAACCTAAGTCCAGAATGTTCTTAGTCATAGGTGCATTGAGTAGGGGCTCAATGTCACCGGAAAGACTAATACACAGCTTGCTTGCTCATACGATGAGAGTAGTGATCTCATTACTACGCGTGTAGTTGACACTGAAGCAAGTGTGTAGGTGCTCATTGGATGAATGAGTTCACTGAACTGACTTACTCGAAGAATACCAATGGAATCTGTCAATGGTAATTTCTTCAGTGTGATAGTTATGCCTTGATCCTCAGACTTGAGTTTATCATAGTATCTTATGTGTATACGATTTATGCTTTAGTGTGTTTCCAAGTATAGCTCAGCTGTACAAGGGAACCATCTGGGTATAAATAATAGCACATGAAGATAGATGATAACCAATAGAGAATCTGTCACCTCCTATGAAGGAGGAGAACATCCTATGTGTCTTTGAATAGAACTAGCTCAGAAAATCCTTGGCCGAGGTACGATGTGAATTAAGAAATGTTCTTAATGTCACAGACGAGCGAATCTATTAAGACAGATACATATGATTGAGCTATATTAGAGTTTGACAGATATCCATACTCTAAGCTCATTCGGGATGTTAGAAAGGAACAGAAGGATTATAGGGCATGGGAACTATTCACACAAAGGTTTCAAGTGATGAATATGATATTCATACCACACGGGTGGTCGTGGCACGTTGCTAGACGTTAACCACGATCTGTGGATAAATATAATTAATTGGTTGAATTAATTATTTGTTAATTAGTTGAATTAACTATTTATTCACTGCCGGCGTGGTACTGAACCTAATGGGTCACACGCAAATGAGACACGATCGCGAAAAACCGAATTTTGTGCATGAGGGGCTTTTTGCCAATGTCCAAAGTGTTGGACCTAAGGTTTTGCAAAATGCTGAGGGCCGTTTTTGCAAAACAGCAAAGAAGTGGATTTTATGTGCAATACATGAAGTATATATATTGTACAGTCTTCTTCTCGGGCGAGTTTGAAGAGAAAACGGCGCCGACGCGGACGAGAGGAAACCCTAGACCGCTAGCACGGTAGACGGCGATCTCCTACGTCCGGTCAGCCACCTTCTTCTCCGGCCAACGACGCCGGCGAACGAGTCGCCGGCAATTGCTTCGGGGAAGCTTGAAGTTTCAAGAACTCCGGCCGACTGCAAGAGCTTCCATCGTCTAACCGGAGCCATCTGGTCTTGTCATCGTCTTCCAGTCAGCCGGTGGAGGAGACGTCGAGAACCGGCGGTGGTGACGACGTTTCCAGTACGGTGTGCAATAGTTGCACAAAACCGACAACGGCGAGCCTCCGTTCACGGCGGCGCGTGCTTCGGCGAGTTGAGGAGACGACGGGGACGGTCATCAGCTGATCCAAAGTGCGCCGGCGGCGTAGGTGAAGCTCGGACAGCGGTTGGCGGTGGATCTGCCGAAGCCGAAGAAGAAGAAGAAGAAGGCCTACTTAACGGGCCTATTGGATCCGATCCTAAAGGCCCAAATCGGTTTTAATTCGATTAAAATCGATTTCGGTTTCGCGAGCGTCTCAGCGTGGACTAGCGTTAGAGGCCGGGTACTTTCGCGGCTCTATTCATCAGAATCTGAGAACTATTACGTGGCGTGTTCGACCCGCCAAGGTATTTCGATAAACTCGTACCGCGATTAGATGCATGATAGGATCGTAATAAATTAATCAGATTAATTTTATTATGTCATGCTTATTTTACATGCGATGTGGATGTTTCGATTATTATAGCATACCAATGTGATCCTGTATTCGGGTACACGGGGCTTTTGTATTAAAAATTTTAAATTTCCGCTGCGCATCTGATGTCGTATTGACCCCGATAACCCAACAGTGGTATCAGAGCTATCTTTGGTTTTGCTATAATAATCTTCGATATTTGATCACGACGTAATAATATTAATTGTTAATATTATAATTTATATGCGATGCATGTAATTTACCGCACACTAACTAAGAGTTGGACATAAAACCCTAAACGAATTAAATTTTGAAATTAGTTCAAAAGCATGTTTAGGTCGTCGTGATCGAATTATCGTATTTATTTTTATTCATATTTGATGGTTTGTGTGGTGAAGGATGATCATGGACTAGGCCGCTCTAGATGGTATGTAGTAGGAATTTTTGTAATGTAAAATATAGCCTGCGTGCTATGCCTCTCTCTTCGAAAAGCAAGTTCCCGTGTAATAATTAATTTTATTTTATCCTTTTCTGCTTTTTAGAAAAGTTGTAGTAGGATATAAAATATTATGTAATTGAAGATCGTGAAGAGTTCACGGCGGGACGAAGAAGTTCGAGAAGGAGTTCGAGGAATTACAATCAAGTGCATCAGATGCAAGCTGCTACATACACGTTAGAATTCCACTCAGTAGCTCGAGTGGATTAGGTAGATGTCCATGATCATCTGGTGGTTTAGCATGCTTTTTTTCTATGGTTTGATAATTGTTATCATGTTGTGTTTTGTAACATGCCTTGTATGCGATACATGCCTTGTTATGATCAAACATAGAAATGCATGCTAGGATAATAAGATGAGACCTTAAAAGCATAATCTGCTTAAAAACTGATTCCCTAAACCTTCAGTTTTAAATTCAAGTATGTATGGTTTTAGCTTTGCGAAAAACCCTAGCCGCCCTCCATTAATGATGAAATAGAGTCAAGTGTTTGACCTAATCGACTTGATGTGTACACGCATGGTTGCTTAGGTAAAACACTGGGTATTAATCATTCACACATACCTGTGTGTAAGTGGGTAAACCGATTAGATAAGTCTCGTTGCGAAAAACGCAAAGACTTGTCTCATAGTTTTACGCCACTTGGAATGGAGGTTATACTTGACTAAATTATTATGGTTTGTTGCGAAAAACGCAAGACCATGAATAATTAGAGGCTAAAACAAGGAGTTACATAGAGATGTAATTGACAAAGCAAGTTGTCTACCGATCAGAAAAATGTAGTCGTCATGCAAACGTGAGATTATTTTTTGCTGATTGGATCCTTATCTCACTAAGAATATGATTTTCGTCTCATGTTTGAAGGTTGCATGATTCGTAGAAAAATAGTGGGAGCATCACTTAGAATTAACCATAATCTATTTGATGTTTTATTTCAAGTAAATAATTGCATGCTAAATTATCTTTTGTTTTTGTATCTTTGAATGCTTGTAGATGAGTGGTCTGCCTATACATAACATTCTTGTTGCGAACAAACTGACTGGACCGAACTATGTCGATTGGCTGCGTAATGTTAAACTGGTCCTCGCTATTCAAAAGGTAGCGTATGTTCTCGAGTGTCCCATGCCTGTTCTTAACGAACAGTCCACTGATGATGAGCGAGTTCAGGCTGACCAATGGAAGCAAGATGAGATGCTTGCGAAGTGTATCATCTTGGCTTCCATGAGCAATGAGTTGCAACGTCAGCATGAAAATCTGGATAGTGGTAGTATAATGCTCCGTCTGAAGGAGCTTTATGCTGAGCCTGATAGGACTGCTAGATATCAGATATCTAAGGAGCTTTTTAGGGCTAGAATGAATGAAGGAGAGTCCGTGCAGATCCATGTTCTCAAGATGATCGATTTGATCGAGCGACTTGGGCAACTTGGACTTGCGATGGATCACGAGTTGAGTATCGACTTGGTCCTTCAATCACTCCCGCCCTCCTATGCTCCTTTTGTCCTGAACTTCCATATGAACAAGTTGGAGGCAACCCTTCCAGAACTCCTCAACATGCTGAGGACTGCTGAGAGCTCTGTCACGAAGGACAGGGGCAAGGCTGTGATGGTGGTTAGTACTTCTAAGACCAATGGAAAGTCCAATGGTGCTAAGAAGAACAAGAAGACCGTCGTTGCCAAGAAGAACATGAAGGCAAAGGGAAAGGCTAAGAAGAAGGCGAAAGCCGATTCTAAGTCCGAGGACAAGTGCTTTGAATGTGGCAAAGCTGGACACTGGAAGAGGAACTGCAAGTTCACCTTGAGAAGGTGAAAAGGCTAAGGAAGCCGGGCCCTCAGGTGTGTTCATTATTGAGATCAATCTCTCTAGTAAAGATTCTTTAGATTGGGTATTAGATACCGGGTGTGTCTCACACATTTGCATATCGATGCAGGGACTAAAGAATCCTAGAAGGTTGGCGAAAGGAGAAGTTGACCTTAGAGTTGGCAACAAAGCAAGAGTTGCTGCGCTGGCTGTAGGGACATATGAGATCCGATTGCCTACCGGAAGAGTACTAGAGCTTAGGGATTGTTATTTCGTACCAGCACTTAGTAGAAATTTGATTTCTGTTTCAACTCTTTGTAAGAGTGGTTTTAAATTCGTATTTGAGAACAATAGTTGTTCATTTTCATTCAAAAACGAGTTTTATGGTTCTGGTACATTATGCGATGATCTCTATTTCATTGATACACTTCATGAAGTGTATAATGTCGAACAACCTATAAAGAGGAATAGAGATAGTGTAAACGAGACGTATCTCTGGCATTGTAGACTTGGTCATATCAGTGAGACAAGATTAAACAAGCTCTACAAAGAGAGGTTAATTGAACCGGATGTTTATGAAACATACCCTACTTGTGAGCCTTGTCTCAAAGGAAAGATGACCAAATCTCCATTTACTGGACATGGAGAGAGAGCAAAGGAGTTGCTTGAGCTGGTACATACTGATGTATGTGGACCCATGTCTACGAGTGCCAAAGGTGGCTACTCTTATTTCATTACATTCACGGATGATCTCTCTAGATTTGGATATGTGTACTTAATGAAGTACAAATCCGAATCTTTTGAGAAATTCAAGGAATATAAGAATGAAGTAGAGAAGCAAACTGGAAAGAGTATTAAAGCACTACGATCAGATCGTGGAGGAGAATACTTGAGTACTGAGTTTACCGAATATCTCAAGGAGAATGGGATTCTCTCACAGTGGACTCCCCCTTATACACCCCAGTTGAATGGAGTGTCTGAGAGGAGAAACAGAACCTTGTTAGACATGGTTCGTTCTATGATGAGTCACACTACACTTCCAGTTACTTTCTGGGGCTATGCTCTAGAAACTGCGGCGCACGTACTAAATCGGGTTCCCAGCAAATCCGTGGATACAACCCCATATGAGATATGGAGAGGGAAGAAACCTGGTCTTAAATTTGTTAAGATCTGGGGTTGTCCTGCTTATGTTAAGAAGCAGTATCCTGATAAGCTGGAAACAAGATCGGAAAAATGTTATTTCATTGGCTATCCAAGTGATCCAGGAGGATCTTGGGTCAAGAAAGACATAGTGGACATGACTTGGGTGCATGGCAAGGCATGGGCATGGCACGGCATAGGCGCGGCAAAGGTGCGGCCAAGGTTCTGCCAAAGCGCGGCAAGGGCGCGGCATAGGCGCGGCAATGATGCGGCAAGGGCGCGGCATGGATGCGGCAAGGGCGCGGCACTGGCGCACCACAGGCACGGCCTAGGCGCGGGTACGCGGAAGGCCAAGGGCGCGGGCGCGCATGGCACAGCAGGCCAGCGAGCTCGCGCGCAGCAGGCCAGCGAGCGCGCATGACGCGGCAGACCAGCTGGCGCGCGCGCGGAAGGCCAGCGGGTGTGCATGGTGCGGCAGACCAGGGAGCGCGCGCGGAAGGCTAAGGGGTGGCTCAAGGCATCCCCACTAAGTAGTTATTGTATTTGCTTTTAATGTTATAACTGCTGTAATAGAAGTTAGGTTTTGTAATGTTTTTCTATTAATACAAGCAAAGAAAAACAAAGGTGGTATTCGGCCACACCAAATCTTACTCTCTCTCTCATTCGGCCATTTCCTCCTAGCCCCTCTAGATTTAATTACACCGAGTTCCTTAGACATCCCTTGGGGATTCGGATCAAGTTGGTATCAGAGCTAGACGTGAGGAGTGCTTAGGAGCCTTATCCGAAGACATGGTGGCTCAAACGAGGAACAAGAGCCACGGCAAAGAAGTGGAGGATTCATCATCGGAGCACAATCATCCTATCATGGAGGAACATGGAGATGCACGCATCACTCGGATTGAGGAGCGTTTGGCGCGGTTCGAGGATGAGTTCAAGACCATGGCAACCAAGACGGACGAGACTCTCACGAAGTTGGCAAGCTCGACCAATGAGCAGATCTCAAGTTTGGTGCACCTCATGAAGGAGATGGCCATGAGCCATACAAGGGCGGCTACAACCCAACCAGCCACGGGGATGGAGCGAGGGGAGCCTTCCCACATGCCGGATGATGTTGAAACCCCAAGGCGCCTCGGCAAGGAGCCCATGCAAGAGGAGGCCGAGATGCAAACCAATTGGAGCATGCAAGGCGCGGTCCAAGGCATGGCCCCATTCAAGGTAGATGCAAAAGTAGAGCTTCCCGTATACAATGGGGAAGTGAATGGAGAGAAGATAGACGGGTGGATCGATCAACTAGATAGTTACTTTGCTCTCTACAACTATGGAGACTCGCAACGTCTTGCGTTCGCAAGGCTCAAGTTGACGTCCCATGCACTTATTTGGTGGAATGCACATCTACAGGAGTATGATTCCATGGGAATCACGTGGGCGGTCAAGAAACAACTCAAGGAACAATTCTATCCCGTGGGATACGAGGAAGCGAGGTGGAAGGCATGGCAATTCCTGCAGCAAGGAGAAGCCCAAAGTGTGCAAGAGTACACAACCGAATTTCGGAGGCAAGCCTTGGTGATGGGAGTGCGGCAACAAGACCCGGAGGTTCTTCGAAAATACTTGGCGGGATTGCGTGAAGAATTATTTGAAGAAGTTGATTTGAATCCGGTTAAGGATATCAATGATGCATGCAAGAGAGCCATGGTCTATGAGAAGATTAGGATGCGTGGAATGCCCAAACCGAACGCCAAGGGTGGCACGGGTGCAATGAAGGGGGCGGCTCAAGCAACTACTCAAGAGAAGACAAAGGCCAAGACTTGTACGCATTGCAACAAGAAGAGGCACACTCAAGCCGAGTGTTGGACTCTCCATCCAGAGATGGCGCCAAAGAGAGACAAGGGAGCTATGGGCAAGGGTAAGACTTTAGTCACTACGGTAGAAGAAGAGGAGCCCATCACCCTCAAGATGGAGGAGGCGGACCCAACCCTTGCACTCATGATCCGAGCAAAGGAGGAGGTGATTCCAGAGGCTAAGGACCCTCATAATGATAAGGAGCGAGAAGAGCTCTTTACAATGAACATTCAAGTAAATTCTGACATAGTACAATGCATTGTAGATCCTGGATGTCAAAGAAATCTGGTTTTGGAGGCATTAGTTAACCAATTGCATTTGGAGACTATCCCTTACGAGACACCTCAAGTGTTGGAGTGGCTAAACAATACAAGCGGGAAGATGGAAGTCACACGAGGTTGCAAGATCAAGTTCGCGGTGTCGGCGCGATTCATTGATGAAGTGATGTGCGAGGTGATTCCATTAGACGTGTGCCATATCATCCTCGGAAATCCATACCTATGGGATCGAGATGCGATCTATCTTCGGTGGGCTCAACAATACATTCTCGTTAAGGAAGGTAAGACGTTCACCATGGAGAGGACAAGGGGAAAAACAACCAAGGGCATAAAGGAGGTACCCAAAAATATTGCACTTTTTGTCAAAGACACAACTCTTGCAAGGAGGGATATGAGTGGCAACCTCAAGAAGAATGCTAAAGCTCATTGCGGAGCAATGAATCCTATAGAGGGGAGGCTTGATCTAGGAGGATCTTGGGGCAAGAAAGACATAGTGGACATGACTTGGGTGCATGGCAAGGTGTGGGCAAGGCACGGCATAGGCGCGGCAAAGATGCGGCCAAGGTTCTGCCAAAGCGCGGCAAAGGTGCGGCCAAGGTTCTGCCAAAGCGCGGCAAGGGCGCGGCAACGATGCGGCAAGGGCGCGGCATGGATGCAGCAAGGGTGCGGCACTGGCGCACCACAGGCACGGCCTAGGCGCGGGTACGCAGAAGGCCAAGGGCGCGGGCGCGCGGAAGGCCAGCGGGCGTGCATGGTGCGGCAGACCAGGGCGCGCGCGCGGAAGGCTAAGGGGTGGCTCAAGGCATCCCCACTAAGTAGTTATTGTATTTGCTTTTAATGTTATAACTGCTGTAATAGAAGTTAGGTTTTGTAATGTTTTTCTATTAATACAAGCAAAGAAAACAAAGGTGGTATTCGGCCACACCAAATCTTACTCTCTCTCTCATTCGGCCATTTCTTCCTAGCCCCTCTAGATCTAATTACACCGAGTTCCTTAGACATCCCTTGGGGATTCGGATCACCAAGAGAGGGTCTTGGATACTATTTCTGGCATCCACAAGAACAAAAGGTATTTGTTGCCAGAAATGCAGTATTGCTTGTGAAGGAATTTATGCTAGATGGTTATTGTGGAAATGAGGTAGTACTTGAGGAAACTCAAAGGCTAGAGAATAACATTGATCCTGTTTCTGTACCCGAAATAGTAGTGCAACCAGATGTGCCACAAACTGTTAGGAGATCTACCAGGAAGCGAAAGCAACCTGAAAGATTGGTTTACATAGCTGATGAAAACTAAGAAGTGCAAGTCATAGTGGATGACGAGCCAAACTCCTATACAGAAGCTATGCAGAGTAGCGACAGCGGGAAGTGGCTAAAAGCCATGATTTCCGAAATGGATTCCATGAGTACCAATGATGAGGTTTGGGACTTAGTGGATGCACCTGAGGAGCGAGTCCCATTGGGTGCAAATGGGTCTTCAAGAAGAAGATCGGAGCAGATGGCAATGTAGAGACCTACAAGGCCAGACTGGTGGCTAAAGGCTTAAAATAGAAGCAAGGGGTCGATTATGACGAGACCTTCTCACCAGTAGCGATGCTCAAATCCATTCGGATATTACTTGCGATAGCTGCATACCATGACTATGAGATTGGCAAATTGGACGTAAAGACGACATTTCTAAATGGAAAACTCGAAGAGGAAGTGTACATGACACAACCCGAGGGCTTTATCTCTAGTAGGAGCGAAAGCAAGGTATGCAAGCTGAAGAGGTCCATTTATGGACTTAAGCAAGCTTCTCGAAGCTGGAACAATCCGTTTTGATGAGACAGTCAAATCGTTTGACTTTATCAAAAATGAGGATGAACCAATGTGTACACAAGAAGGTTAGCGAGAGATTGCTATTACTTTCTTGGTATTGTATGTAGATGACATACTACTTATTGGAAATGATGTTCCAATGATGCTCCAATGATGCAATCAATAAAAGTTTGGTTATCATAGCAGTTCTCCATGAAGGATTTGGGAGAAGTTCTACGTCCTAGGCATTAAATCTATAGGGATAGATCTAAGAGGTTAATAGGATTATCCCAGTCGAATTATATCGATAAAGTGCTAAAGCGGTTTAGCATGGAAAATAGCACGAAAGGGTTCTTGCCATATAATCATGGAATTCAGCTCTCTAAAGGAATGGCACCGAAAACGCCAGAAGAGAGAGATCGCATAAAGAATATCCCATATGGCATCCGCAATTGGGTCTATTATGTATGCAATGCTGTGTACCAGGCCAGATGTGGCCTATGCTTTTGGTGTGACGAGTAGATATCAATCTGATCCCGGTGAAGGTCACTGGACTGCCGTTAAGAGTATCCTTAAGTACTTGAGAAGAACTAAGGATATTTCTTAGTATATGCGGCGAATCAGAGTTGAAAGTTGAGGCCTATACGGACTCAAGCTTTCAATCAGATAAGAGTAGTGATCTCATTACTATACGTGTAGTCGACACTGAAGCAAGTGTGTAGGTGCTCATTGGATGAATGAGTTCACTGAACTGACTTACTCGAAGAATACCAATGGAGTCTGTCAATGGTAATTCTTCAGTGTGATAGTTATGCCTTGATCCTCAGACTTGAGTTTATCATAGTATCTTATGTGTACATGATTTATACTTTAGTGTGTTTCAAGTACAGCTCTGCTGTACAAGGGAACCATCTGGGTATAAATAATAGCACAGGAAGATAGATGATAACCAATAGAGAATCTGTCACCTCCTATAAAGGAGGAGAATATCCTATATGTCTTTGAATAGAACTAGCTCAGAAAATCCTTGGCCGAGGTACGATATGAATTAAGAAATGTTCTTAATGTCACAGACGAGCGAATCTATTAAGACAGATACACTTGATTGAGCTATATTAGAGTTTGACAGATATCCATACTCTAAGCTCATTCGGGATGTTAGAAAGGAACAGAAGGATTATAGGGCATGGGAACTATTCACATAAAGGTTTCAAGTGATGAATATTGGTATTCATACAACACGGGTGGTCGTGGCACGTTGCTAGACGTTAACCATGATCTGTGGATAAATATAATTAATTGGTTGAATTAATTATTTGTTAATTAGTTGAATTAACTATTTATTCACTACCGGCGTGGTACTGAACCTAATGGGTCACACGCAAATGAGATGCGATCGCGAAAAACCGAAAATTTGTACATGAGGGGCTGCTTTTGCCAAAGTCCAAATGCTTGACCGAAGGTTTTGCAAAATTGCCTGAGGGCGTTTTTGCAAAATAGGAAAAGCTTGGATTTATTCTGTAATATATGGATATATATATATACATGTACAGGGTCTTCTCCTTCACCCGATTCTCGGTGAAAGTAGACGGCGCCGACGCGTGAGAAGAGAAACCCTACGCCGCTAGCACGGTGCACATCTCCTCCACGTCCGGCCGCCCGCCTCCACCACCTCCACTTCCGACGTGCGACGTCGGCGAGAGAGAGAGAGACGATGGCGAGCTTCCAAATCGAGGCTTCAACCAATGGCGAAGCTCTCGGCCGCCTGCTCCATCCTCTCATCAAGTCGGCGATGATCCATTGCCTCAGCTAGCCGACGGCAACGACTTCGGCTCTGGTAATCCTTCGCCGTGTTGCTGTCAGGTGCAACAGTTACACCAGGTGCGAGCACTTCCAACGGCAGCGAGCGACGCCGGCGAGTTGAGGAGACGGCGGAGGTGGCAGTCGTCTGGTGATCGGTGATCACGCGAGCAAGAGCGACGGTGAAGATCGCCGTTGTCGGCTGCAACGGCAAGAGGAAGAAGACGATAGTCTTCTTGGCGGGCTTCAGGCCTGAATACGGGCCAAATCAATCAAGGCCCAAATTCGATTTTAATTAGATTAAAATCGGATTTCGGTTTCGCGAGCGTCTCAGCGTGGACTAGAATTAGAGGCCGGGTACTTTCGCGGCTCAATTCATCAGAATCCGAGGATCGTTACGTGGCGTGTTCGACCCGCCAAGGTATTTCGATTAAACTCGTACCGCGATTAGATGCATGATAGGATCGCGTAATAAATTAATCAGATTAATTTTATTATATCATGCTTGGTTTACATGCGATGTGAATGTTTCGATTATTATAGCATACCAATGTGATCCTGTATTCGGGTAACACGGGGCCTTGTGTATTAAAATTTTTTAAATTTCCGGCGCATCTGATGTGGTTTGACCCCGATAACCCAACAGTGGTATCAGAGCTATCTTTGATTTTGCTATAATAATCGTCGATATTTGATCACGACGTAATAATATTAATTGTTAATATTATAATTTATATGCGATGCATGTAATTTACCGCACACTAACTAAGAGTTGGACATAAAACCCTAAACGAATTAAATTTTGAAATTAGTTCAAAGTATGTTTAGGTCGTCGTGATCGAATTATCGTATTTATTTTTATTCATATGTGATATGGATGTTTTGTGTGGTGAAGGATGATCATGGATTAGGCCGCTCTAGATTGTATGTAGTAGGAATTTTTGTAATGTAAAATATAGCCTGCGTGCTATGCCTCTCTCTTCGAAAAACAAGTTCCCGTGTAATAATTAATTTTATTTTATCCCTTTTCTGCTTTTTAGAAAAGTTGTAGTAGGATATAAAATATTATGTAATTGAAGATCGTGAAGAGTTCACGGCGGGACGAAGAAGTTCGAGAAGAAGTTCGAGGGATTACAATCAAGTGCATCAGATGCAAGCTGCTACATACACGTTAGAATTCCACTCAGTAGCTCGAGTGGATTAGGTAGATGTCCATGATCATCTGGTGGTTTAGCATGCTTATTTTTCTATGGTTTGATAATTGTTATCATGATGTGTTTTGTAACATGCTTTGTATGCGATACATGCCTTGTTATGATCAAACATAGAAATGCATGCTAGGATAATAAGATGAGACCTTAAAAGCATAATCTGCTTAAAAACTGATTCCCTAAACCTTCAGTTTTAAATTCAAGTATTTATGGTTTTAGCTTTGCGAAAAACCCTAGCCGCCCTCCATTAATGATGAAATAGAGTCAAGTGTTTGACCTAATCGACTTGATGTGTACACGCATGGTTGAAGATCGTGAAGAGTTCACTTGTCCTCGGTCTTAGAATCGACTTTCGCCTTCTTCTTAGCCTTTCCCTTTGCCTTCATGTTCTTCTTGGCAACGACGGTCTTCTTGTTCTTCTTAGCACCATTGGACTTTCCATTGGTCTTAGAAGTACTAACCACCATCACAGCCTTACCCCTGTCCTTCATGACAGAGCTCTCAGCAGTCCTCAGCATGTTGAGGAGTTCTGGAAGGGTTGCCTCCAACTTGTTCATATGGAAGTTTAGGACAAAAGGAGCATAGGAGGACGGGAGTGATTGAAGGACCAAGTCGATACTCAACTCGTGATCCATCGCAAGTCTAAGTTTCCCAAGTCGCTCGATCAAATCGATCATCTTGAGAACATGGATCTGCATGGACTCTCCTTCATTCATTCTAGCCCTAAAAAGCTCCTTAGATATCTCATATCTAGCAGTCCTATCAGGCTCAGCATAAAGCTCCTTCAGACGCAGCATTATATTACCACTATCCAGATTTTCATGCTGACATTGCAACTCATTGCTCATGGAGGCCAACATGATACACTTCGCAAGTATCTCATCTTGCTTCCATGCGTGTACACATCAAGTCGATTAGGTCAAACACTTGACTCTATTTCATCATTAATGGAGGGCGGCTAGGGTTTTTCGCAAAGCTAAAACCATAAATACTTGAATTTAAAACTGAAGGTTTAGGGAATCAGTTTTTAAGCAGATTATGCTTTTAAGGTCTCATCTTATTATCCTAGCATGCATTTCTATGTTTGATCATAACAAGGCATATATCGCATACAAAGCATGTTACAAAACACAATCATGATAACAATTATCAAACCATAGAAAAATAAGCATGCTAAACCACCAGATGATCATGGACATCTACCAAATCCACTCGAGCTACAGAGTGGAATTCTAACGTGTATGTAGCAGATTGCATCTGATGCACTTGATTGTAATCCGTCGAACTTCTTGTCGAACTTCTTCGTCCCGCCGTGAACTCTTCACGATCTTCAATTACATAATATTTTATATCCTACTACAACTTTTCTAAAAAGTAGAAAAGAGATAAAAATAAAATTAATTATTACACGGGAACTTGCTTTTCGAAGAGAGAGCATAGCACGCAGGCTATATTTTACATTACAAAAATTCCTACTACATACAATCTAGAGCGGCCTAGTCCATGATCATCCTTCACCACACAAAACATCCATATCAAATATGAATAAAATAAAAACACGATAATTCGATCACGACGACCTAAACATGCTTTTGAACTAATTTCAAAATTTAATTCGTTTAGGGTTTTATGTCCAACTCTTAGTTAGTGTGCGGTAAATTACATGCATCGCATATAAATTATAATATTAACAATTAATATTATTACGTCGTGATCAAATATCGACGATTATTATAGCAAAACCAAAGATAGCTCTGATACCACTGTTGGGTTATCGGGGTCAAAACCACATCAGATGCGCAGCGGAAATTTAAAAATTTTTAATACACAAGCCCCGTGTACCCGAATACAGGATCACATTGGTATGCTATAATAATCTAAACATTCACATCGCATGTAAACCAAGCATGATAATTAAAATTAATCTAATTAATTTTAACGCGATCCTATCATGCATCTAACGCGGTACGGGTTTTATCGATATACCTTGGCGGGTCGAACACGCCACGTAACGATCCTTGGATTCTGATGAGTTGAGCCGCGAAAGTACCCGGCCTCTAATGCTAGTCCACGCTGAGACGCTCGCGAAACCGTAATCCGATTTAATCCAATTAAATCGAATTAAAACCAATTGGGCCTTATGGATCCGATTCAATCGAGCTCGGCCTGAATAGGTGAACAATACCTTCTTCTTCTTCTTCTCTCGCGTGCAGCACAATGTCGTCCAATCTTCACTGTCGACGCTCGCCGGTGCAACCACTGATCAGCAGTCAGTGAACGTCTCCGCCTTCTCCGCAGCTCGCCGAAACGCTCGCCGCCGTGAACGGTGGCCTTAGCTGTCGGTTTCGTGCAACCTTTGCACGTTGGATTCGGACGTCGTCACCACCGCCGGTGCTCGACGTCTCCTCCACAGGCTGACTGGGAAGACGATGACGAGGTAAGGTAATGTCGGTTGGACGAAGAAGCAAGGTATTTTGGGCAGTCGGCCGAGAAGCTCCAAGCTTATATCGAAGCAAATGCCGGCGACTCGTTCGCCGACGACGTAGGTCGGAGAAGGAGGCGGCTGACCAGACGTTGAGGATCGCCGTTCACCGTGCTAGCGGTCTAGGGATTCTTCTCGTCTGCGTCGGCGCCGTAAACCTCCTCTTCTCTCGGCTGCGTTGAAGAAAACTGTTCACCCATATATATAGTTGCATGTATTACACGTTAAATCCACTCTTTTGCCATTTTGCAAAAAGCGCCCTCAAGCATTTTGCAAAACCTTAGGTCCAGCACTTTGGACATTGGCTAACCCCTCATGCACAAATTTTTGGTTTTTCGCGATCGCATCTCATTTGCGTGTGACCCATTAGGTTCAGTACCACGCCGGCAGTGAATAAATAGTTAATTCAACTAATTAACAAATAATTAATTCAACCAATTAATTATATTTATCCATAGATCATGGTTAACGTCTAGGAACGTGCCACGACCACCCGTGTGGTATGAATATCAGTATTCATCACTCGAAACCTTTATGTGAATAGTTCCCATGCCCTATAATCCTTCTGTTCTTTTCTAACATCCCGAATGAGCTTAGAGTATGGATATCTGTCAAACTCTAATATAGCTCAATCATATATATCTGTCTTAATAGATTTGCTCGTCTGTGACATTAAGAACATTTCTTAATTCACATCGTACCTCGGCCAAGGATTTTTCTGAGCTAGTTCTATTCAAAGACACATAGGATGTTCTCCTCCTTTATAGGAGGTGACAGATCATATAGGATGTTCTCCTCCTTTATAGGAGGTGACAGATTCTCTGTTGGTTATCATCTATCTTCATGTGCTATTATTTATACCCAGATGGTTCCCTTGTACAGCTGAGCTATACTTGGAAACACACTAAAGCATAAATCATATACACATAAGATACTATGATAAACTCAAGTCTGAGGATCAAGGCATAACTATCACACTGAAGAATTACCATTGACAGACTCCATTGGTATTCTTCGAGTAAGTCAGTTCAGTGAACTCATTCATCCAATGAGCACCTACACACTTGCTTCAGTGTCGACTACACGCGTAATAATGAGATCACTACTCTCATCGTATGAGCAAGAAAGCTGTGTATTAGTCTTTCCGGTGACATTGAGCCCCTACTCAATGCACCTATGACTAAGAACATTCTGGACTTAGGTTTATAAGACATTAGGTCTCATTATCATGATCAACTATCATGATCCTAATTCTGTCGCCTTAGTCCATGGGGTTTATCACATACATTCATACAACATATCAAACATGACGATGCGATAAATAAACAGATAACCATAATCAAGTAAATCAAAAGGGTTTATTACAAAATATGTTCGCCAAAATATCCAATATTATTGGCTTTTAGGGCATTTACTCTTTCAGCCGGTAGCCCCCCTGGACCGGGAGAGACCAGTGCCCCAGGAGATCATCCGTAACCTTTATAACGAATTGGGAGGATGCTCTCCATTGTACGGAGAGTCGCTCCCGTTCTTTGATGTAAAGAGAATTTTTCTTTTTGGAATGGCACATATAGGTCTTCAAGCAGGATCTGAAACGTGTAAAGTTGTTTGCTGTGTCTTCGGGTTTGACTATAAGGGATAACCAGGAACTTCCATTTTGGCATTTGTGCTTTTGCCCCATTATCTTCGCGTGACTTTCCAGACTTCTTGCTAATAGTTAACTGGCGGAGGGTTGCTATGGCTAACGGGGTGACCGCTGAGCTTCTCCGATCGCTAGCTCAGGAAAATAGTTTGCTCGTGGTGGAGAATCAGAGGCTTCGGGAGAGATTGCAGGCCTTACGGAGTCAAGATAGGCACCGTGATGCTCTTCTAGTGGACGCTCGTTGTGAGATCGCTTCCTTGCGTTCTAATATACCATGTTATTGGAAAGGGAGCTGAGAGAGACGCAAGAACGATTGGATCGTGTTCTGCGAGGTTCGATGACTCCAGAATACAGTCCGTTGAACCCTATACACGATCCGATTATGCCTGGCGATTTCTATCATCTTGACGAAAGTTCTTGTTCGAAGGGTTCTAGGTGCGTCGGAGAGTGACGATGCGTCTTTGGGGGGGTTCTTGAGTGTTCTTGTACTTCGGGCGAGGGTACCTAAGTTCTCAAGTCTTTTTACCTTGGTGTTACACCATGCAGACTTGAGCACGAGATGAGAGGATTCCTTATGATCGTTTGTGCTGCGAAATAGCCGTGATTGGATGAGGGGGCTCTCGTGTGGATTGGCATCTGTGACTTGGAGACTTAGGTGCCTGGAGTACTATTTGTCGAAATTTTCCTCTTTCTTTGTAATATCATTCTTATCATGTGACTTATTGTAGCTTTCCGCTGTTTAAACGAAATAAAGAGCGATTTGTCCAAGTACTCATTTCGTAAGGTTGTGCTTTATGCTTTCTGTTTTCCTAAGCATCCCCCCCAGCCAGCGGTAACGGAGAGAATTCCGACGTGGGCAGCCGTTCCGTTTTCGCTGGCTGCCTCTGTGGACGGCCTAGATACCCCCCAGCAGCGTAACGGAGAGAATTCCGACGTGGGACGCCGTTCCGTTTTTGCGTGGCTGCCTTTGTTGGACGGGCCTTAGGTACCCTCCAGACAGCGGTAATGGAAAGAATTCCGACGTGGGACGCCGTTCCATTTTCGCGTGGCTGCCTTTGTTGGACGGGCCTTAGCATCCCCGCCAGCCAGCAGTAATGGAGAGAATTTCGACGTAGGATGCCGTTCCGTTTTCGCATGGTTGGAGTTGCAGGAGCGGCCTTTCAAGGTCCGGCGTTCCTGTAAGACGGGCCTTAGCATCCCCTCCAGCCAGTGGTAACGGAGAGAATTCCGACGTAGGACGCCGTTCCGTTTTCGCGTGGCCGAAGTTGAAGGAGCGGCCTTTCAAGGTCATTGGTTGAGAAGAGTAATGAGGAAAACAATTAAAAGAACTTTTATTTTACGACGAATATGTACAAGTCACTGATGGTAAGCACGAAGATTCAGTATGCTCCATGTTCTCGGTATATCGTTCCCCTCCATGTCTTGTAGTGCATAAGTTCCTTTGCCAAGTACCTCGGAGATCTTGAACGGTCCTTCCCATGTTGGCCAGAGCTTTTCAGGTTGTTGCTGGAGTTTTCTCATAACTAGCTGTCGTTCTCGGAAAGATCTGGATCTTACGCGGCTGTTATAGTAGTGGGATATCCGCTGCTTGTACGCCGGTGCTCGGATAAGGGCTTTTTCTCATTTTTCGTCGAGTAAGTCGAGGTCATTGAGAGGGCAGTTCCCGTTGGATGCGTCGTCACTGTATTCAACACGAAGAGTCGGATTGTCAAGTTCCACAGGAATTACGGCTTCAGTTCCGTAGGTAAGGGCGAAAGGTGTTTCTCTAGTGGCCGTTCGTAGGTGATACGATATGCCCATAGGACCATGGGGAGTACGTCGGGCCAATTTCCCTTCGCTCCTTCTAAACGATTTTTCAGTCCTTCCAGGATTGTTCGATTCGCGTTCTCGACTTGCCCGTTAGCTTGCGGATGGTAGACGAAGGCGAATCTTTGTTTGATATGGAGTGTTTGACATAGCTTCTTCAATTCAGGACTTGTGAATTGACTACTGTTATCTGATACGAGGTATTTTGGTATCCCGAAGCGGCAGACGACAGACTGGTTAAAGAATTTAGTGACAGATGCCCCGGTGATTGTGGCCAATGGCTCTGCTTCGATCCACTTTGTGAAGTAATCAATCGCTACGATCATGTATCGTCTCTGTCTCGAGGCAGGGGGAGAGGCCCTACGAGATCCATGCCCCATTGTAGGAATGGCCATGGTGATACGATGTTGGATATTGGTTCGGCGAGGACGTGGATAGTCTTTGCGTGTTCCTGGCATCGCATGCACGAGAGAACGAACTTCTCAGCGTCCGCTCATAATGGTCAGCCAATAATAGCCTTGTCGAAAGATTTTCTGGGTGAGAGTTCTTGCTCCTACATGGTTAGAGCACATCCTCTCGTGTATGTCTCGGAGGATAACCTTCGCGGTTTCTTCGTCTACGCATTTGAGATATGGAGCCGAGAAGGCAATACAATAGAGTTGGCCATTTATGAGAGTGAAAAGGGCTGCTCTTTTGGTAATTGCCTCGGCGAGTTTCTTATCCGTGGGCAGCTCCTGTTTTTTCAAGTAGTTTTTGAGGTCAGAAAACCAACTACCGGATTGGGCTATGGAACATACCACTATTTCGTCGACCGCTGGGACGTGAAGCTCTTCACAGAAAACAGCGCCGGTTTGTTCATCTGCCGTTGCTGAGGCCAGTCATGCCAGGGCGTCGGCCATGTGGTTCTGTTCACGAGGGATGCGAACAACCTCGAATTGTTCGAGGTCGGATATCAAACGTTTAATTTTACGGAGATACGCATTTATAGTATCATCTCGTGCTTCGTATTCTCCGGATATCTGATTTGCGACGAGTTGTGAGTCAGTCTAGGCTCTTAGCCGCCTAACTCCGAGTTGCTTGGAGAGGCGAATACCAGCCAGGATTGCTTCGTACTCCGATGTGTTGTTGGTCGCAGGAAAGTTCAACTTCAGAGCGTATTCCAGCCTGGCGCCATCCGGGCTGCATGGGACTATGCCTGCTCCGTTGTCGGCTGTATTGGAGGATCCGTCCGTATGCAGTGTCCAATAATTTTCTGAAGGGACTGTTTTCGATGTAAGTCGATGCAGATCCTCTTCGAGTGGCGTGGTTATTTTAGCGATGAAGTCCGCTAAGGCCTGAGCCTTGATCGCCGGGCGGGGCTGGAACAGAATGTCAAATTCTTTTAATTTTCATGGACCATTTGGCTATACGACCTGACATCCCTGGATCTCGCATAACCTGTGCTAGTGGGGTGTTCGTCAGGACATGGATGGGATGCCCCTGGAAGTACGGCCTCAGTCGTATCGAACAAAGAATGAGCGTATAGGCTAACTTTTCTAGTGTGGAGTAGTTGAGCTATGAATCACGAAGGAGCTTGCTGTAATAAAAAATGGGATTTTGGATTATCTCCCTTTCGCGGACAAGGATCGCGCTGGCCGCAGATTCAGAAACAGAGAGATATAGATATAGTTGATACGGCCCAAATATGGGACGCAACGGAGCGACCCCCGTGGAAGGCGCGGGAGCAACGATCTGCACTCCGTTAAGCACGCGAGATGTCCCCCGTCGAAGCCACGAGGCATCCGGCTACCCGAACATGGACTTATGACAACAACGGGAAAGACGCCGTGCCTACCAACGGACAACACACCGTGCAGCGGACCCGTGAAGCGTAATGACCCTTATACCCCTGGGTAAAGACACGTGTAATGCTACAGTATTTCAGCGGGTAATTAACTACCATATTACCCCTTAATCTCTGTATAAAAACCCCACTTGTACCTCTAAGAGGGGGGACAAGAGATACTGAGTATAATACTTGTATTCACCAAACATACATAGTGAACCTTTGAGGACCCCGCTCCTCTCCGTGGTTTTTTACTCTCCGTTGAGGGTTTTCCACGTTAAACATCGTCTCCATAATCACTCTATTTAGTTAAGCCTATTCCTCTATTTCATTCACACGGACCACCCTCCGTATCCCGACCTAATCAGAGATCAACGCAGCGTTCGTCATCCCAATCCTGGTGAGGATAAACCCATCAGCATCATCTGGCGCCGTCCGTGGGAAACTTACGACGCAACGCACACACGGTACTCTGAAGATTTCCTAGGCACCGTTCAGCATGGTGAACACTCGAAGTCAACCCGCTCGTCAGTCAGCTTCGCGAGCGCGCCCGAACACCAACACTTCAACTCCTACCCAACTTCCTTCTCCGCCAATGCCGACGCCCGATGGCGCCGGACCTTCCCGAGCTCCAGGAACACACCCGTCACAATCTCTGGACGCTTACCAAGCTGCACAACTTGAAATTTTGACCAATCCGTTGGTCCAACAAGTAATACAAGAGACCGTGCGGGCGGCATTACGAGAACAAAACATGACCACCGCCGCGTCGCAACCAGCCCAAAGTCGCCAGTCGGGGCGAGATCCAGCACCCCGTGGTGCCAACAGAGAAAATAGGGAAAATAACAGGAGGGAGTCTGCTTTTGACAGACTCGGACCTGCTAACCCTCCGCCACGGCAAGAGCCTGCCCGTTCAATGGGGCGTGCCACACAACGAATGCCACGTCAACCCCAACGCTCCGCGCGGGACCTATCCTGCCAAGACCCACAACAAAGAGAGTCTCACCGCGACCGACGGCTCTCCGCTCACTCGAGCCATGACGAGCGTGAAGACGAAGTGAGCTCCGGGAGATCGAAAGAAAGGAGACTCCAAGAAGCACGACGCACTAAGCAACGGGAAACCATTCCGGTTCTCCCCGCCCCTCCAGCTATCAAGAAGTGCTTTAATAGCTCCTTCACGGGAGTCGACCGATTCTCCCCCTTTTCAGAAGAAATAGTCGCTGCCCCATACCCCGTGGGCTATACGGCACCGAAGATCAACCGATACGACGGTACCACGGACCCAACTCATTACATTCGCCACTTCGTTCGGGCAATGAAGGCCTATCCGTGTGACGAAATGCTTTATTGCAACGTCCTACCAACGCTATTCGAAGGACACGCTCTGACTTGGTTTAACCAACTACCCCCAAGGTGCATTGCGAACTGGGATCAGTTCGTAGAGATGATCGTCTCGAGGTTCTTCTCCAGCACTCACTTTCAAAAAAGTCCCGACTCTATCATGAACATCAAGCAAGAACCCAACGAGACTTTGATGAGCTATTATCAATGATTCACTGACGAGCAAATCAAGTTGGGGATAACAAGTAACGACCTTATCGTCACAGCCCTGAAGATAGGCATCGCCGAACAACAGTTGGCATACGAGTTTCACCGCAATACTCCCAAGACCGCGGAAGAAGCACTTAAAAGATTACGGGAATGCGCCTCGGCGGAAGAAGTGCTAATAAACCGTGGAACCATCAAAGGGAAACATGCCGTGACGAAACCACCTCACGTCAACACGGGGCAAGGCACATCTTCTGGCGGGGGAAAAACACGAGATACTACCGACAACGAAGCCCAGAGAAAAAGGAAGAACCCTGGCGACGGCAAGGCTCTCCAGGTTGTCCAGAAACCGATATACAACACCAGATTCGCAGAATACACCCCTCTGTCCGCTCCACGAAAAGACATCCTGCATGTACTGGAGACTAAAGAGCAAGTGGCCAGGCCGCCCCCTATCAGAGCTCCTCCAAAGAAAAGAAACGAAGGGAAATACTGCGACTTTCACGAATTTTCTCTTGCTCCTTGACAACGGCGAGCACTTGGCTCATGGAGGCCAGCAACTGCAACCACGACGACATTTTCAGATAACAGACAAGTTAGAACGAAGGTAAAAATACGTTAACGACTCATGCTTACGTTGGTCGTATACAACGACATGTCCCTCAGGGAAGAATCGACTGACGCCCCAGGAAGAAGCGGTCTGTCGTTCCTCGGAAGACACTTGCGGATGAATTCCATCGCTGCTTCGGAACTCTCCCTTATACGAGCTCCCTCCCGTATGTTCCAGTTCGGCGCGTAGATCGGAACGTCCTCCTCTTCCTGAGACTCAACCCATCTCTTCTTCTTCTTGCCCCGCGAAGACTGGGACGAAGATTCGGGAGGCCTCTCCGTAGAAGGAAGAGCGGCGGAAGACCCCCCCGTAGGAGCGCTCTCCTCCTGGATCGGAGACAACGAGGGGACGGGTACGAGCGCCCCGCTGGCTCCTCCTATTCGGGCCGACCCTACCTCGGACGAGGACGACCTCGAGGAGGAACCAGCGCCTCCGACATCTCTCCTCGCGGTCGCCTTACGGCGACGGGGCTTCGGCAATTCTGACAAGATCGCCGCCTCTACCCCGGATTTCTCCGCCGGCTCCATCAATCCTGCGAAAAAGACAAGCACGGTCAGAAAGACTCAAAAACAACAAGACCTTACGGGGTACAAACCGCATAACGGAGACGTACCAAACGACGCGTCGGCCAATTGCCTCGTTTCCCGCACGACGTCGTCCGGTACGCTCCCTGCTGCGGAAACTGAACCACGAAACGTAAAAAACCGGCTCTCCGACAGCTCTAACTCCTGAGTGGGCTCGGGCTTCTCCTTCAGCACTTCACTTAAACGGTCAGACCAACAATCCGGAAAGCTCCATTCCGGTTTCCTTCTTACGAAAAAGAAGCCGTGGCGCCACTTAGGGAAGGTCACCCCCTTTCCCTCCGTCTTCCTCTTTGCAGGATTTCGATATTTCGTATTATAGAAGCCCGGACCTTGCTTAGAGGAAGAAAGGGTGAACAAATTCCTCCAAAGTTCAAGGGACGGTCTGGTCCTCGTTTGGGCGCAAATATACAAAAACACTAAGATATCTCGATAAGAGTTCGGGGATAAGTGACACGGAGTGATGGAGTAGAAAGCAAAAAATTGAATATAGAAAGGCAATAACGGGAAGCGAAGACCGGCTTTGAACATGTCCAATCGAAATGGCACCCACTCCGCAGAAATATCAGTCATCCTCTCCGTAGGAAGAGCTACCCTCGCCTCAAAGTCCGGAGGGATGCCATACTCTTCCCGCCATTGAACTAACTGCCTCTCGGTCACTGAAGAGACGGCAGTCCGGTGATCGAATTCGGCGGGAGGAACCCTTGATCCCTTGCCCCGATTACTCGAGGCTCCAACTCGCACGGCCCCCTCCTCACTGCCGCCTACGATCTCACTTAGCGTAGCGCTCATCCTACCTAAACGAAGTTGTTCAGCAACGTGGCTGATGAACTCCCCCTCTGGGGTCGTTTGGTCCCTCGTAGTGTCTGGGGACACAGGCGGCCCCCCATATATAGGAGGAACACGCGGGGTTGGCGGAATTGGAACGGTGGATCTATCGCTAGAACCTTGGCTGCTACTAGAGTCCGTACTCGATGAACTACTAGAAGACATACCTTAACTTAACGAGATGTAAAGAAAGAAGAAGAATGGAAAGCTCTCCGTAGAACACGAGATGCAGAAAGAAGAAGAAACTGGGAAGCTCTTCGTTGAAGACTTTTTCACTCCAGAGCGAAATGCCACGGTGAAACGAAAAAAATGACCGCGGGCCCTACTTATAACCGTAGAGAACGACAGTCCTCTACGCGGTAACTCGTCTCGCGAATCACCGTGTGACAGGTGTCCAAATTCGGACAGACCACACCGAAAATCATTACGGAAGGCCGCAGAACACAACGCGCACGACTCCGAAGGAATACGTTCCGACAGATGGGCCGACAAGGCGTCCCATCTGTCGGGGGGCAGATGATACGGCCCAAATATGGGACGCAACGGAGCGACCCCCGTGGAAGGCGCGGGAGCAACGATCTGCACTCCGTTAAGCACGCGAGATGTCCCCCGTCGAAGCCACGAGGCATCCGGCTACCCGAACATGGACTTATGACAACAACGGGAAAGACGCCGTGCTACCAACGGACAACACACCGTGCAGCGGACCCGTGAAGCGTAATGACCCTTATACCCCTGGGTAAAGACACGTGTAATGCTACAGTATTTCAGCGGGTAATTAACTACCATATTACCCCTTAATCTCTGTATAAAAACCCCACTTGTACCTCTAAGAGGGGGGACAGTAGATACTCAGTATAATACTTGTATTCACCAAACATACATAGTGAACCTTTGAGGACCCCGCTCCTCTCCGTGGTTTTTTACTCTCCGTTGAGGGTTTTCCACGTTAAACATCGTCTCCATAATCGCTCTATTTAGTTAAGCCTATTCCTCTATTTCATTCACACGGACCACCCTCCGTATCCCGACCTAATCAGAGATCAACGCAGCATTCGTCATCCCAATCCTGGTGAGGATAAACCCATCAGCATCAATAGTGGTTCTCCGGGTTCAGCGATGACCATGATCGGGGGTTGTGCGAGGAAGAGCTTGAGCTCATCGAATGCTTTGTCATGCTCTGGAGTCCATAAGAATTTAGTGTTCTTTTTGAGGATGTTATAGAAAGTTTTCAACGGTCCCCGAAACGTGATATGAAGCGTCTGAGGGCTGCGATCCGGCCGGTTAGTCGTTGTACTTCCGTTATATTTTTCGGGGAAGGCATGTCGATGATCGCCTTCACTTTGTCCGGGTTCGCTTCCACTCCGTGAGGTGTGACTACATAGCCGAGAAATTTTCCGGAAGAAACTCCGAAGGAACATTTTTCTGGATTGAGGCGCACTCCGTAGTGCCTCATCACATCGAATGCTTCCTGGAGGTGTCGGGAGTGATCTTCTCGGTTTTTACTTTTGACAAGAAGATCGTCTACATAGGCTTCCATGGTGTTTCCTAGGAGCGGTTTGAAACCAGTGTCTACGAACCTTTGAAAGGTTGCCCCTGCGTTTATCAACCCGAATGGCATAACGGTGTAACAGAACGTTCCTATATCAGTAAAGAAGCTTTTTTTCTTCTCGTCTCCGGGGTGCATCTTGATTTGATTATAACCAGAAAATGCATCCATAAAGCTTAGCATTCCGTGTCCTGCAGTCGAGTCTACTAATTTATCTATTTGTGGAAGCGGGTAGCAATCCTTTGGACAAGCTTTATTAAGATCAGTAAAGTCGATACACAGTCTCCATTTACCGTTGGTCTTTTTAACTAGCACGACGTAGCCATTCAGGATATTGAACTTCCTTGATGAAGTTGGCGCTTAGGAGTTTTTCGACTTCGTCTTTGATGGCTTTGGCTCTTTCGAGGGCGAAAGATCGTTTCTTCTGCTTGACCGGCTTGGCGTCGGGTCTAACGCTGAGTTTGGGCGTGATAATACTGGGGTCAATCCCTCGCATGTCGGACGGAGTCTATGCGAATATGTCTGCGTTATCTTGGAGGCACTCTTTTATTATCTCGTGTTCTTCGGGATTAAGGGTGGAGCCGAGAAATAGTACTTTTCCGTCGTTAGAGTCTCGCCGTGCTGGAATTGTAACGGTCGGTTCAGCAGGTGAGGCGCTGGTTCTTCGTGTCTCGCTTGGATCTTTGAGATAAAGGGGGCCCTCGACGGGCAATGTCTCTTTCTCCAGGGAGTCTTGGTGGAGCCGTTGTGCGGTGTGTTTGTCACCTCGTAGTGTGTAGATCCCGCCTTTTATCCTGAATTTCATTTTTAGATGCGGAATCGAGACGACAGCCTTGAATTTCCACATACCTGGTTTTCAAAAGATCACATTGTATACCGAGGAAATTTGTACTACTACAAACGTGACTGTCGCCGTTCTCAGTCGAGGTGCTTCTCCAATCATGACACGAAGATCAATGGCGCCCAAGGGCGTCGTAGTGATGCCATTGAATCCGACCAATTCAGAATAGACTGGTCGTAGTTCAGATTCAGGAATCCCCATCTTGGCGAAGCAATCGTAGAACATAATGTCCACCTTACTTCCCGTATCAATCATTACACGTTGTACTCTCATGGAATTGATAATCATGGATGATACCAGGGCGTCAGTGTGTGGTGTTATCACCCCGTCAAAGTCGTTGTCATCGAAGATAATAGGTTCGGATCCATCTAGATCTATCGGGTTATCTCGTGTCTGAAAGAGATAGCAGTCTCCATTCTTTCGCTTCCTCCCCCAGGAGGTTTCTCCGTCGATATCGCCGGATATAAAATTGATCTCTCCGTAGTGTATTTGGTGTGTAGGTTCTTGCTGTCTTTCGGACGTCGACAACAGTGGGTGGGACGGAGGATCGTCTCATCTTGGGGCTTGGTTACCTCTTCGTGGGAGAAATTCTCGGAGTTCACCTAGTCTTATTTTTTCCTCAAGATAATCGCGAAGTTATCGACAGTCCTCGGTGAAGTGTCCATGCGATTCATGAAAGTCGCAGTATTTTCCCTCATTTCTTTTCTTCGGTGGAGCTCTGATAGGAGGCGGCCTTGCCACCTGTTCTTTGGTCTCCAGTACATGTAAGATTTTTTTTTCGTGGAGCGGACAAAGGGGTATACTCTGCAAATCTTATGTTATATACTTCCTCCGCGGTTTTAGGAGTGTTGCGGTGGAATTCGTAGGCTAGTTGTTGTTCCACGATGCCGAATTTCAAGGCCGTTACGACGAGGTCGTTGCTCGTTATCCCCAGCTTGATATGCTCTTCGGTAAACCTATTGTAGTAGCTCATCAAGGTTTCGTTGGGCTCTTGTTTGATGTTCATTATGGAATCGGGGCTCTTTTGGAAATGAGTGCTGGAGAAAAGACTTGAGACAATCATGTCTACAAACTGATCCCAGTTCGCTATGCATCTCGGGGGTAGTTGGTTGAACCAAGTTAAGGCGTGACCTTCAAACAATGTTGGGAGGACGTTGCAATACAGCATCTCGTCGCACGGGTATGCCTTCATTACCCGAACAAAATGACGGATGTAGTGGGTAGGATCCGTGGTGTCGTCGTATCGATTGATTTTCGGCGCGGTATAACCCACGGGGACGGGGACGCCACTATTTCCTACGAGAATGGTGAGAATCGATCGACTCCCGTAAATGAACTATTGAAATATTTTTTGATAGCCGAAGGAGCGGGGAGAGCCAGAACGGCTTCCCGTTGTTGCGTACGACGTAGTTCTTGAAGTCTTCTTTCTTTAGATTTTCCGGAGCTTACTTCGTCGCCGTGCTCATCCTGTCTTGAATGTGCCGAGAGTCGTCGTTCTTGGTGCAATTCTCGTCTCCTCGGGTCTTGACCGGGGGGGGTCTGGCTGGCTTCCTCTAGAGGGGCATCTTGCAGAACGCTGGTGTTGATGCGGTAATCGTTGAGTGGCTGGGCCAATCGAGCGAGCAGGCTCTTGCCGTGGTGGAGGGTTAGCAGGTCCGAGTCAATCGAAAGCAAACTCCCTCCTACTATTTTCCCTTGTGGCACCACGGCGTGCTGGAGCTCGTCCTGACTGACGACTTTGAGCTTGTTGTGATACGGCGGTGGTTATGTTTTGTTCTCGTAACGCCGCTCGTACGGTTTCCTGTATTACTTGTTGGACCAATGGGTTGGTCAGAATTTCGATCTGTGCGGCTTGGTAGGCATCCAAAGAGTGAGATGGGTGTGCCTCGGGGACACGAGATGGTCCAGCACCTTCAGGCATTTGTACTGACGGGGACGGGAGTTGAGTTGGTGTTGAAGGGTCGGTTGTTGGACGCGCTCGAGAGGTTGATTGACGAGGTGGTTGGCTTTGATTGTTCACCATGTCGAACGAATCGGAAAGGTTTACGTCGTGTAGTGTGTTCCCACGAACGACGCCAAATGATGCTGATGGGTTTTTCCTCACAAGGATTGGGATGACGTACACTACGTTAACTTTCTCTGTATCGTTCTTGTCACGAAGAGGAGCTTGTAGCTATGGAATGCGGGATAGATTATAGTCAGATACGCAGATTAGAGAGATCCTTTTTAACGTGAAAAATCCTTAATCAAGGGTAAAAAAACCACGGATAGGAACGGGGCCTCTAGAAATTTACTATGTAGTTTGTAGCTGATACAAGTATTATATTGTGTATGCTTTTTCCCTCTTTTTCTCTTAGGAGTACAAGTGGGAGATTTATAGAAAGATTAAGGGGGTATCATATTAGTTAATTATCTGTCAAGCCACTGTAGCGCTCCACGTATCCTCTAAGGAGGGTATCATTGTCATTAAACTCTACCAAGTATTTAGCACGGCATGCTACTCGTATCACCACGCTGCTCAATAATCTCCCGACATAGATGTTGTTGTCCGTTGACTAACAGACAAATGTTGGGCAGTTCCTGTTTGAGGTCCTTCTCGTATCCTATACGGGAAGCATTCCGTGTAAGGCTTTGCTAGGGTTTTACCCGTATCAAATTAATTACGTAGCGGACAATAATACATATTAAAATTTATATTTTTAACCCTAAGGTCAATAAAATTCCTCCAAAACTCACACTTCGAAACGTCAGTGATCCTCGCAACAACCTGAGGGAAGAAGGTAGTAACGTGAGTATATAAAAATATATACTCAGTGTAACGTGAGTATATAAAAATATATACTCAGTGTAACGTGAGTATATAAAAATATATACTCACTGTAACGTGAGTATATAAAAATATATACTCAGTGTAACGTGAGTATATAAAAATATATACTCAGTGAGTGAACCACCCCAGCAGCCCCTCAGGTCAACTGCCAGAGCTCCAGTCATGCACCAACAAACAACACAAAGGCAAGCATACATGCAATACAAGCTTGTATGCATAAGTTAAAAACTGCATGCCATCACATATGCTACATGCAATACCATTATGCACACCAAAGCATATCTTGCATGCCAAACTACTTATCAATGCATACAGTCATTCATACTTGCCAAAACCACATAAACATCAATATGCACAAGCATAGCCGAACTCGGCATGTTATAAGCTTAACAACTATAAGCTACAAACATAACTAATATATCAAGTAGCATGTTTATCAACTATAAGCTTTCAGCTACAACATAATAACAAGCGATCCATCATCAACAAACAAAAAGCAGGCTTGACTTATAAGATAAATATCAACACATCATGCATAACATGAAGTACCCGATTACCCAAAATCCATCAGGTTAAGTTATCTTTCTTAAGTCAGCATGGACTAAACTATCAAACCAGTTAGTCCTCTCATGTTCAAATCTATTTAGGTACTCGCACCCGTGAGCTTGGGTATCCTCGCAGTACCAAGGATCAAGAATCGTCCGTAAGTGCGCATAAGCGGCTACATGACCCTCAATGAAGGCGATCCCATGGATGTCTAAATGGGAGCTACTTGGAACTGGTCAGTATCCGGAGTGACGTTTAAAGGGTTGATCGAAACTACGTCCACTGGCCCCTTCTGGGCTACACATTTATTACTGGCGCTTCCGCTGCTCCGGCCCATCACCCATCTCGAATCGTACTACAACGACCTCCGGGTGATCGAACGATCTTAAACGGTACAGTACGCCCCAAAACCATTACTCTCGGTTTTTTTAAACATTCACTCGCATTAATCATCATAAATCTTGCTCTACCTCGAGCATCACACCATATACAAATCGCTCCTACCTCGAGCGTCAACATATATCACGATCACAAGTAATAAGACATACACTTGTCTATACTAAATGGCCAAATCACTTAGCATCACATAACATGATTAAAGATAGTGTAACCAAATAAAGCCCAAGCCCTATAACATCTCATAGCATCATTCTCATATGATCAACATTCTGATCATTTAAGCATGCTCAAACACCATCAACATATATGCTAGGGTCAACTACCAAAACAAAGCGTATTCAAGATAATAAGCATGCTGGTCCACAACAAGTTCACAAGCACAACTTATTTACAACTCAAACATCAACCAAGCATAATGAATCACATATACAATCACAACAGCATGCTTTACATCACAAGCATTCAATCAATAGAAAGGCACAATTCCGTTCGCTAAAGGTATTGCCTGAGCAGTCGGCTCGCATACCAACTAAGGTAGTTCAATCACACGGACTACGCAAATCAAGTGTCACGACTCGACTACATTATAGCGAGCGCAGGCGGCGCACATACACAAGAATTTTTTAGAGACAAGCACACGCAAGTGTCACAACTAGTTCAACGACCCTACAACAGGTATAACTAGAGCGCAGGCGTCGCTCGACATTACTAACTAGTGTCCAATGCATTCAAACATGTCCATGTACATTTCTATGTAACTATAGACCTGAAAGTCATGCCCTAATAATTACTCAAACAAGACAGTATCAAGTCATCTAACTAATGGGTGTCACATCTATCTAGATGTCCAAACTATTGGGTTACGGGATAAATCAATACATCAGCATGCACAGCGAAATTTAAAATTTTACAATAATGCCCGTAAAACCCGAAACAGGATCCCATTGGTATGCTAAAATAATCGTACCCACATGTATATCAAATATACATAAAAAATCACATTTTAAATCGCATGATAAAAATAAATTAATATAATTAATTTATTTGGTCTATCATGCTGCTAATCGCGTTTTACGAGATTATCAGATTACCTTGTATTCGTGAAATATGAACTCCAAAATAAAGTCAAACAGTCGTCGTCACGAGTAGATTAAGTTTCGATGAGACGATCGCGAAACCGAAATCGACTTAATCGGATTAAATCGAATATAAGGTTAATTGGGCCTTCGGCCTGTTAACCCGAACTTAAGCCCAGCCCGCCTGCTACAGTTCCTTCTTCTTCTTCTTCTTCTTCTTCGTTTACAGCCGAGCAGTCGTCCGAGCTCACCACCGACTCGTCGTCAAGGACCTTCGTCGTTGTCCGCCGAACAAACGTCGTTGCTGACGCTAGAACAACCGCCGAAGTCTTCGACAACCGTCGGATGTCACTGCAACTCTTGCAGCCGAAAGCAGACGTTTCTCGAACTCGCCGCCGTTCACTTCTCACTCGTTGCCGAAATGTCACGGAGACGTATTCACAGTCGTCGCTGACTGGAGCTTGCTGAGATGCGACGAACGCCGCCGATGAAGCTCGCAATTGCCACGCCAACTCCAGCAACAGTGAGACGAACGGAGAAGAAAGAACGGTCGCAAAGAAGGTCGGAGGTCGCGCGCAAGGCTGCGGCCGAGGAGGAGATGCCATTATAACAGTGCTAGCGGCTGTCAAGCTTCTTAACGTACGCGGTCGCCGGCGAAAACGGCCGCCTCTTCGCAGTCGTGAACACCCCGCGTGAACACCATGCCCTATAATCATTCTATTCATTTCTAGCATCCCGAATGAGCTTAGAGTATGGATATCAGTCAAACTCTAAATAAGCTCAATCATATGTATCCGTCTTAATAGATTAGCTCTGTTGTGACATTAAGAACTCTTCTTAATTCACATCGTACCTCGGCCAAGGATTTTCTGAGCTAGTTCTATATTAAAGACACATAGAATGTTCTCCTCCTTACTAGGAGGTGACAGATTTTTTATTGATTCTCATCTATCTTCATATGCGAATATCTATACCTAGATGGTACCCATGTATAGCTAAGCTGCCATACTTGGATACACACTAAAGTATAAATGTTCTACACATAAGATACTATGGCAACCTCAAGTCAAAGGATCAAGGCACAACTATCACAAAGAAGAATCACCATTGACTAATTACGTTAGTGTTCTTTTAGCGAGTCAATTCAGTGAACTCATTCTCTAATGAGCACTTACACACTTACTTCAGTGTCAACTACACTTATAGTAATAAGATCACTACTCTCATCATATGAAACAGTAAGCTATGTATTAGTCTTTGCGGTGCTATTGAGGCCCTACTCAATGCCCTATGACTAAGAATATTTTGGACTTATGTTTATAAGATATTAGGTCTCATTATCATGATCTACTATCATGATCCTATAGCCCTTGTCCATGGGGTTTTTTCACATGCATTCATAAACACACATAAAAATATGACGATGCAATAAATAGGAATAACCATAATTAAATAAATAAATAAACAAAACATGTTTATAATAAAGTGTGTGTTTGCCAATATATCAAATATAACTGGCTTTTAGGACATCTACTCTTTCAATCTCCCACTTGCACTTAAAGCCAATCGTTCACGCGTCTCACGCCCATCTTGTCGAAATGGCTCTCAAACACCTTTTGAGAAAGTGTTTTGGTGAAAGGATCTGCTATGTTGTCTTTTGTGTCAACCTTTTGTATCTTGATATTGCCTCTCTCAATGAATTTCCTAATCAAGTGAAAACATCACAGAATGTGTTTGGATCTTTGATGAGACCTTGGTTCCTTTGCTTGTGCAATTGCCCCGTTGTTATCACATAACAATGGGATGGGATCCTCTATCCCTGGAACTACTCCAAGCTCAGTAATGAACTTCTTTATCCAAACGGCCTCTTTTGCAGCTTCCGAAGCAGCAATATATTCGGCCTCTGTAGTTGAGTCTGCTACAGTCGGTTGTTTGGAACTCTTCCAACTAACCGCACGACCATTCAGAGTAAATACGAACCCTGAAACGGATTTGCTGTCATCCTTATCTGATTTAAAACTTGAGTCCGTATAGGCCTCAATTTTCAACTCTGATTCACCACCGTATATCAAAAAATTATCCTTAGTTCTTCTCAAGTACTTAAGGATACTTTTAACAGCAGGCCAGTGACCTTCACCGGGATCAGATTGATATCTGCTCGTCACACCAAGAGCATAAGCCACATCTGGCCGAGTGCACAGCATTGCATACATAATTGACCCAATAGCAGATGCATATGGGATATTCTTCATGCAATCTCTTTCTTCACGCAATTTTGGTGCCATGCCTTTAGATAGCTGTATTCCATGATTATATGGCAAGAACTCTTTCTTGCTATTTTCTATACTAAACCGTTCTAGCACCTTTTCAATATATTTGGATTGAGATAATCCTATTATCCTCTTCGATCTATCTCTATAGATCTTGATGCCAAGGATATAAGAAGCATCTCCCAAATCTTTCGTGGAAAACTGTTGCGATAACCAAACTTTTATTGATTGCATCATTGGAATATCATTTCCAATCAGTAGTATATCATCCACATAAAGTACCAAGAATGTGATAGCATTCCCGCTAACTTTCTTGTACACACAGGGCTCATCCTCATTTTAATAAAGTCAAACAATTTGACTGTCTCATCAAAAGGGATGTTCCAACTCCGAGAAGCTTGCTTAAGTCCATAAATGGACCTCTTTAGGTTACACACCTTGTTTTCACTCCCACTAGAGATAAAGCCCTCAGGTTGTGTCATGTACACATCCTCTTTGAGGTTTCCATTAAGGAATGCTGTCTTGACATCCATTTGCGAAATCTCATAGTCATGGTATGCAGCTATCGCAAGTAATATCCGAATGGATTTGAGCATTGCTACTGGTGAGAAGGTCTCGTCATAATCGATACCTTGCTTCTGTCTGAAGCCTTTAGCCACCAGCCTGGCTTTGTAGGTGTCTACATTGCCATCTACTCCGATCTTCTTCTTGAAGTCCCATTTACACCCAATAGAACTCACTCCCTCAGGTGCTTCCACTAAGTCCCAAACCTCGTTGATACTCATGGAAACCATCTCGGAAATCATGGCTTCCAGCCACTTCCCGCTGTCGCTACTCTGTATTGCTTCTGTATAGGAGGTTGGCTCGTCATCATCTATGACTTGCACTTCTTGGTTTTCATCAGCTATGTAAACCAACCTTTCAGGTTGCTGTCGCTTCCTGGTAGTGTAACCACCATAACAGCTTTACCCTTGTCTTTAGTGACAGAGTTTTCAGCAGTCCTGAGCATGTTAAGGAGTTCTGGAAGGGTTGCCTCCAACTTGTTCATGTTGAATTTTAGGACAAACTGAGCATAAGAGGGCTGGAGTGACTGAAGGATTAAGTAAACACTTAATTCGTGATCCATAACAAGTCCAAGTTGCCAAAGTCGTTCGATCAAATCGATCATCTTGAGAACATGGATCTGCACAGAATCTCCTTCATTCATTCTAGCCCTAAACAGCTCTTTAGATATCTCATATCTGGATGTCCTATCAGGTTCAGCGTAAAGCTCCTTCAGACGGAGCATTATACTAGCACTATCCAGATTCTCATACTGACGTTGCAACTCATTACTCATGGAAGCTAGAATGATACACTTCGCAAGTATTTCATCCTGTTTCCATAGATCAGCTTGGACTCGCTCATCATCAGTAGATTGATCGGTAAGAACAGTCATAGGTACTTCAAGGACATGTGCTACGTTTTGAATAGCGAGTACCAATTTCACATTACGCAACCAATCAGTATAGTTTGGTCCAGTCAATTTGTTCGCATCAAGAATACTATGTAAAGGCAAACCACTCATCTATAGGCATTCACAAGATACAATAAATAAAAAATATATTAGCATATTTATTTAACATAAAAAAGACTATGGTTAAATCTAAATGATGATACCACTAGATTTTAGCGAATCATGCAACCTTCAAGCATGAATCGGAAAATAATTTTCTAAGTAAGTAAGGATCCAACTGGCAAAATCTGTAATCTCACGTTTGCATGACGACTACACATTTTCCAACTGGTAGACAACTTAATTTGTCAATTACATCTCCGTGTAACTCCTTAATTTTAGCCTCTAATTATTCATAGTTTTACGTTTTTCACAACAAACTATAATAATTCAGTCAATTAAAATCTCTATTCCTAGTGGCGTACGCCTATGAGACAAGTCTTTGCGTTTTTCGCAACGAGACTTATCTAATCGGTCTACCCACAAAATCACAAGAATACGTGAGAATGATTAATACCCAATTGTTGTACCTAAATAACCATGCGTTTACACATCAAATTATTTTAAGTCCAACAACTGACTCTATTAAATCATTAATAGATGACGTCTAAGGTTTTAGTAAAACTAACACCACATATACTTGAATTAAAACTGAAGGTTTTAGGGAATCATGTTTTAAGCAGATTATGCTTTAGGTCTCATCTTATTAACCTAGCATGCATTTTTATGTTTGATTATAACTAAGCATGTATCACATACAAACAAGTTATCAATCACAAAACATAGAAAAATAATAAGCATGCTAAACACCGGATGGTCATGGACATCTACCTATCCACTCGAGCCACTGAGTGGAATTCTAACGTGTAAAGTTAGGAATAATTGGCGGCGCATCCAATGCACTTTGCTTGTAAATCCTCGATCTCCACCTTGAACTTGTCCTCCCACCGTTAACTCTTCACGATCTTCTTTTACATTGTATATAGTATCCTAATACAATTTTTTTCTAAAAAATCGTAAAAGGGATAAATTAAATAATATTACATGGGAAACTTACTTTTTCAAATAGAGAGAGGGATATCACGCAGGCTATTTTAATTTACAACACCAATTTAAATTCCTAATGCACAATTCTAGAACGGCCTATTCCATGATCACCCTTCACCACAAAACCATTCATATCACTTACGAACCAAAAACTATACGATATTTTAGCATAACCAATGATGGCTCTGATACCACTGTTGGGTTATGGGATGAATCAATACATCAGCATGCACAACGAAAATTTAAACTTTTTCAACAATGCTCATAAAATCCGAAACAAGATCCATTGGTATGCTAAAATAATCGTACTCATATGTATATCGAATATACATAAAAAATCACATTTTAAATCGCATGAATAAAACAAATTAATCTAATTAATTTATTCGGTCCTATCATGCTGCTAATCGTATTTTACGAGATTATCAGATTACCTTGTATTCGTGAAATATGAACTCTAGAATAAAGTCAAACAGTCGTCTCACGAGTAGATTAAGTTCCGATGAATCAAGAACCTTCCTCCGTAGGGGGAATGAATTGGAGTCGCCACCTAATTTTTATGGAAAATTAGGAAACCGGATAAGACACTTTTGAGATTCTGTGGCTCGTTTGTCGGTTATGTGTGGGGAAGACAGGATACCCCCACAGCGCCCCTCAAAGAGGGGACTCTATAAGTGATTAAGATAATTTTGGGATTAAATTTAACATATATTTTATTCTTAAATATTTGCATATTGACTATCTGCCTAACAGGAGTGAGAGAGGTTGGTATCCGCCTTACTCTCTAAATCCCGTATTAGACATATACATTCAAATAGAGAAAATATTTCATTAAGATAGCATCCACCGTCTTATTTCCATATTTTCTACATTTGAATGGGATTTGATTTTCGATAAATATGCCTGACCAAGCTAGGGGGCAACATCCATCGCATCCTATCTTAGTCATTCATATTTATCATACCCGACCATTTAGACTTAGGTCTATCCGGTCCTTGGTCTTCATGATCGGAGAAATCAAATCTCTAACATACCACGTAAATATTTAACCACGAAAGAAAATCACAAGAAAAAATGTTATTAATTTTGAGTTAATGGGCTCAGCGCCGTATCGTTTCCTCTTCATCGCCCGGTATTAGGGTAGAAATATCCGTCTCATTCCCTAACACCATTTTGTGATTTTTGAGTTTTTATTAATAGGGAAGAAATATCCATCTCTTCCCCGTATTTATTCTAATTTGACATTTCGCGCTTTATTATTTTTTCCGTGAAAAAAAAGATACCGATCGTGAGTTATTATTATTATTTTTTATGGAGCCGGACAAAATCAATATCCATCGCCTTTTTCCGACTCCTTTTATTTTATTATTTTTCCTCGGGCAAATATCCATCTCCACCGAGACATCTTTATAAACAATCAACATTCCCTAAAAATAAACATCACATCATAATAAGGATAAAAACAACCACACAAGAAACGGAATTACACTTATACAGATGAACTGAAATAAACTGTACTGGATCGACCTGCGGATTATATTTTAAACACACAAACACAACGAGTACGTGGAGTTCGTAGAGCCGAAACGATTCCCTAAGTTTTCTCGATTTCTAAATTCATCGGAAACGTCGGCAAGCAAACATAAATATTAGTTTAACGTATTTTACGTACAACGCGGATTCGAATTATTTTATCAACGACGGCGTTCACATCCACACCCGAGTATAGAGTATACCTTTGCTTAGCACCGGGTTCGCGAAGAAACTTGAGGGTGCCGGGATCGGTAGCTAGAGTAGAGAGCAGCGGCTGGAGCGGCGTCGGAGCTTGAGGCGGCAGACGCGGAGATTACGGCGAGGTCGCGGCGGAGCGGCGGGAGGCGCGGTCGCGGCGGGAGCTGGCGGCAGGAAGTCGCGGCGGGAGCAGGAGCTGGAGGCGGATTGAAAGAGTAAATGCCCTAAAAGCCAATAATATTGGATATTTTGGCGAACATATTTTGTAATAAATCCTTTTTGATTTACTTGATTATGGTTATTTATTTATTTATCGCATCGTCATGTTTAATATGTTGTATGAATGTATGTGATAAACCCCATGGACTAAGGCGACAGAATTAGGATCATGATAGTTGATCATGATAATGAGACCTAATGTCTTATAAGCCTAAGTCCAGAATGTTCTTAGTCATAGGTGCATTGAGTAGGGGCTCAATGTCACCGGAAAGACTAATACACAGGTTGCTTGCTCATACGATGAGAGTAGTGATCTCATTACTACGCGTGTAGTTGACACTGAAGCAAGTGTGTAGGTGCTCATTGGATGAATGAGTTCACTGAACTGACTTACTCGAAGAATACCAATGGAATCTGTCAATGGTTATTCTTCAGTGTGATAGTTATGCCTTGATCCTCAGACTTGAGTTATCATAGTATCTTATGTGTTCATGATTTATACTTTAGTGTGTTTCCAAGTATAGCTCAGCTGTACAAGGGAACCATCTGGGTATAAATAATAGCACGTGAAGATAGATGATAACCAATAGAGAATCTGTCACCTCCTATGAAGGAGGAGAACATCCTATGTGTCTTTGAATAGAACTAGCTCAGAAAATCCTTGGCCGAGGTACGATGTGAATTAAGAAATGTTCTTAATGTCACAGACGAGCGAATCTATTAAGACAGATACATTTGTTCGAGCTATATTAGAGTTTGACAGATATCCATACTCTAAGCTCGTTCGGAATGTTAGAAAGGAACAGAAGGATTATAGGGCATGGGAACTATTCACACAAAGGTTTCAAGTGATGAATATTGATATTCATACCACACGGGTGGTCGTGGCACGTTGCTAGACGTTAACCACGATCTGTGGATAAATATAATTAATTGGTTGAATTAATTATTTGTTAATTAGTTGAATTAACTATTTATTCACTGCCGGCGTGGTACTGAACCTAATGGGTCACACGCAAATGAGACACGATCGCGAAAAAACCGAATTTTGTACATGAGGGGCTGCTTTTGCCAATGTCCAAAGTGTTGGACCTAAGCTTTTGCAAAATGCCTGAGGGCTGTTTTTGCAAAATGGCAAATATGTGGATTTAATCTGTAATATATGTGTATATATATAGACTTGTACAGGAGCTTCTTCTCCAACCGAACGCGAAGAAGAAAATCGGCGCCGACGCGGACGAGAGGAAACCCTAGACCGCTAGCACGGTAGACGGCGATCTCCTACGTCCGGTCAGCCACCTTCTTCTCCGGCCAACGACGCCGGCGAACGAGTCGCCGGCAACCGCTTCGGTAGAAGCTTGGAGCTTCAAGCTTTCCGGCCGACTGCACGAGCTTCCTACATCTAACCGGCGCTACCTGGTCCTGTCATCCTCTTCTCCGGCAGCCTTTGACGAAGACGTCGAGCGCCGACGGCGGTGACGACGTCCGAGTCCCGCGTGCAAAAGTTGCACCGAACCGACGGCTAGGAACTCCGATCACAGCTGCGGTTGCTTCGGCGGCTTGAGGAGACGACAGAGGCGGCGATCAACAGTTGTCCAAGGTTGCGCCGTGCGTACATAGGCGGTGAAGCTGGCATCGGTGGCGGTGGATCGGCCGAAGCGAAGGAAGAAAAGAAGAAGAAGGCCTGATTTGTTTGTAACGGGCCGGCCTTGGATTGGATCCAAGGCCCGATTTCATTTTTAATTTGATTAAAATCGATTTCGGTTTCGCGAGCGTCTCAGCGTGGATCACCGTTAGAGGCCGGGTACTTTCGCGGCTCTATTCATCAGACTCCGAGGATCGTTACGTGGCGTGTTCGACCCGCCAAGGTATATCGATAAACTCGTACCGCGATTAGATGCATGATAGGATCGCGTTAAAATTAATTAGATTAATTTTAATTATCATGCGTGGTTACATGTGATGTAATTGTTTTGATTATTATAGCATACCAATGTGATCCTGTTTTCGGGTACACGGGGCTTTTGTATTAAAATTTTTAAATTTCCGCTGCGCATCTGATGTCGTATTGACCCCGATAACCCAACAGTGGTATCAGAGCTATCTTTGGTTTTGCTATAATAATCTTCGATATTTGATCACGACGTAATAATATTAATTGTTAATATTATAATTTATATGCGATGCATGTAATTTACCGCACACTAACTAAGAGTTGGACATAAAACCCTAAACGAATTAAATTTTGAAATTAGTTCAAAAGCATGTTTAGGTCGTCGTGATCGAATTATCGTATTTATTTTATTCATATTTGATATGGATGGTTTGTGTGGTGAAGGATGATCATGGACTAGGCCGCTCTAGATGGTATGTAGTAGGAATTTTTGTAATGTAAAATATAGCCTGCGTGCTATGCCTCTCTCTTCGAAAAGCAAGTTCCCGTGTAATAATTAATTTTATTTTATTCCTTTTCTGCTTTTTAGAAAAGTTGTAGTAGGATATAAAATTTTATGTAATTGAAGATCGTGAAGAGTTCACGGCGGGACGAAGAAGTTCGAGAAGAAGTTCGAGGATTACAATCAAGTGCATCAGATGCAAGCTGCTACATACGCGTTAGAATTCCACTCAGTAGCTCGAGTGGATTAGGTAGATGTCCATGATCATCTGGTGGTTTAGCATGCTTATGTTTCTATGTTTTGATAATTGTTATCATGTTGTTTTTGTAACATGCCTTGTATGCGATACATGCCTTGTTATGATCAAACATAGAAATGCATGCTAGGATAATAAGATGAGACCTTAAAAGCATAATCTGCTTAAAAACTGATTCCCTAAACCTTCAGATTTAAATTCAAGTATTGTGGTTTTAGCTTTGCGAAAAACCCTAGCCGCCCTCCATTAATGATGAAATAGAGTCAAGTGTTTGACCTAATCGACTTGATGTGTACACGCATGGTTGCTTAGGTAAAACACTGGGTATTAATCATTCACACATACCTGTGTGTAAGTGGGTAAACCGATTAGATAAGTCTCGTTGCGAAAAACGCAAAGACTTGTCTCATAGTTTTACGCCACTTGGAATGGAGGTTATACTTGACTAAATTATTATGGTTTGTTGCGAAAAACGCAAGACCATGAATAATTAGAGGCTAAAACAAGGAGTTACATAGAGATGTAATTGACAAAGTAAGTTGTCTACCGATCAGAAAAATGTAGTCGTCATGCAAACGTGAGATTACATTTTTGCTAATTGGATCCTTATCTCACTAAAAAAAAAAAAAAAAAAAAAAAAAAAAAAAAAAAAAAAAAAAAATATGATTTTCTTCTCATGTTAGAAGGTTGCATGATTCGTAGAAAAATAGTGGGAGCATCACTTAGAATTAACCATAATCTATTTGATGTTTTATTTCAAGTAAATAATTGCATGCTAAATTATCTTTTGTTTTTGTATCTTTGAATGCTTGTAGATGAGTGGTTTGCCTTTACATAACATTCTTGATGCGAACAAACTGACTGGACCAAACTATATCGATTGGCTGCGCAATGTTAAACTGGTCCTCGCTATTCAAAAGGTAGCGTATGTTCTCGAGTGTCCCATGCCTGTTCTTGACGAACAGTCCACTGATGATGAGCGAGTTCAGGCTGACCAATGGAAGCAAGATGAGATACTTGCGAAGTGTATCATCTTGGCTTCCATGAGCAATGAGTTGCAACGTCAGCATGAAAATCTGGATAGTGGTAGTATAATGCTCCGTCTGAAGGAGCTTTATGCTGAGCCTGATAGGACTGCTAGATATCAGATATCTAAGGAGCTTTTTAGGGCTAGAATGAATGAAGGAGAGTCCGTGCAGATCCATGTTCTCAAGATGATCGATTTGATCGAGCGACTTGGGCAACTTGGACTTGCGATGGATCACGAGTTGAGTATCGACTTGGTCCTTCAATCACTCCCGCCCTCCTATGCTCCTTTTGTCCTGAACTTCCATATGAACAAGTTGGAGGCAACCCTTCCAGAACTCCTCAACATGCTGAGGACTGCTGAGAGCTCTGTCACGAAGGACAGGGGCAAGGCTGTGATGGTGGTTAGTACTTCTAAGACCAATGGAAAGTCCAATGGTGCTAAGAAGAACAAGAAGACCATCGCTGCCAAGAAGAACATGAAGGCAAAGGGAAAGGCTAAGAAGAAGGCGAAAGCCGATTCTAAGTCCGAGGACAAGTGCTTTGAATGTGGCAAAGCTGGACACTGGAAGAGGAACTGCAAGGTTCACCTTGAGAAGGTGAAGATGGCTAAGGTAGCCGGGCCCTCAGGTGTGTTCATTATTGAGATCAATCTCTCTAGTAAAGATTCTTTAGATTGGGTATTAGATACCGGGTGTGTCTCACACATTTGCATATCGATGCAGGGACTAAAGAATCCTAGAAGGTTGGCGAAAGGAGAAGTTGACCTTAGAGTCGGCAACAAAGCAAGAGTTGCTGCGCTGGCTGTAGGGACATATGAGATCCGATTGCCTACCGGAAGAGTACTAGAGCTTAGGGATTGTTATTTCGTACCAGCACTTAGTAGAAATTTGATTTCTGTTTCAACTCTTTGTAAGAGTGGTTTTAAATTCGTATTTGAGAACAATAGTTGTTCATTTTCATTCAAAAACGAGTTTTATGGTTCTGGTACATTATGCGATGATCTCTATTTCATTGATACACTTCATGAAGTGTATAATGTTGAACAACCTATAAAGAGGAATAGAGATAGTGTAAACGAGACGTATCTCTGGCATTGTAGACTTGGTCATATCAGTGAGACAAGACTAAACAAGCTCTACAAAGAGAGGTTAATTGAACCGGATGTTTATGAAACATACCCTACTTGTGAGCCTTGTCTCAAAGGAAAGATGACCAAATCTCCATTTACTGGACATGGAGAGAGAGCAAAGGAGTTGCTTGAGCTGGTACATACTGATGTATGTGGACCCATGTCTACGAGTGCCAAAGGTGGCTACTCTTATTTCATTACATTCACGGATGATCTCTCTAGATTTGGATATGTGTACTTAATGAAGTACAAATCCGAATCTTTTGAGAAATTCAAGGAATATAAGAATGAAGTAGAGAAGCAAACTGGAAAGAGTATTAAAATGCTACGATCAGATCGTGGAGGAGAATACTTGAGTACTGAGTTTACCGAATATCTCAAGGAGAATGGGATTCTCTCACAGTGGACTCCCCCTTATACACCCCAGTTGAATGGAGTGTCTGAGAGGAGAAACAGAACTTTGTTAGACATGGTTCGTTCTATGATGAGTCACACTACACTTCCAGTTACTTTCTGGGGCTATGCTCTAGAAACTGCGGCGCACGTACTAAATCGGGTTCCCAGCAAATCCGTGGATACAACCCCATATGAGATATGGAGAGGGAAGAAGCCTGGTCTTAAATTTGTTAAGATTTGGGGTTGCCCTGCTTATGTTAAGAAGCAGTATCCTGATAAGCTGGAAACAAGATCGGAAAAATGCTTTTTCATTGGCTATCCAAGAGAGGGTCTTGGATACTATTTCTGGCATCCACAAGAACAAAAGGTGTTTGTTGCCAGAAATGCAGTATTCCTTGAGAAGGAATTCCTGCTAGATGGCTGTTGTGGAAATGAGGTAGTACTTGAGGAAACTCAAGGGCTAGAGAATAACATTGATCCTGTTCCTGTACCCGAAATAGTAGTGCAACCAGATGTGCCACAAACTGTTAGGAGATCTACCAGGAAGCGAAAGCAACCTGAAAGATTGGTTTACATAGCTGATGAAAACCAAGAAGTGCAAGTCATACTGGATGACGAGTAAATGCAAGTGGGAGATTGAAAGAGTAAATGCCCTAAAAGCCAATAATATTGGATATTTTGGCGAACATATTTTGTAATAAATCCTTTTTGATTTACTTGATTATGGTTATTTATTTATTTATCGCATCGTCATGTTTAATATGTTGTATGAATGTATGTGATAAACCCCATGGACTAAGGCGACAGAATTAGGATCATGATAGTTGATCATGATAATGAGACCTAATGTCTATAAGCCTAAGTCCAGAATGTTCTTAGTCATAGGTGCATTGAGTAGGGGCTCAATGTCACCGGAAAGACTAATACACAGCTTGCTTGCTCATACGATGAGAGTAGTGATCTCATTACTACGCGTGTAGTTGACACTAAAGCAAGTGTGTAGGTGCTCATTGGATGAATGAGTTCACTGAACTGACTTACTCGAAGAATACCAATGGAATCTGTCAATGGTTATTTTTCAGTGTGATAGTTATGCCTTGATCCTCAGACTTGAGTTTATCATAGTATCTTATGTGTTCATGATTTATACTTTAGTGTGTTTCCAAGTATAGCTCAGCTGTACAAGGAAACCATCTGGGTATAAATAATAGCACATGAAGATAAATGATAATCAATAGAGAATCTGTCACCTCCTATAAAGGAGGAGAACATCCTATGTGTCTTTGAATAGAACTAGCTCAGAAAATACTTGGCCGAGGTACGATGTGAATTAAGAAATGTTCTTAATGTCACAGACGAGCGAATCTATTAAGACAGATACATTTGTTCGAGCCATTTTAGAGTTTGACAGATATCCATACTCTAAGCTCGTTCGGGATGTTAGAAAGGAACAGAAGGATTATAGGGCATGGGAACTATTCACACAAAAGTTTCAAGTGATGAATTTATATTCATACCACACGGGTGGTCGTGGCACGTTTCTAGACGTTAACCACGATATGTGGATAAATATAATTAATTGGTTGAATTAATTATTTGTTAATTAGTTGAATTAACTATTTATTCACTGCCGGCGTGGTACTGAACCTAATGGGTCACACGCAAATGAGACACGATCGCGAAAAACCGAATTTTGTACATGAGGGGCTGCTTTTGCCAATGTCCAAAGTGTTGGACCTAAGCTTTTGCAAAATGCCTGAGGGCTGTTTTTGCAAAATGGCAAATATGTGGATTTAATCTGTAATATATGTGTATATATATAGACTTGTACAGGAGCTTCTTCTCCAACCGAACGCGAAGAAGAAAATCGGCGCCGACGCGGACGAGAGGAAACCCTAGACCGCTAGCACGGTAGACGGCGATCTCCTACGTCCGGTCAGCCACCTTCTTCTCCGGCCAACGACGCCGGCGAACGAGTCGCCGGCAACCGCTTCGGTAGAAGCTTGGAGCTTCAAGCTTTCCGGCCGACTGCACGAGCTTCCTACATCTAACCGGCGCTACCTGGTCCTGTCATCCTCTTCTCCGGCAGCCTTTGACGAAGACGTCGAGCGCCGACGGCGGTGACGACGTCCGAGTCCCGCGTGCAAAAGTTGCACCGAACCGACGGCTAGGAACTCCGATCACAGCTGCGGTTGCTTCGGCGGCTTGAGGAGACGACAGAGGCGGCGATCAACAGCTGTTCCAAGGTTGCGCCGGCGTACATAGGCGGTGAAGCTGGCATTGCGGTGGGCGGTGGATCGGCCGAAGCTGAAGGAAGAAGAAGAAGAAGAAGGCCTGATTTGTTTGTAAACGGGCCGGCCTTGGATTGGATCCAAGGCCCGATTTCATTTTTAATTTGATTAAAATTGATTTCGGTTTCGCGAGCGTCTCAGCGTGGATCACCGTTAGAGGCCGGGTACTTTCGCGGCTCTATTCATCAGACTCCGAGGATCGTTACGTGGCGTGTTCGACCCGCCAAGGTATATCGATAAACTCGTACCGCGATTAGATGCATGATAGGATCGCGTTAAAATTAATTAGATTAATTTTAATTATCATGCGTGGTTACATGTGATGTAATTGTTTTGATTATTATAGCATACCAATGTGATCCTGTTTTCGGGTACACGGGGCTTTTGTATTAAAATTTTTTAAATTTCCGCTGCGCATCTGATGTCGTATTGACCCCGATAACCCAACAGCTCGGGGGCGGCGATGCGGCGCGCGGCGGCTGGAGCAGCGAGTGGCGGAGATGACGCGGAGCAGCAGAAGCGGCGGGATGCATCAAGCGACGCGGATGCGGCGAGGGGGAGCGCGGTCGCGGAGCAGGCAGCAGCTGGAGGCGGAGGCAGCGAGGTCGCGTCGGAGGCGGAGGCAGCGAGGTCGCGTCGGAGGCGGAGGCAGCGAGGTCGCGTCGGAGGCGGCGGCGGAGACGACGCGGCGAGGTCGCGGACACGGGGGAAAAGTCGCAGCTCGACGAATGGAGGCGCACACGGCGGAGGTGGCGTGGGCGCCGCGGCACGGAGGCGCGAGTGGCGGCTGGACAGACGGAGGCCGGAGAGGGAGACGCGGAGGCGGGCAGCGAGAGGGGGCTCCCCGGAACAGCCCTTCCTCCTCTCTCTCCTTCTTGTTTTTTTTTTTTGTTTTTTGTTTCTTTTTGGAATCTCTCTCTCTCTCTCTCTCGAAAATCCCCCTCCTCCTTCTCCCAACAACCTCCTTATAAAGGGGGTTTACAAATTGCATAAAAAAATCATCTCTTAGACAAATTGCAAGATTGGCCCTCAAACAATTGCAAGGCTAGGTCCGTTAAGTTGTGATTTGGCGTTACTAGTCCCTACGTGCACAAATTTTTCATTTGTACAAACGCACCTCATTTACATGTGTCTCGATACGTTTTAAACTGTCCGTTTACATCTTATTTTCAGAAGATGGTTTAATTAAACTTGGTTACATGGATCAAATTTAAGTTAAACTCTAATCTGATTAAATAAGCCTAACGAACTTAATCGAGTCGAACCGTGATTTGCATGCTATTGTTGCAATGCGGTAGGCCGGACAAAATGGGGTGTCGACAGTTGCCCCTCTTTGTCCAATTCTTCGTAGAAGATTGGGCAAAGATAAAGAGATACCACATTTTGTCCGGAGGGAGAGAGAACTTTTATTTTTTTTTCCTTTTTTTTTTTTTTTTTAATTTTGATATGAGATGTTGTCTGTCTAGTTTTGATGGTCTTGGGATCAGTCGACCCAATGATGGAATTGTCATAAGAGTACAGTCGACTCAAAGGTAAAAAGTGAGATTGTGATCCTGATATCAAAGATTTTAAAAGGGAGCACAGTCGGCTTAAGGTGAAACAAGATCAGTCATCTCGAAGTGGAATGGAGCACAGTCGGCTCAATGTAAAGTGAGAAAGTCAGAAATGAGAACAGTCGTCTCATGATAGAGCACAGTGAGAAATGAGAACAGTCGTCTCATGATAGAGCACAGTCGGCTCGTGAAAAAGTCAGAAATGAGAACAGTCGTCTCATGAGAATAGTCGTCTCAACGTAAAGTGAGAAATGAGAACAGTCGTCTCGTGATGGAGCACAGTCGGCTTTAAATGGAACTCAGTCGGTTCAATGTAAAATTTGAAGGTCAGCACAGTCGATTTTTGATAGAACGGAGTCGTTTCATAGTAGAATTTGAATATGAGCACAGTCGGCTTGCGATGGAACTCAGTCGGTTCAAGGTGGAATTTGAAATGAGCGCAGTCGGCTTTTGATGGAACTCAGTCTGTTCAAGAGAAAAATTTAGAAATAAGCGCAGTCGGCTTCTGATGGAACTCAGTCGGTTCAAGATAGAATTTGAAAATGAGCACAGTCGGCTATTGATGGAATCCGGTTGTTTCAAAAGAAAATTCTTAGAAAGAGATCGGTCATCTTGCGTAAACACAGTCGGTTCAAAAATAAAATTTTCTAAGTGAATTTAAAATTGAGATCAGTCGTCTCGTGAAAACTCAGTCGGTTTAAGGGAAAAGTTTATAATGAGATGGGTTGTCTCGCGTTGGACCACAGTCGGTTCAAAAATAAAATTTTCTGATGTTCTAAAAAAATAATTTATTTTGTCGCTTGATGATGTAAAAAGTAGTTTTGAAAAAACACTTTATGAAAATTATGTAGTGGCTAAAGATTTCATGTTGAAAAGAATTGCCAAAAACAAAAAAAAAAAGTTTTGTGAATTTTTTTTTTTTTTTTTTTTTTTTTTTTTTTTTTTTTTTTTTTGCTGAAAAATGCTGTGTGTGGTTGTTCGGTCAATCCGACTATCCAAAAAGTCATTGCCACGGTATCCCTTTCCTTCCTTTTTTTTTTTTTTTCGCTGATTGATGTCTTTCAAAAAGGCTCGAGTTCGTCATTTGTTGATATGCATTCTGGTGTTGGAAATCCGCTTTCTTGTGAACTTCGTAAGCAAAATTGCCCCAGTTTGTAAGCTTGTCAGCTGTTGATGTGTATTTGTTCTGAGATAAAATTTTTCGAAAGAAAAATTTTGCCCCAGTGTAGTTGGTGGAATCATTCGTTTGTGCTTTGCTTTCCTTGATTGTTACAAAATTTTCGTACGAAAATTTTGCCCCAGTTTAAGTACATAGACGTTTGGCTCGAATTCTTCAACGGAGAAATATGCCTATATTTTCAACTTGCTCCATTGTTGACCATTTTCTCATCTTTTGTCAACTACAAAATCTTCTTGTCTTCATATTCCTTGCTTTCCATTTTCAATAAGTCGCATGGGATTTGAGTTCAGCTCGTAGCTTATCATTGTATGAGTTTTCTATTTTTCATGAAATGCAAGTTGTAGCATGCTTCTTTTCATTTTGAGGAGAAGTCCTCAATCTGAACCTCTAAATTGAAAGTATGCAAATTTTGAAAGAACTTTCGAATAGCAAGATTACCCCAGCTGGAAAGTCTGAAAATTGAGATTTTGGGTTATTGGCTCATTTCGAAAAGTAGAGTTTGGAGAAAATATGGCTTATTTTGGATAGAGGTGTCAAGAAATTTTTATTCTTATTTTTTGTGGTGTCTAGACATGAGAAGATGAATTCGTGTGAATCTTGCAGAGTATAAATTTTCATATGTATATTCTTGATTTAAATTAATAAATCGAAGAAATTTTGCATTCGTCTTTTTCATGCCCTAGCTGATTTTGCCTAGATTGTCCTTTCGGATTTTCAACCTAGCGGGCTTTTTACTTTTTTTTTTTTTTTTTTTTTGGGGGTATTCCAGTTCACATGTATGACTTCGAATTGGTTGATCTTGATGGGCGCCGAACTTTCTTGTGATTCCGCCAAGTCTTCACTATGTTTTGCCGTTGGTAGAGTAAATAAATATCATCCTGAGGTGATTGAGTATAATCATCACTATGTATTTTCTTTCCTGTTATGACATCTCTGTAATTTTCGAAACATGCTTTCTCTTTGCTACTCCAAAACAAATATTTCAATACCATGTAGGACCAAAATTTTATGTTGCATCCCTTTTCCTCTTTTCCTTGAAGCTGAACGAACATTGGTACTCAGAGCCTTTAGTGTGTTCAATTTCCTGATTCCTTTTCGATTGCAGTTCGTCATGCCTTCAGCTTTGACGTCAAAGTGCACATTTCTTTTGATTGCAGTCCGTATGCCTTCAGTTATGACTTCAAAAAAAATGTTTTGAACGGATTTGCGAAGAGGTCTCTAACTTGATGAAAGTTCATCTCTCTTTTTTTTTTCTTCTTCTGTGATTTATGCGTGTATAATAGAAATTTATTTCTAATGTGTGCAAGATTTTTCTTCTCTTTTTTTTTTTTTTTTTTTTTTTTTTTTTTTTTCTTTTTTTTTTTTTTTTTTTTTTTTTGGAATACCAATTTTTTCTTTTATTAATTTAAAGAGGAGTATACATCTTTTGATTCACGCTTTGCAGGATTCACAAGAATTCACGAAAAATATTGTGGCAAAGAAGTTTCATGGAAAAACTGGAGCTCATTTTGCTATCAAGAGAATTCAATCAAAATTGCATTCATAAAAAACTTTCTTCCAATCAGAGTTGTCTATTGAAAAGTAAGTGCAAAACTTGACTTGATGAAAATATGAACTATGCATTGACAAGTAAAAAACTAAACATCAAATCTTAAGACGACAAATGAAATTGCCAAAGAAGTAAATCATATGCGAGGGGTAAACGAAGACGTCCTCATTTCTCGAGAATCATTCATCTTGGAATAGAGTTGTATCAATCTCATTAATTCCTCCTTCAGCTGTGCTAGTAGAAGCATTATTATTCGGAGTGGCTGCTGGCGGTGTTTCTTCAGGCTTTAGCTTTATCCTTCCCGATTCCAGTAGTTCGTATATCTTGTTTCGAAGTATATAACAATTATTGGTAGAGTGGCCTTGAACATTGCTGTGAAACTCACAGTAAGCATTTATATCATACCACTTAGGGAAAGGAGGTGTGAATTGTCGAGCTGGAATGGGTTTCAGCATGCCTTCCTTGGCCAAATGTTTGAAGATTTCCGCTTGAGAAACTGGCAAGGGTTCACGAGACGCATAATATTGACGAGTTTGTTGCGGTTGTTGATATTGTTGTTGCACTGGGGCTTGTTGTTGTTGAGGTTGAATGTGATATGTTTGATTGACCCGATGCGCAGGTTGGTAATATTGTTGATGTTGGCGATTGTGTTGATACTGATAATTTGGAGGTACTGCTTGATAATGTGCAGGTGATTGATATTGAACTGGGACTCGGTATAAAAGATTGTTTGAAGTTGTCAGTCCACCAATGTTGTTTACCTCTTTATCTTTCTTCTTGAACTTCGTATCATCTTGTGTTTTAAACACACAGTCTTGCGCCATTTCGATCCTTAGCCCTGCGGTCACTAATTGAGTGAAACTTGAGGCAACAGCGCAAACAGTTTTGATCTTATCATCCAAGCAATTCAAAATCATAAACTCGTCGATTAGCTCCTTTTCAGTCATAGGAGGAACGATCTGAGCAGCTAGATTTCTCCATCTTTGTGCAAAAGCTCGGAATTTTTCATTCTTGTTCGGAGTCAAAGTTCTGAGTATGGATTTATCGGGAGCTAAATCCTTGTTATGCTGATAGTGGTTAAGGAATGCACCTGCCAGATCTTTCCAGCTTTTTATTTCGTTCTTGTTTAAGTTTAAGTACCATCGGATCGCCGGTCCCTTTAGACTCTCTTGAAAATAGTAGATCAGCATTTTCTCATTTCTGAGATAGGCCCCCATTTTGCTGCAGTACATTGATATGTGGACTTGCGGGTCATCCGTTCCATCATACTTTTCGAAGTCAGGAACCTTGAAGTCTTTTGGGATCTCTAAGTCTGTTACAATGCAGAACTGGGTGGGATCAATGGTTCTCGACTACCTTCCAAATTATCCAAACGATTCAGAATGGTTTCAACCTTGTCTTCTATATGTTGGTTCTCATATGGAATGAAATCGGGTTGCAAATCGAGATTAACCGGAAGTTGTGTCGTCGGATGATTCGGCGGTTGCACAGTTCGAACAGCCGGAACATACTGTGGAAGAACATAATGGGTTTGCTCAGGTTGCTGTGGTAATGCATAGGGATCATATGGAACTTGCTGTGCTGGCTGTTGTTCTTGTGCAAAAGAAGAATTAGGATCTTCGATTTGTTGACTTGTTACATTGGTAGCTCTTTGTTCGACAAGTACGGCAATAGTTGAAGTCAACCGCTCGAGTTGCTTATTCATATCATCGAGTTGCTTACGAAGTTCTTCATTCTCTTTTTTTAGCTGTTGGTTCAGTTCGTTGTCGGCCATGGATACAGATGTGCGGCGTCTGGATCGAAGCAGATACGGGCTTCTTTTCGTGATAGTCGTTTTGACCGTCCTTGTGTAGAGAAATCATGTGTCAGTGATATGCAAGTTTTATGCAAAATTTCAGAAATTTCAAAAATGTTTGTCGTGAAATTCTAAATTTTTGATTTTTTTTTTTTTGTAAAAATAGGAATTAAGAAAAGATTTTTATTTTGAAACTTTAGAAAAAAAGGATTGAAAAACCTTTTATATATATATACCCTGAATCACCATATGCAATACAAATTTACACCACAATCATCAGTATGCACAAATGCTGGTAGGAGTTTTATAGGTATCTATGTTGGCTGGGCTTACGGACTACCCGTGCACATTGCACACGTGCTCCGATTATCCCAGTGGTTTCTAACAGCCAGTTATTGCTGTGGTTCCTCCCGACGACCAATGTATATAATACACCAGCTCGGGGTATTACACAGGTAACATCTTGGCCGGGGTAAGGAACCAGGCATTACGGACTACCCACGCACATTGTACGCAAGCTCCGATTGTCCCGGTAAATAGGTTAGGCATAGCCTTGGGTTGTGATATGCAATGCAGAACATAAATTAAATATATACACAAAGAAATGTCAATATATACAAAAACATTATCAACAAAATAAACATGTATTTATATGTTAAGCGTAATCCCAAACTTATTTTAATCACTTAGAAACGAGCCTGACAACGATCCCCAGCGGAGTCGCCATCTGTTGACAACCTTCCTCCGTAGGGGGAATGGATTGGAGTCGCCACCTAATTTTTATGGAAAATTAGGAAACCGGATAAGACACTTTTGAGATTCTGTGGCTCGTTTGTCGGTTACGTGTGGGGAAGACAGGACACCCCCACAGCGCCCCTCAAAGAGGGTACTCTATAAGTGATTAAGATAATTTTGGGATTAAATTTAACATATATTTTATTCTTAAATATTTGCATATTGACTATCTGCCTAACAGGAGTGAGAGAGGTTGGTATCCGCCTTACTCTCTAAATCCCGTATTAGACAGATACATTCAAATAGAGAAAATATTTCATTAAGATAGCATCCACCGTCTTATTTCCATATTTTCTACATTTGAATGGGATTTGATTTTCGATAAATATGCCTGACCAAGCTAGGGGAGCAACATCCATCGCATCCTATCTTAGTCATTCATATTTATCATACCCCGACCATTTAGACTTAGGTCTATCCGGTCCTTGGTCTTCATGATCGGAGAAATCAAATCTCTAACATACCACGTAAATATTTAACCACGAAAGAAAATCACAAGAAAAAATGTTATTAATTTTGAGTTAATGGGCTCAGCGCCGTATCGTTTCCTCTTCATCGCCCGGTATTAGGGTAGAAATATCCGTCTCATTCCCTAACACCATTTTGTGATTTTTGAGTTTTTATTAATAGGGAAGAAATATCCATCTCTTCCCCGTATTTATTCTAATTTGACATTTCGCGCTTTATTATTTTTTCCGTGAAAAAAAAGATACCGATCGTGAGTTATTATTATTATTTTTTATGGAGCCGGACAAAAGCAATATCCATCGCCTTTTTCCGACTCCTTTTATTTTATTATTTTTCCTCGGGAAATATCCATCTCCACCGAGACATCTTTATAAACAATCAACATTCCCTAAAAATAAACATCATCATAATAAGGATAAAACAACCACACAAGAAACGGAATTACACTTATACAGATGAACTGAAATAAACGGTACTGGATCGACCTGCGGATTATATTTTAAACACACAAACACAACGAGTACGTGGAGTTCGTAGAGCCGAAACGATTCCCTAAGTTTTCTCGATTTCTAAATTCATCGGAAACGTCGGCAAGCAAACATAAATATTAGTTTAACGTATTTTACGTACAACGCGGATTCGAATTATTTTATCAACGACGGCGTTCACATCCACACCCGAGTATAGAGTATACCTTTGCTTAGCACCGGGTTCGCGAAGAAACTTGAGGGTGCCGGGATCGGTAGCTAGAGTAGAGAGCAGCGGCTGGAGCGCGTCGGAGCTTGAGGCGGCAGACGCGGAGATTACGGCGAGGTCGCGGCGGAGCGGCGGGAGGCGCGGTCGCGGCGGGAGCTGGCGGCAGGAAGTCGCGGCGGGAGCAGGAGCTGGAGGCGGAGCTCGGGGCGGCGATGCGGCGCGCGGCGGCTGGAGCAGCGAGTGGCGGAGATGACGCGGAGCAGCAGAAGCGGCGGGATGCAGCAGCGACGCGGATGCGGCGAGGGGGAGCGCGGTCGCGGAGCAGGCAGCAGCTGGAGGCGGAGGCAGCGAGGTCGCGTCGGAGGCGGAGGCAGCGAGGTCACGTCGGAGGCGGCGGCGGAGACGACGCGGCGAGGTCGCGGACGCGGGGGAAAGCGGCAGCTCGACGAATGGAGGCGCAGACGGCGGAGGTGGCGTGGGCGCCGCGGCACGGAGGCGGCGAGTGGCGGCTGGAGCAGACGGAGGCCGGAGAGGGAGACGCGGAGGCGGGGCAGCGAGAGGGGGCTCCCCGGAAGCAGCCCTTCCTCCTCTCTCTCCTTCTTTTTTTTTTTTTTTTTTTGTTTTTTTTTGGAATCTCTCTCTCTCTCTCTCTCTCTCGAAAATCCCCCCTCCTCCTTTCTCCCAACAACCTCCTTATAAAGGGGGTTTACAAATTGCATAAAAAAAATCATTCTTAGACAAATTGCAAGATTGGCCCTCAAACAATTGCAAGGCTAGGTCCGTTAAGTTGCGATTTGGCGTTACTAGTCCCTACGTGCACAAATTTTTCATTTGTACAAACGCACCTCATTTACATGTGTCTCGATACGTTTTAAACTGTCCGTTTACATCTTATTTTCAGAAGATGGTTTAATTAAACTTGGTTACATGGATCAAATTTAAGTTAAACTCTAATCTGATTAAATAAGCCTAACGAACTTAATCGAGTCGAACCGTGATTTGCATGCTATTGTTGCAATGCGGTAGGCCGGACAAAATGGGGTGTCGACAGAACGTACCCGGCTTCTAACAGTGATCCACGCGGAGACAATCGCGAAACCGAAATTGATTTAATCGGATTAAATCGAATATAAGGTGAATTGGGCCGTCAGCCTGTTAACCCGAAATTAAGCCCAGCCCGCCTGCTACAGTTCCTTCTTCTTCTTCTTCTTCTTCGTTTACAGCAGAGCAGTCGTCCGAGCTCGCCGCCGACTCGTTGTCAAGAACCTTCGTCGTCGTCTGCCGAACAGACGTCGTTGCTAACGCCAGAACAACCGTCGAAGTCGTCGACAACCGTCGGATGTCACTGCAACTCTTGCAACCGAAAGCAGACGAAGCTTGAACTTGCCGCCGTTCACTTCTCACTCGCTGCGGAAATGTCACAGAGACGTATTCACCGTCGTCGCCGACTGGAGCTTGCTGAGACGCGACGAACGCCGCAGACGAAGCTGGTAATCGCCACGCCAACTCTAGCAACAGTGAGATGAACGGAGAAGAAAGAACGGTCGCGAAGAAGGTCGGAGGTCGCGCGGAAGGCTGCAGCCGAGGAGGAGATGCCATTATAACCGTGCTAGCCGCTCTCAAGCTTCTTAACGTATGCGGTCGCCGGCGAAAACGGCCGCTTCTTTGCAGCCATGAACGCTCACGTGGAAAATCAAACGATTTCGCGTAACGCAAAAAATCCTCTAAATAAACATTTTGTAAAAACACACCCTCGTTATTTTACAAAACATTCGGCCACCAAAACAGTTTTGGCAAATTTAGCCCCTGGCGATATAAAAACTCGGTTTTCGCGATGGCGTCTCATTTGCGTGTGACCCATTAGGTTCAGTACCACGCCAGCAAGGAATAAATGGTTAATTCACCCAATTAACAAATAATTAGTTCAACCAACTAATTAAATTTATCCACTGATCATGGTTAACGTCTAGCAACATGCCATGACCACCTATGTGGTATGAATTTCAAATTCATCATCAAAACCTCTTATGTGAATAGTTACCATGCCCTATAATCCTTATGTTCATTTCTAACATCCCGAATGAGGTAAGAGTATGGATATCAGTCAAACTCTAAATCAGCTCAATCATATGTATCCATCTTAATATATTAGTTCTGTTGTGACATTAAGAACTCTTCTTAATTCACATCCTACCTCGGCCAAGGATTTTCTGAGCTAGTTCTATATTAAAGACACATAGAATATTCTCCTCCTAACTAGAAGGTGACAGATTCTTTATTGGTTCTCATCTATCTTCATATGCGAATATCTATACCCCGATGGTACCCGTGTATAGCTAATCTGCCATACTTGGATACACACTAAAGTATAAATATTGTACACATAAGATACTATGGCAACCTCAAGTCAAAGGTTCAAGGCACAATTATCATAAAAAGAATCACTATTGACTAATTCCATTAGTGTTCTTTTAGAAGTCAATTCAGTAAACTCATTCTCTAATGAGCACTTACACACTTACTTCAGTGTCAACTACACTTGAAGTAACGAGATCACTACTCTCATCATATGAAATAGTAAGCTGTGTATTAGTCTTTGCGGTGCCATTGAGCCCCTACTCAATGCACCTATGACTAAAAATATTTTGGACTTAGGTTTATAAGATGTTAGGTCTCATTACCATGATCTACTATCATGATCCTATATCTATTGCCCTTGTCCATGGGGTTTATCACATGCATTCATAAACACACATAAAAATATGACGATGCGATAAATAGGAATAACCATAATTAAAAAAATAAATAAACATAACATGCTTATAATAAAGTGTGTGTTTGCCAATATATCAAATATAATTGCCTTTTAGGGCATCTACTCTTTCACAAACAAGTCATGTATCAGTTATAGACCACATCTACTAAGGTATCGGCTCAACAACATACTAATTCTTTCATCCACGTAGATTATCATAAAACACATTCAAGCATCCATACAACATATATCTACGTTCACACAATCATAATCACACAAAGTCCACGGGTTCACTCACCTACATCCCGGTCCTACCAGACTGAGACCCGATGAATCAGCGTGAATCCACGTAACTCTACCGAAAATGACCTCGGCAACGCGTTCTCGAAGACATGACAAAGCGATGGCTCGGTAGGGTTCGCCGGAGAAGGGCAGCGGCATCTACAGTGGCGACATCGGCGGATCAGCAGCGGCTAGCGGGGCACAGTCATCAGGAGTGCGGCGGTGACGTCCACGTTGGCCGAAGAAGCACCGGCAGGCGACGGCGAGGCGCGGCCAGAACACAAGCAGATAGGACGGAGAGGAGATCTGGAGGCTTGCAAAGGGGAGCCATGTATTGCTCGATTGAATACAAACTCTATGTAAGGCAAGCTCTCTTCCCATATCTTCGGATGCTTGGCGTTGTAACCTCGCAATAATTGCACCAAGGTGCGGTTCACTAGCTCGGTCTGGCCATCCGTTTGCGGATGAAACGCCGTGCTTCGGTTGAGCTTGGTGTCCATCAAGCTCCATAGTGTCTTCCAAAACTTCCAAAGGAACTGGCTATCCCTATCCGAGATAATGGATGAGGGCGGGCCGAAGTGACGCCAAACATGATCAAAGAACAACTTAGCCGTCTCTTCGCCTGTGACCGTCTTCTTGCATGGCACTAGATAAATCATCTTGCTGAACCTGTCCAGAAAGTCTATAGACACACTCTCCCAAGGACGATTTGGAAAGGATAATGGCATGTACCCAATCTTTCTATTTGCCGGCTTGGACATTGATCCAGGAGGCTCTTGGGTCAAGGCAAGGACAACAAAGATGGTTGCATGACTTGGCCGAGCACGGGCATGGGTGGACCTGACCAGTGCGGGCGCGCGGATGGGCGCGTGGAAGGTTAAGTGGTGCAGGGCGCGTGTGGGGCGCGGATGGCCAAGGGCCGAGTTCGGGAGCAAGGCAGACTGCGGGCGCGGGCGCGAGGCAGACCAGAGGCGCGCGGGCGCGAGGCAGACCAGAGGCGCGCGGGCGCAAGGGCAGGCCAGGCGAAAGGGCGCGTCCAGGCCAAGAGGCATGGACATGGCTAGACCAAGGGACCGTGGCAAGGCCAAGAGGCACGGTAGTGGGATAGTCCAAGGGGCGCCGGTTTCATTCAGTTATTGTTGTCTTTATCACTCTCTTAATGATATGTATCAATGCTTGTAACTTCCTTTGACCGGGGAGGCAAAGGGGCTTGGGGGCTGTCCAAGCATTTTACCTAGTAGGCCACGGCTTGTGTGGATCACTAGGAAGTTTGTGTAGTGGTTTTGGAATTGAAGGCACGGGTGTGTAGGCGCTGCTGGCCGAACATCCTTTCCACTAAGAACTTGTTAAACATTTTTGCTTGCTCTCTTCCTAGATCTTATTACGAGCATCCGAGCATTGCATAGCCTTGTTGTGAGGCTTGTAGGCGTGCGGATCAAGTTGGTATCAGAGCTTTGGACGGGTTGAAGAGCAAGGGATGGCGGTGACAAGGCAAGGGACTGTCACGGCACCGCAAGAAGATGAAGAGGAGACTAGGCGCTCGGAGGGATCTCCGTCCATGCAAGAGCAGTCCGGCCATGAGGGGACCCAGGGAGAGCAGATAAGGCTTCTAGGAGAGGGCCTGGCTCAGTTGAGGGGACTGGTGGAGCGGATGCTGGCGGGACAGATCCAGGGAGCGAGCGTGCAACCTCAGCCTACCACGGCGCCCATGGCGCGCGCGGGGGCAACGGTCATGGAGGCCGTGAGGGAGCATGCCGAACCCTCTCATCGACACGTACGAGTAGAAGGCCAAGTCTTGAGACGGGAGGCGGCTCGGGAGGAGCCTGAGGTATCCGTAGGCGCACGGTCGGAACAAGGGTGGGCGGTTGGCCTATCCCCTATTCGGGTTGATGCGAAGTTGGAGCTTCCGGTCTTCGAAGGCGAGGTTGATGGGGAGAAGCTGGACGGATGGATAGATCAATTGGAGTCCTATTTCTCTCTGTATGGGCACGATGATGCTCAGCGCATAGGGTTTGCAAGGCTTAAGCTTGCTTCCCATGCATTGGTGTGGTGGAATGCACACCTACGTTCGAGAGGCGCCGCGGGGGTCACTTGGGCCTCGTTCAAGACGCTCTTAAGGGAGCAATTCTACCCGGTGGGGTACGACGAGGAGCGATGGAGGAAGTGGCTGTACTTGCGTCAAGGCAACGAGCAAGGTGTACAGAAGTGTACCACGGAGCTCCGAAGGCGTGCCTTGGCTCTCGGCGTTGATTTGGAGGACCGTGAGGTGCTACGCAAGTACCTCGCGGGATTGCATGAAGACCTCCGGGCGGAGGTGGACCTATACCCTATAGTTGATGTAGGGGATGCTTACAAGAAGGCCATGGTGTTCGAAAAGCTCAACCGTACGCGCGGGCGAGGCAAGGGTAAGCAAGGCGCGGGCGCGGTCAAGGGCAAGGGCAAAGGCAAAGGCAAGCAGGGCGCGGCCCAAGACGGGGCTGCAGATGCGGCCAAGCACAAGGACACGGTATGTGACCATTGCAAGAAGAAGGGCCACATCAAGAAGAGTTGCTAAAACTACATCCCGAGCTGGCCCCTAAGAAGAAAGGTGCTGAGAAGGGCAGGGCGCGGATGGCCAAGGGCCGAGTTCGGGCGCAAGGCAGACTGCGGGCGCGGGCGCGAGGCAGACCAGAGGCGCGCGGGCGCAAGGGCAGGCCAGGCGAAAGGGCGCGTCCAGGCCAAGAGGCATGGACATGGCTAGACCGAGGGACCGTGGCAAGGCCAAGAGGCACGATAGTGGGATAGTCCAAGGGGCGCCGGTTTCATTCAGTTATTGTTGTCTTTATCACTCTCTTAATGATATGTATCAATGCTGGTAACTTCCTTTGACAGGGGAGGCAAAGGGGCTTGGGGACTGTCCAAGCATTTTACCTAGTAGGCCACGGCTTGTGTGGATCACTAGGAAGGTTGTGTAGTGGTTTTGGAATTGAAGGCACGGGTGTGTAGGCGTTGCTGGCCGAACATCCTTTCCACTAAGAACTTGTTAAACATTCTTGCTTGCTCTCTTCCTAGATCTTATTACGAGCATCCGAGCATTGCATAGCCTTGTTGTGAGGCTTGTAGGCGTGCGGATCAGACATACAACATAGGGTGTATCCCCTAACAAACTTCTCCACATCCACGCGCATGCGTGGCCAATAGAAATATCTCTCCAAATTCTAAAACGTCTTCTCTACGTCGAAGTGTCCTGCCACCTTGGACGTGTGCGCCTTGCAGATCCACTTCACTCGATCCGCGCCTTGAGGTACACATAACTGGTTGCCTTGGTATAACAAGCATTGATGCCACTACAATGGATGCCCATATGGACCCTGGCGTGCGCGCTGTCCCACGCCCGAAGTCTTGCCTACATCCGAGACCCCTAGCCCGAGGCCTTAGCTCCTGCGCCTGAGGGCGAGGCTCTTGTGCCCGCGGCCAAAGTCCCTGCGTCCGAGATGTCTTCCGCGCCCGCGCCCGAGGTGGTCGCCGCGCCTGAGGCCTTCTCCGCGCCCATCACGCCTTGGCTTGTCCAACCCTTGAAATCTTCATCCTTTGCATACAGTGGCCCATACTCCTCATGAGCCATGGGAAGCACCTGCATTACCACCCTGCACAAAAGCGCTGACACTCCTGCCGTCGACGGCCGTGACAACATATCGGCCACCTTGTGCGTCACGCCCTTCTAGTACTTGATCACGTAGTTGAATTGTCGTAAGTATGCCATCCACTTCATATGCTGAGCTTGTTGCAATTTGGATTGCGTTTGAAGGTATTGCAACGACCGATAATCCGTATGCAACACCGTCTCCTTCCCCAAGATGTAGTGCCTCAAATGCTTGACCGCTTGATGTTAGTCATATAGCTCCTTATCGTAGGTAGGGTAGTTGCGTTGAGCGCCTTGGAACATCTCACTATGATAAGCCACTTGGTCTCCGATCTTGGAACAACACCGCGCCCATGGCGCGGCCCGAGGCATCGCACTCCAACTCAAGACGTTGGAGGTTCGGTAAAACGAGCACCGGGGCCGTGGTGATCTTCCTCTTCAATAACTTGAACGCCTCCACATGCTTGTCCGTCTATACGAGCTTAGCTCCCCTTGGTTAAGCTATGCAGTGGCGCCGCAACTTGTGAAAATTGTCGGATGAACTTGCGGACGTATTGGAATGCTCCAACGAAACTCCGCACCTCCGTCACGTTCTTCGGCCTTGGCCACTCTAGGATGACCCGTACCTTGCTTGGGTCTATCTTGAGCTCGCCATCTCCCACTACAAATCCCAAGTATACGAGGTTGAATCGCCCAACCTCACACTTCTTCATATTAAGCTTGAGGCCGTGCTCCTCAAGCATAGCGAAGACTTTGCCAAGGAGTTCCATATGCATAGTCCAATCCTGGCTAAACACAAGAATATCATCTAGATACATAATAACAAAGTCATCTATAAACGGCCTAAGAACCTCATTCATTAGCCGCATGAATGTGGCCGGGGCGTCGCATAACCCGAATGGCATTACCAACCACTCGAACAATTCCTACTTGGTCTTGAACGCCGTCTTCCACGTTTCCTCCTCGGTCACCCGAACTTGGTGGTACCCTGATTTAAGGTCCAACTTAGTGAAGTACTTTGCGGGCTGAAGTTGATCGATGAAGTCTTCGATCTTTGGTAGTGGATACCTATTCTTCACTATGATCTTGTTCACGGCACGGTAGTCCATACGCATCCTCCAACCTCTATCCTTCTTCGGCACCATGAAGATAGGTAAGCCGCATGGCGGACCGCTTGGCTTGGTCACCCTTTGCTCCATAAGCTCTCGTACTTGGCGCTTGATTTCCTCGCTCTCCAATAGCGAGTGCCAGTATAGGCATGCATTAGGCAAAGGCGCGTACTCAACCAGCGTGAAGCTATGCTCCACCTCTCGCCTCGGTGGAAGCCCGCGCGGCTCGGCGAACAACACCGCATGCCTCCGCATGAGTGCCACTACCTCTTGCCTTTGCTCCTTGATTAGATGCCCCGTGACCATCTCTTGTGGCGCAAGCTCTGGCCGAGCCTCCCACACAACTAGCATCAGTATGCGCCCACTCGCATTCACCATGCGCTTGGCCTGCGCGACCGTGGCAAGTTGGGTTGCCTCTGCGGCCCTTGCCCCTTCTAGCATGTACGTTTTGCCCTCCTTCATGAGCATGTACTGCTGGGCCCTCCTATAATACACCGTATCCCTATCCGAAAGGTAGGGGTTACCGAAAATCACTTGGCAAATGTCTAAATGAACTACCTCGCATACGGCCTCATCGATGAATTTGGCCGTCAGCGCAAACTTAAACTTGCACTGCTTCGTGATCTTCAACTTCGTGTCCTTCTTGAGCCATCCCAACACATAAGGACTCAGATGTGGGGTAGTGGTCAAACCCAACTTTTGTAATAGGCTCTCGGAGATGAGGTTCTTCTACTTCCCGGATCAATGATTGCTTCCACCAAGCGTTGCTTCACTTGGATCCGTAGTTGGAAGAGCTCCTCACACTCCCTTGTTCCTGTTCTTGGCTCACCTTGCACCACATTGCCCTTGCTGTCCGTGGCCTCCTCTCTAGCTCCCTTAGCATGCACCATCAATGGAAGCGTTGGGTCCGCCTCACGCATTGCCAACGGTGTCCCGTCCGTGCCTGCGTCTGCGGTTGCCACCAACGTCCCCTTCCCTTTGTCCGTGCCCTTCCTCTTAGGTGCCAACTCCGGATGCAACTTCCAGGACTTCTATTTGATGTGGCCCTTCTTCTTGCAGTGGCCACATTCCCCATATTTGTCCTTGAACCCCTCGGAAGTTCCTTCTCCTATGCTGCCCTCGGCAGCACCATGCTTGCCCTTGCCCTTGCCCGCGCCCGCGCTCGTGCCTTGTTTGCCTTTGCCCCGCAAGCGCGTGCGGTTCAGCTTCTCAAATGCCATGGCCTTCTTGCAAGCATCCAATACGTCCATGATAGGGTATAATTCGACGGCAGGAGCGGAAGACATCTCGGACGCAGGCACTTCGGCTGCGGGCGCAAGAGCCTCGCCCTCAAGCGCAGGAGCTAAGGCCTCAGGCGTAGGGGTCTTAGATGTAGGCAAGACTTCGGGCGCGGGACAGCGCGCACGCCAGGGTCCATATGGGCATCTGATGAACAAATTATAATTCTCGCAAGTGCACAAATCAGTTGTGATATAGTGTGCTAAGTACAAGAGTCGATCCCACAGAGATTTGATAAATTAATTCAACGAAATTACTTAAACAATTTCCAAAACAAAACTTCAAACAATTGAACAAAAACTTAGAACAAATTAAAGGCAAAAAAAAATCAAACTAAGAAAATTAATAAAAGCACGACGATCTCGTAAGTTGATTTGGAATCGAGAAATGGAAGCCTAAGAATTTGATTTCACCATACACTGAAATTCTATGTCTAAAATATGCATTTATCAACTTAACTCTAGGGTTCGTTCTTCCTAATTTATGACTACTCCGTTAGGTGTCCGGGTATAATCAAGTACTTCTCATCAATTAATTAACTATGGTGTCTAGTATAATTAATGATGAAAAATCCGTTAAGATTAGAAAAACAAATTCAAGAACCAAATAAACATTCTAGCATGGTGTCTGCGTTAAACATCTACTCATTCATTCAAGAGAGCAATTTACGATTAGGCATATGGTGTCTACCATAACCGTATTTCATACAATTGAATTCCCTATATCAATGATGGCCAGTCACTAACATAAACTAAACAATTGAATTAAGAACAATGAATGAAACAAGAATTAAAATTGAATTAGAAATTATTCCACATAGACATAGAAAATCCGTGTAGGCTACATCAAATCCCTAGAAAAGAAATTAGTTCATGATGACTTTCCAGACCATAAATGCAATTACGAAAATCATTCTTATACAAAGTGTAGATAAAACAAATATATTGATGCACAAGAATAATCTCCGATCTTCGACGTCCTTCTCACGTGCTTCTCTTTCTCGGTATTCCTTTTCTCCTCCATAAGCCGAGATGAATGATCACCCATCACATTCTCACTTCTTTTTTTATCCTTTCCACACTCCCTTGCCGTCAAGATTAACTCCAACTTGTCCTTTGTTCGATCCTGCATCAAATTAGAAAATTTAACTGAATCCAAAATATTAATGACAAAACAATCATTAAACTCTGCAGGTAAAGTTAAAGACTTGAAAACAGAAAACTCCACAGTTTCATCCAAAACAGTCATCGTCAATTTTCTAGCTTGAACATCAATTATTGTTTTAGTCGTAGCCATGAATGGACGTCCAAGCAAAATAGGGTCATTAACTGATTCCCTCTCCATATCCAACACAACAAAATCAGCAGGAACAATTAATTTATCCACTTGAACTAAAATGTCTTCCACAATGCCTCTAGGATATTTAATTGAACGATCTGCAAGTTGTAGACACATTGTAGTAGGTTGTAGCTCTCCCAATCCTAATTGCAAGTAAATAGAGTAAGGCATTAAATTTATACTTGCACCTAAATCTAACATAGCCTTTTCCATTTTTGACTCTCCTATCGTAATGGCAATCATGAAACTCCCTGGGTCTTTTAATTTTGGTGGTAATTTTCTTTGCAAAACTGCACTTACTGTTTCTGAGACAACTACTTTCTCATTTGGTTCATACTTACGTCTTCGGGTATTCAATTCTTTCAAAAATTTTGCATAAGCTGGCATGTTTCTAATCATATCAAGCAATGGTAAATTCACATTAACTTTGGACAAGATGTTATAAATTTCAGAAAATGACTTATCTATTTTGCTTTTTCGAAGGCGACTTGGGAACGGAATTGGAGGGATGTATGGTTTCTGCGCCTTGTGCAAAATAGGAGTCTCACAAGCTGTTGTGGGCTCCTCAATTGAATGTTCTTCAGAAATCGTGCCACCGTTTTGACTTATCTCCTTTGATTGCTCCCCCGCACTCTCAGTACCTGCAGGAAAAAGTACAGACTCATCAGTTTCACCATTAACTTTATTATCAATAATCTTACCACTTCTTAACACTGTAACTGCTTTTGCTTGCTCAGGTTGGCTTGGAAATTTTCCAGGAATGTGTCGTTGCATTGCTTCGGCAATTTGTCCAACTTGTACTTCCAACTTTCGCAAAGATGCCTCATGTTGTTGGAAGCGCTGTTCATTGTTTTGCTGATTTTTTTGGCACACTTGTATGAAGTTTTCAAGTGTATCTTCTAAGGATTGTTTCTTCGGTTCGAAAGATGAATTAGCTTGGTTTTGGTTCTGATTGTTGCTCCATGAAAAATTGGGATGATTTCTCCAACCCGGATTGTAAGAATTTGAGAATGGATCATTTCGAGCCCGCGGTTGGTAAGAGTTCATCATATTAGCTTGCTCCGTAAAATCTGAAAATTTTTCATTCGAAGGGCAAGCATTAGTAGCATGTCCAGAAATTCCACAAACAGCACATACCTCATTAAAATTAGGTTGCTTTTGGCTCATCATCATGGTACACATGGTTTTCATCTGCTTGGTTAATTCTGACACCTGCATAGCCAATTCTGTATTAGTACTAATCTCATAGATGGCTTTTGATTTACCTCTTACACTCTTTTGTTGTGAATTAGCTCCAAGCATCTCATAAAGCTCATAAGTTTCTTGCGCAGTCTTTTCTCCCATGGCACCTCCTGCAGCATTATCTACCATGGCTTGACAAGTTTGTGTTAGTCCATCATAAAAGAATTGATTTTGCAACTCCAATGGAAATCGATGATGTGGACATTGAATCAGCAATAATTTAAATCTTTCCCAAGCCTCATGGAACGCTTCACCATCTGTTTGAGAGAATGTTGCAATTTTTCCCCTTAATTCTGTAGTTTTGGCATGTGAGTAGAATTTGCCAATAAACTTGTTGTACACCGCATCCCATGTTTGGAGAGAAGCTGGGGCTAAAGACATGAACCATGTTTTTGCGGCATCTTTCAGTGTGTAAGGAAAACACCTCATCCGTAATTGATCTTCAGTTAAGCCCTGCAAAGGAAATGTTTGAATAGTTGCATAAAAATCACGAATAAAAGTTAAAGGAACTTCAACAGCTGCACCATGGAAAGATGGAAGCATATTAAAATGAATATTTTTCAGTTCATAATTTCTAGCTGCAACGCCAAGAACAATGCATGAAGGCGATGTTTCAACAGTTGGACGTGCAAACTCTTTCATGCGGAGATCTTGTTGAGGTAATGCCATATTTGTTGTAGCTACGTCTCCTTCTTGCTCCTCAGAATCTTCTAAAATCGTGTCGCACGGGGTAGAATCAACAAATGGTGTATTGTTACTCCCTTGTTCAACCTTCTTTTTCCTTCCGAGTTTGTCAATTTGATCGTTAGCCGGTAATACTTCTTGATCAAGCGATCGTCTACCTAGCATTCACTTCCTGCAAAAAGAAAAAATAAATTTCAGCAATAAAGAAAATAACAGAAAATATAAAAAAAAAAATGTCAAAGAAATCGTATCTAATCTAATTGAATAAATTTAAAACAATTCCCCGGCAACGGCGCCAAAAACTTGATGAATTAATTTATCAAATCTCTGTGGGATCGACTCTTGTACTTAGCACACACTATATCACACACTATATTTTTTGAAGTTTTTTTTTCTAAAAGTTGAAACTTTGAGGACAATGTTTCATTTAGGTTTGGGGGTGTGGGATGTGTTGTCAAGCTAGCATCTTGTCTCTTTCTTTAAAAAAATAAAAAAAAAAAAGAGAAAAAAAAAAAATCATTTTGGTGAAATTGTCCTGAGCAGTGGCCTATTTAGTCGTGTGTATCTTTTCGTTTGAATGATCATTAGTCGATGATAATAACAAATGCTATTTTTGTAACGTGAGAAGCATGTGATTGACTTTGCTTTAGTGATGAAATAATTAGATACTATTTGCATGCATCTTTAGCATCTTGATCAATCTTGAGCACTACACAACATTCTTACCTTGTTCACTTAGAGAAACTTGATTGCATGAGATAATGATGTTTTGATTTCGCGATGATTTCTAGAACTTGTTTGATTTTACTCAATACGAATTCTTGGACAACCTAGATTTGTTTGATAATCTCAATAGATTTGTTTTTCAATTACTCTCCACCAATACAGACAACCAAATTAACTGCATTTTTTTTTTCAACAATTCTTTTACGGTTGTAATACATTAGTTCTTTAAGTTATTACTTATCTTTTAACGCGAATACTAACATTTGTGATGAAAAGTATCCGGTTACTCAATAAGAAATATACTTAAAGTTCTTTGCATACTCATATCCCAAATCACTGTTTGACGTAAAAGTAAACATGGGTCTCATGAATACTTCTAGTTACTAAGTGAGTGGTGATAGTGGAGTAGATTATATTCACAACCTTCAACTTTTTTTTTTTTTTTTTTTTAAATAACCACTAGGTTGTCCAAGAATTCGTATTGAGTAAAATCAAACAAGTTCTAGAAATCATCGCGAAATCAAAACATCATTATCTCATGCAATCAAGTTTCTCTAAGTGAACAAGGTAAGCATGTTGTGTAGTGCTCAAGATTGATCAAGAAGCTAAAGATGCATGCAAATAGTATCTAATTATTTCATCACTAAAGCAAAGTCAATCACATGCTTCTCACGTTACAAAATGCATTTGTTATTATCATCGACTAATGATCATTCAAATCACAAGATACACAAGACTAAATAGGCCACTGCTCAGGACAATTTCACCAAAATGATTTTTTTTTTTTTTTTTTTTTTTTTTTTTTTTTTTTAAAGAAAGAGACAAGATGCTAGCTTGACAACACATCCCACACCCCCAAACCTAAATGAAACATTGTCCTCAAAGTTTCAACTTTTAGAAAAAAATTGCTCCAAAGTAATGACTAAGGGAATGTGCATGCACAACTAACTATGAAAATGTAAAGAAATCATACCTAGTTGGGTTGCCTCCCAACAAGCGCTTTATTTAACGTCTGGGCAAGACGTAACCCTAGGTCTAGGGTTCATCAAAATCCATAAAATCAACCAGCTGAGCCGTGTAACACCCTTCAATGTATGCTTTCAACCTCTGTCCATTCACTTTGAAACTACCTCCTGATTTTATGTTTTCAATTTCGACAGCACCATGTGGGAAGACATTTTTTACCACAAATGGACCCATCCATCTTGATTTCAATTTTCCTGGAAAAAGACGCAAACGTGAGTCATAAAGCAAAACTTTCATACCTGGTTTAAACTCCTTTCGCAGAATTAATTTGTCATGATATAATTTAGTTCTTTCCTTGTAAATCTTTGCATTCTCGTATGCCTCATTCCGAAACTCCTCAAGTTCATTTAGTTGGAGCTTCCTAACATCACCAGCCTTATTCATATCAAAATTCAACCTTTTTATTGCCCAATATGCTCGATGTTCTAGCTCCAATGGCAAATGACATGCTTTACCAAAAACAAGGCGGTAAGGGCTCATCCCAATTGGTGTTTTGTATGCTGTTCTATATGCCCATAGTGCATCATTCAACTTTATTGCCCAATCCTTTCTTGAAGTATTCACTGTCTTCTCTAAAATTGCCTTGATCTGCCTGTTGCTGACTTCAACTTGTCCTGAAGTTTGTGGGTGATAAGGTGTAGCCACTCGATGTGTAATGTTGTACTTTTTCAGTAATGCTGCAAATGCTTTGTTACAAAAGTGAGTTCCACCATCGCTAATAATAGCTCGTGGTGTTCCAAATCTTGTAAAAATCATATCTTTCAAAAAACTAAGCACAACCTTACCATCGTTGGTTTTAGTAGCTATTGCCTCAATCCACTTAGAAACATAATCAACTGCGACAAGTATGTAGTTAAAGCCAAAAGAAGTGGGAAAGGGTCCCATAAAATCAATACCCCACACATCAAACAATTCAACTACCAAGTTACCCGAAAGGGGCATCTCATTTCGTTTGCTGATATTACCTGTCCGTTGGCATCGATCGCATTGAAGATAAAAAGAATGCGCATCTTTGAACAAGGTTGGCCAGTAAAATCCAGATTGCAGCACCTTAAATGCAGTTTTCTTTCCACCAAAATGTCCTCCGCAATTCAGCCCATGACTATGATGTAAGATACTTTGATGCTCGCTTTCAGGGACGCAACGCCTAATAATCTGATCTGAGCAATGCTTGAATAAGTATGGCTCATCCCAAAAGTAATGCTTCACTGTAGATAAAAATCGCTTCCGTTCCTGCGCATTTAAATCAGGATTAAAAATTCCTCCCACCAAATAATTTACAATGTCAGCATACCAGGGCTCTTCTCCATGAATGGAGAAGAGTTGCTCATCAGGAAAAAATTCATTTATGGGAGTTGCAGCATCTTGATGACTTTTTGCATAATCTTTCTCCTCCGTAAGCCGAGATAAATGATCAGCCACCACATTCTCACTTCCTTTTTTATCCCTGATTGTCAAGTCAAACTCTTGCAACAGTAAAATCCACCTGATCAATCTAGGTTTGGCATCTTTTTTTGTGAGCAAATATTTAAGAGCAGCATGGTCGGAATAAACAATTACCTTAGAACCAATTAAGTACGAGCGGAATTTTTCTAAAGCAAACACAATTGCTAAGAGCTCCTTTTCAGTGGTAGAATAATTTATTTGAGCATCATTCAAAGTTCTACTCGCATAGTGAATAACATACGGCAATTTATTTACTCTTTGTCCTAACACAGCCCCAATTGCATAATCAGAAGCATCACACATCAATTCAAAAGGCATAGACCAATCAGGCGCAATCAAAATAGGAGCTGATGTTAATTTCTCTTTCAAGATATTAAAAGCAATAAGGCATTCTTCATCAAAATCAAATACAACATCTTTAGCCAATAGGTTACATAAAGGTCGACAAATCTTCGAAAAATCCTTAATAAAACGCCTATAGAAACCTGCATGGCCAAGAAAACTGCGCACACCCTTTACAGAAATGGGTGGCGGCAACTTAGCAATAATATCAACTTTTGCCTTATCTACTTCAATACCTTTACTAGAGATAACATGTCCTAAAACAATACCATGCTTCACCAGAAAATGGCATTTTTCCCAACTTAATGTCAAATTCATCTCAACACATCTCTTAAGTACCAAGGTCAAATTATCAAGACAATTATCGAAGGAATCACCAAAAACAGAAAAATCATCCATAAATACCTCAATAAACCTTTCAATCATGTCAGAAAAAATTGATATCATGCATCGCTGGAAGGTTGCAGGAGCATTGCAAAGTCCAAACGGCATTCTTCGGTAAGCGAATGTTCCAAACGGACATGTGAATGTTGTCTTCTCTTGATCCTCCGGAGCAATAGGAATTTGATTATAACCTGAAAAGCCATCAAGAAAACAATAGTAAGTATGACCTGCAAGTCGTTCAAGCATTTGATCAATAAAAGGAAGAGGAAAATGATCCTTTTTAGTAGCAGTGTTTAGTTTGCGGTAGTCAATGCACATCCTCCATCCAGTCGTTGTCCTTGTTGGCACCAATTCATTATCTTCATTCTTTATAACAGTAATGCCAGATTTCTTGGGCACCACATGAACCGGACTCACCCATCTACTATCGGATATCGGGTAAATAATACCAGCATCAAGCAATTTGAGTACTTCAGCCCGCACCACTTCTTTCATATTTGGATTCAACCTTCTCTGAGCTTCACGTGTTGGGTTTGCATCATCCTCCAACAAAATTCGATGCATGCATACGGTTGGGCTAATACCCTTTATATCAGCTAATGTCCATCCTATTGCATCTTATGCTCTCGCAACACCGTGATCAACTTTCTTTCTTCTACAAGAGTAAGGTCAGCAGCAATTATCACAGGAAGAGTTTGATTATCACCAAGAAATACATATTTTAAAAATGACGGTAATTGTTTCAACTCTAACTGAGGTGGGGATATAACCGAGGGAACCATTTTTAGATTAAAATGCCCTAACGAATCATTGGTCGAAACTCCAAAAGGTTGCGGCACTGCATCATCCAAGGCTTTCATGAGCTCCATCACTTCCTCGTCATCCTCTCTATACTCCTCTAATGTCATAATGGACTCCAACTTGTCATTCGGTTGATCCTGCATAAAGTTAGAAAATATAACTGAATCCAAAACATCAATGACAAAACAATCATTAAACTCTGCAGGTAAAGTTAAAGACTTAAAAACAGAAAACTCCACAGTTTCATCCAAAACAGTCATCGTCAATTTTCCAGCTTGAACATCAATTATTGTTTTAGTCGTAGCCATGAATGGACGTCCAAGCAAAATAGGGTCATTAACTGATTCCCTCTCCATATCCAACACAACAAAATCAGCAGGAACAATTAATTTATCCACTTGAACTAAAATGTCTTCCACAATGCCTCTAGGATATTTAATTGAACGATCTGCAAGTTGTAGACACATTGTAGTAGGTTGTAGCTCTCCCAATCCTAATTGCAAGTAAATAGAGTAAGGCATTAAATTTATACTTGCACCTAAGTCTAACATGGCTTTCTCTTTTTTTGATTCTCCTATCGTAATGGAAATCATGAAGCTCCCTGGGTCTTTTAATTTTGGTGGTAATTTTCTTTGCAAAACTGCACTTACTGTTTCTGAGACAACTACTTTCTCATTTGGTTCATACTTACGTCTTCGGGTATTCAATTCTTTCAAAAATTTTGCATAAGCTGGCATGTTTCTAATCATATCAAGCAATGGTAAATTCACATTAACTTTGGACAAGATGTTATAAATTTCAGAAAATGACTTATCCATTTTGCTTTTTCGAAGGCGACTTGGGAACGGAATTGGAGGGATGTATGGTTTCTGCGCCTTGTGCAAAATAGGAGTCTCACAAGCTGTTGTGGGCTCCTCAATTGAATGTTCTTCAGAAGTCGTGCCACCGTTTTGACTTTTCTCCTTTGATTGCTCCCCCGCACTCTCGGTACCTGCAGGAAAAATTATAGACTCATCAGTTTCACCATTGACTTTATTATCAACAATCTTACCGCTTCTTAAAACTGTAATTGCTTTAGCTTGTTCAGGTTGGCTTGGAAATTTTCCCGCAGTGTGACCCTGCATTGCTTCGGCAATTTGTCCAACTTGTACTTCCAACTTTCGCAAAGATGCCTCTTGTTGTTGGAAGCGCTGTTCATTGTTCTGCTGATTGCTTTGGCACACATGTATGAAATTTTGTAGTGTATCTTCTAACGATGGCTTCTTCGGTTGGAGAGATGAATTAGCTTGATTTTGGTTCTGATTGTTGCTCCATGAAAAATTAGGATGATTTCTCCAACCCGGATTGTAAGAATTTGAGAATGGATCATTCCGAGCCCGCGGTTGGTAAGAGTTCATCATATTAGCATGCTCCGTAAAATCTGAAAATTTTTCATTCGAAGGGCAAGCATTAGTAGCATGTCCAGAAATTCCACAAATAGCACATACCTCATTTAAATTCGGTTGCTTTTGGCTCATCATCATGGTGCACATGGTTTTCATCTGCTTGGTTAATTCTGACACCTGCATAGCCAATTCTGTATTAGTATTAATCTCATAGATGCCTTTTGATTTACCTCTTACACTCTTTTGTTGTGAATTAGCTCCAAGCATCTCATAAAGCTCATAAGTTTCTTGCGCAGTCTTTTCTCCCATGGCACCTCCTGCAGCATTATCTACCATGGCTTGACAAGTTTGTGTTAGTCCATCATAAAAGAATTGATTTTGCAACTCCAATGGAAATCGATGATGTGGACATTGAATCAGCAATAATTTAAATCTTTCCCAAGCCTCATGGAACGCTTCACCATCTGTTTGAGAGAATGTTGCAATTTTTCCCCTTAATTCTGTAGTTTTGGCATGTGAGTAGAATTTGCCAATAAACTTGTTGTACACCGCATCCCATGTTTGGAGAGAAGCTGGGGCTAAAGACATGAACCATGTTTTTGCGGCATCTTTCAGTGTGTAAGGAAAACACCTCATCCGTAATTGATCTTCAGTTAAGCCCTGCAAAGGAAATGTTTGAATAGTTGCATAAAAATCACGAATAAAAGTTAAAGGATCTTCAACAGCTGCACCATGGAAAGATGGAAGCATATTAAAATGAATATTTTTCAGTTCATAATTTCTAGCTGCAACGCCAAGAACAATGCATGAAGGCGATGTTTCAACAGTTGGACGTGCAAACTCTTTCATGCGGAGATCTTGTTGTGTAAGGTTCCGATTACCGGTTAGGTATTATCGGGGTAATTTTAGACCAATCGAGTGTTTTGATTGATTCTTGGTTGCTTGATTTGTCTATGATTTGATTCGAAATTTGATTTGGATCAAATTCATGCGTTTTGGGCCGGATTGGGCCCAGAATGGGCTGGACCCGACGGACCGAGCCAAGATGGCTCGGCCTGGCCGAGCCCAGGCTGGGTCGGACGCGCGGGCGAGCGGTCGAGCTCGAGCCCGACGCGCCCGAACCCAGGCGCCGCACCCATCTCTCTCTCATTCTCGCGTCTCTCTCTCCCGACGCTCCCTCTCGCTCTCTCGCGACGCTCTCTCTCGCGACCCCGCGCTCCGCCCGACGCCGCGCCGATCGCCGCCGACCATCTCGCCGGCTGCGTGCGCCGCCGTCTCCGCTCCGTCTGCTCTGCCGTGGATCTCGGCCCCTCACGCGCTCGAATTTCGCCGTCCCGCGAGCAACCCTAGCTCCGGCCGCCGCTGTCTCGCCGTCCGCCGCGAGTCTCCGCGCCGTCGCCGCGTCATCGCCGCCTCCTTCGGACGTGTTAGAAGTGTTGGTCGTCACTGCCTCCTCACCCGTTGCCGCTGATTTTGTTGCTGTCGCCGTCGCCGCCGCCGTCCGGCCGCCTCCGGCGAGGAGCTCCGGCGATCTCAGCCGCTCCATCATCCTGCCTCGAGCTCGTGGACGCTATAGCGAGGTGATTTCGGTTATTCGAGGGTTTTCGCCGTTCGTCGGGTCTCGGGTCGGTAGGACCGGGACGTAGGTGAGTGGATCCTACGGTTACACTTTATTGTGTTGTTTTATGTTATGCTTGATGTATCGCATGTACTAGCATGACATTGTATTGATTTATAGCATGTTAATTGGCGTGGTATCTACTCGGATTGGTATTGTAGCATGTTTGCTAGGTTAATACCATAGTAGAGGTAGCCTTTGACTATAGCATGCTAGTTCGGACATCTAGATAGATGTGATATTCAGTTACTCGTAGGTATAACATACGAGTTGTATTATATGTTACCGGTGTTTTCGTCACCTGAGTGAGTATAGGGGGCAGGATTGCCAGGGTTATACTCTAGGAGGGATGAGTGGACGGTAACATGGTTTTGTGCTTTGCACTTCTTTGTGTAATTGAGCGCCGTCTGCGTTCTAGTTATGCATGTCGTAGGGTCGTTGACCTGGTCTTCTACTTGGAAGAGTATTCGGGCATGACTGCCGGGATTAATACTCTTAGTAGGATTTGTTGTGCTTGGAACATGTTTATTGTGGCACGTGTGAGTGTGCTTGACTCTACCTAGTACGTGAGGGCGCCGCCTGCGCTGGTTATACTTAGGGTAGATGTGTTGCTGCGACACTAGACCTGTGTCGTACGTGTGACTAGCTTATATAGTCGGTTTCTGAACGGGTATTACCGTTTGTATTAGTATGCTTGTTCTTGTTAGCATGGAGGTTGGGACGGTTATTTCTAAGATCTACAAGCGGGAACCATATAACATGTTGGGTAAAACATGTGGTGTTATATGTGTGCTTGTAAATCTTGATTGGATGTCTTGGTATGTTCCATGTGGTTTGTTTAGCATACTATTTATATTTTGTTAGCCGTCGGGTTGAGCATTAGGGCTTTATGCTAGACTATGCTTTTGGCGGTGGTTATGAATGCTATTTTTATGCATGGTTTTGACATTGCCTAGTCATGCTTGTGAACGGGTGTTCTAGAAATGCATGCGATAGGAGTGTCGGAATATGTTATGTTTTCCGGTGCATAGGGAGCATGTTATAGGTATAGGTCTACCTTGCGATGTATTTGAGTTGATTACTCTAGATATACATGTGGTAGATGGTTCGATAAGTGTTAGGCGATAGCACTCGGACGGATTACTCTACATTGTTATAGATGTAGTAGGAGTAATGTTGTATAGCCACGATTAGGCTTGTTTATCCCTTGTTCTGGTGGGTAGGTAAACGTGTGATTGTTTTTACCCTAAGTATGGAACGGGTTGGGATTTGTGCAGGTTAGTTTTATCTGGTTGAGTATGTGGGTGGGTTCCCTGGCCATGCTCATGATAGACTAACTTGTGTGTATGTGAGCGGTGTTTGCTCGGTATGTTTTAACATTGGATTTATGCTTCACATATGTTGACATGCTTGTAATGTGGTTGTGGCATGTGTAAATGAGTGTAATCATGTTAGGATTTTAACATGGATTTGTGATGCTCATGGATTACATTGTTATATGCCATTGCATGGTTTAAAAGCATGGTTTATGTGGATTAGCATGTGGTTGTGATGTAATTCTATTATGGATAGTGTTTGAGTGTGTTGACTCGGTAAACACTTTAGTAGAATGTTGCTCACTTGTATAACATGCTTGATTTTTATTGTTCTACCTAGTTTATGTATGGTTATAATACATATGGTAGGACGAGATTGATATGTTTGGCATTACGGATAGCTATGTGGTTTTGTTTACTTGGATAGGTGCGTGAGCGGACTTGCTCTAGCTGCACTTTAGTAAACATAGTTGTGACATACGCTTGTGTGCCTAACGGTTATTTCTACCCGGCTGAGTACGTGAGCGGACCTGCTCTTGTGATACTCTTGGTAGGTTGATTTTAAGATTAGCGCGGTTTAGTTGTGAGCTCGTCTAGTACCCGGAGGTCGTGTGGTTTTACCGACTAGGGTGGCGGTATGACGAGCGGTTAACAACGGGAGTGTTAATCTTAATGAATGATGTCTCTATTGAGGCCGGTAGGCGTAGGGTGATCATCCTTGGCCAGGATGGTTCTACGGTGTGCGAGGCTCAGGGTTGTGCCTTCCGGAGGGTGCATCGCTACTGAGTTATATCTCACGGGATACTAGTGAGAGGTCGCCCCTATCGTAGGTTTGGTGCTTCGGATGTGCACTAGAAGCGGGTAGCCAAACCTTGGTACCGTGGGTCAATTCGGGTACCTAAACTAAACATGAGAGGACTAACTGGTTTGGGTTAGTGATTTCACCCTAATATAATCCAAGATATCAATGGCATAATTGATTTGGGTTGGGTGCGGACTTGACATATTGACATGGTAGCTTGGATCATTTTATTAGCTTATGTCTTTATGTGTTGTGCCGTGGATAGCTTGTATGCTTTTGGCATGTTTAAATTGTTTTATCTTGCGGCTCAGTGCAAGGTGGTTTATTTGTTTTCGTTAAGCTTTGATTTAAGCTAACGATGGTTGTTTTTACCCTTATGTTATGGGTGGTTACTCGTTGTTGACATGCATGGCTGATGTATGCATGTGGGAGTGGTTTGACATGCGAGATATGTATTGGTATGCGTGTTATGTTTGCATACTGTATATGTATGGGCATGTGATTTTATTTGTGCATCTGTTTGCATTAGTTTTTTTTATGCTTACTGGTGTGATGCATGTTGGTGTTTGACCGGTGCCTTAGCAGTTGACGTAGGGGACTGCTGAGGAGGGTCACTCACTGAGTATATTTTTATATACTCACGGTGCTACTTTTCCCCTCAGGTGTTTCGCGAAGTCCGCTGGCGATCTAGAGCGAGCTTCGGGGTGCTGAGGATTGTAGTGGGACCAAAATGTAAATTTAAAATCTTTTCCGCTGTATATTCATTAACTTTGTTAATGTATTATTGTGAATTGGAAGTACTAGCTCATAACATCTGCTTTATTGTTTAAAATTTTCCGGCACCCGGTTTTGGGTCGCCACATGTTGAGGTAACACCATATTTGTTGTAGCTACGTCTCCTTCTTGCTCCTCAGAATCTTCTAAAATCGTGTCGCACGGGGTAGAATCAACAACTGGTGTATTGTTACTCCCTTGTTCAACCTTCTTTTTCCTTCCGAGTTTGTCAATTTAATCGTTAGCCGGTAATACTTCTTGATCAAGCGATCGTCTACCTAGCATTCATTTCCTGCAAAAAGAAAAAATAAATTTCAGCAATAAAGAAAATAACAGAAAATAAAAATTAAAAAAAAAATGTCAAAGAAATCGTATCTAATCTAATTGAATAAATTTAAAACAAATCCCCGGCAACGGCGCCAAAAACTTGATGAACAAATTATAATTCTCGCAAGTGCACAAATCAGTTGTGATATAGTGTGTGCTAAGTACAAGAGTCGATCCCACAGAGATTTGATAAATTAATTCAACGAAATTACTTAAACAATTTCCAAAACAAAACTTCAAACAATTGAACAAAAACTTAGAACAAATTAAAGGCAAAAAGAATCAAACTAAGAAAATTAATAAAAACACGACGATCTCGTAAGTTGATTTGGAATCGAGAAATGGAAGCCTAAGAATTTGATTTCACCATACACTGAAATTCTATGTCTAAAATATGCATTTATCAACTTAACTCTAGGGTTCGTTCTTCCTAATTTATGACTACTCCGTTAGGTGTCCGGGTATAATCAAGTACTTCTAATCAATTAATTAACTATGGTGTCTAGTATAATTAATAATGAAAAATCCGTTAAGATTAGAAGAACAAATTCAAGAACCAAATAAACATTCTAGCATGGTGTCTGCGTTAAACATCTACTCATTCATTCAAGAGAGCAATTTACGATTAGGCATATGGTGTCTACCATAACCGTATCTCATACAATTGAATTACCTATATCAATGATGGCCAGTCACTAACATAAACTAAACAATTGAATTAAGAACAATGAATGAAACAAGAATTAAAATTGAATTAGAAATTATTCCACATAGACATAGAAAATCCGTGTAGGCTACATCAAATCCCTAGAAAAGAAATTAGTTCATGATGACTTTCCAGATCATAAATTCAATTATGCAAATCATCTTATACAAAGAGTAAATAAAACAAAAATGTTGATGCACAAGAATAATCTTGATCTCTGATGTCCTTCTCCCCTCTTCTGGTTGTGTGTTATTTTATTCTCGGCCGCACCCGCAAGAGAGAAAGAGAGAGATCTCCCTTTTCATCCACAGCACCCATCCAAGTATATATATCTCTCAAACCCTAGCCGCACCTCCTTTTTTTCCATCCTGCATTGAATTTCTGCTTATATGTTGTTTGCTTGATATTTGCTTCAATCCTAGCCATTGATTGCTTAGTGATGTTTGGTGTTTTTTTCTTTTTTGAATCACAACCATGAATATGGGTGTTTGCTGTGCTGTGTTTGGATCTTTATTCCAGCCAGAAATAGTGCGCTTTTACTTGCTATTTATGCTCCTTTAATTCTAAGATCTGAATTTCCTTACTTGCTCTTGATTACTCCTTCATTTAAAACATTGTAACTGCTGAATTAGCTCTTGCCTTAAACAGAAAAGTCGTAGCCATACTTGTCAGCTTTCCAAAACTTCCAAAAACGAGTCCATCGGAGTTCTGTAGCAAAAGTTATGCTCACAATACCGTAGCTTGTTCTGATTTTCTGTAAAATCTGTCCATAATCTCCAAAATCAGTCCTAAAATTATTTCTCCTGCAAAACACTCATCAAACACATCAAAACACCAATTTGAACATAAGTTAAGCATAACATACGCAAAGTTCATTATGATTATCATCACAAATAAAATGCTATCAAATACCCCCAAACCTAACTTTTGCTTGTCCTCGAGCAAAACAATCAAAGAAAACAAATTAAACGAAACAACCTAAGCATGGCCAAATTAGTCAAGTGATGTCAAAGATTCTGAACCGTCATTTATGTCTCAAAAATGTATTTTAGTAAAACTCAAAATACTTCGATCATTTGCTATTCGTGAATCCATAATTCAATATATTTGCAACATAATAGCTCTTCAAACGTGTATGTAAAGTAACATTAAAACCAAGCACTTAGAGTTACCAAATCACAATCAATAAATCATATCAAATTTCTTCGATAATTTCAATAGATTTGTTTTTCAATTACTCTCCACCAATACAGACAACCACATTAACTGCATTTTTTTTTTTTTCAACAATTCTTTTACGGTTGTAATACATTAGTTCTTTAAGTTATTACTTATCTTTTAACGCGAATACTAACATTTGTGATGAAAAGTATCCGGTTACTCAATAAGAAATATACTTAAAGTGCTTTGCATACTCATATCCCAAATCACTGTTTGACGTAAAAGTAAACATGGGTCTCATGAATACTTCTAGTTACTAAGTGAGTGGTGATAGTGGAGTAGATTATAATCACAACCTTCAACTTTTTTTTTTTTATTTATTTATTTTTTTTTTTTTTTAAAAATAACCACTAGGTTGTCCAAGAATTCGTATTGAGTAAAATCACACAAGTTCTAGAAATCATCGCGAAATCAAAACATCATTATCTCATGCAATCAAGTTTCTCTAAGTGAACAAGGTAAGCATGTTGTGTAGTGCTCAAGATTGATCAAGAAGCTAAAGATGCATGAAAATAGTATCTAATTATTTCATCACTAAAGCAAAGGCAATCACATGCTTCTCACGTTACAAAATGTCATTTGTTATTATCATCGACTAATGATCATTCAAATCACAAGATACACAAGACTAAATAGGCCACTGCTCAGGACAATTTCACCAAAATGATTTTTTTTTTTTTTCTCTTTTTTTTTTTATTTTTTTAAAGAAAGAGACAAGATGCTAGCTTGACAACACATCCCACACCCCCAAACCTAAATGAAACATTGTCCTCAAAGTTTCAACTTTTAGAAAAAAAAATTGCTCCAAAGTAATGACTAAGGGAATGTGCATGCACAACTAACTATGAAAATGTAAAGAAATCATACCTAATTGGGTTGCCTCCCAACAAGCGCTTTATTTAACGTCTGGGCAAGACGTAACCCTAGGTCTAGGGTTCATCAAAATCCATAAAATCAACCAGCTGAGCCGTGTAACACCCTTCAATGTATGCTTTCAACCTCTGTCCATTCACTTTGAAACTACCTCCTGATTTTATGTTTTCAATTTCGACAGCACCATGTGGGAAGACATTTTTTACCACAAATGGACCCATCCATCTTGATTTCAATTTTCTTGGAAAAAGACGCAAACGTGAGTCATAAAGCAAAACTTTCATACCTGGTTTAAACTCCTTTCGCAGAATTAATTTGTCATGATAAATTTAGTTCTTTCCTTGTAAATCTTTGCATTCTCGTATGCCTCATTCCGAAACTCCTCAAGTTCATTTAGTTGGAGCTTCCTAACATCACCAGCCTTATTCATATCAAAATTCAACCTTTTTATTGCCCAATATGCTCGATGTTCTAGCTCCAATGGCAAATGACATGCTTTACCAAAAACAAGGCGGTAAGGGCTCATCCCAATTGGTGTTTTGTATGCTGTTCTATATGCCCATAGTGCATCATTCAACTTTATTGCCCAATCCTTTCTTGAAGTATTCACTGTCTTCTCTAAAATTGCCTTGATCTGCCTGTTGCTGACTTCAACTTGTCCTGAAGTTTGTGGGTGATAAGGTGTAGCCACTCGATGTGTAATGTTGTACTTTTTCAGTAATGTTGCAAATGCTTTGTGACAAAAGTGAGTTCCACCATCGCTAATAATAGCTCGTGGTGTTCCAAATCTTGTAAAAATCATATCTTTCAAAAAACTAAGCACAACCTTACCATCGTTGGTTTTAGTAGCTATTGCCTCAATCCACTTAGAAACATAATCAACTGCGACAAGTATGTAGTTAAAGCCAAAAGAAGTGGGAAAGGGTCCCATAAAATCAATACCCCACACATCAAACAATTCAACTACCAAGTTACCCGAAAGGGGCATCTCATTTCGTTTGCTGATATTACCTGTCCGTTGGCATCGATCGCATTGAAGATAAAAAGAATGCGCATATTTGAACAAGGTTGGCCAGTAAAATCCAAATTGCAGCACCTTAAATGCAGTTTTCTTTCCACCAAAATGTCCTCCGCAATTCAGCCCATGACTATGATGTAAGATACTTGATGGCTCGCTTTCAGGGACGCAACGCCTAATAATCTGATCTGAGCAATGCTTGAATAAGTATGGCTCATCCCAAAAGTAATGCTTCACTGTAGATAAAAATCGCTTCCGTTCCTGCGCATTTAAATCAGGATTAAAAATTCCTCCCACCAAATAATTTACAATGTCAGCATACCAGGGCTCTTCTCCATGAATGGAGAAGAGTTGCTCATCAGGAAAAAATTCATTTATGGGAGTTGCAGCATCTTGATGACTTTTTGCATAATCTTTCTCCTCCGTAAGCCGAGATAAATGATCAGCCACCACATTCTCACTTCCTTTTTTATCCCTGATTGTCAAGTCAAACTCTTGCAACAGTAAAATCCACCTGATCAATCTAGGTTTGGCATCTTTTTTTGTGAGCAAATATTTAAGAGCAGCATGGTCGGAATAAACAATTACCTTAGAACCAATTAAGTACGAGCGGAATTTTTCTAAAGCAAACACAATTGCTAAGAGCTCCTTTTCAGTGGTAGAATAATTTATTTGAGCATCATTCAAAGTTCTACTCGCATAGTGAATAACATACGGCAATTTATTTACTCTTTGTCCTAACACAGCCCCAATTGCATAATCAGAAGCATCACACATCAATTCAAAAGGCATAGACCAATCAGGCGCAATCAAAATAGGAGCTGATGTTAATTTCTCTTTCAAGATATTAAAAGCAATAAGGCATTCTTCATCAAAATCAAATACAACATCTTTAGCCAATAGGTTACATAAAGGTCGACAAATCTTCGAAAAATCCTTAATAAAACGCCTATAGAAACCTGCATGGCCAAGAAAACTGCGCACACCCTTTACAGAAATGGGTGGCGGCAACTTAGCAATAATATCAACTTTTCCTATTCTACTTCAATACCTTTACTAGAGATAACATGTCCTAAATTCATGCCTCGATAAACTCCCGACTGTAGATGGGTGAGTCCGGTTCATGTGGTGCCCAAGAAATCTGGCATTACTGTTATAAAGAATGAAGATAATGAATTGGTGCAAACAGGAAACGACTGGATGGAGGATGTGCATTGACTACCGCAAACTAAACACTGCTACTAAAAAGGATCATTTTCCTCTTCCTTTTATTGATCAAATGCTTGAACGACTTGCAGGTCATACTTACTATTGTTTTCTTGATGGCTTTTCAGGTTATAATCAAATTCCTATTGCTCCGGAGGATCAAGAGAAGACAACATTCACATGTCCGTTTGGAACATTCGCTTACCGAAGAATGCCGTTTGACTTGCAATGCTCCTGCAACCTTCCAGGCGATGCATGATATCAATTTTTTCTGACATGATTGAAAGGTTTATTGAGGTATTTATGGATGATTTTTCTGTTTTTGGTGATTCCTTCGATAATTGTCTTGATAATTTGACCTTGGTACTTAAGAGATGTGTTGAGATGAATTTGACATTAAGTTGGGAAAAATGCCATTTTCTGGTGAAGCATGGTATTGGTT
>MJHO01000155.1:240691-424263 GCA_002076135.1 Xerophyta viscosa
TAAATAGATGCATATTTATAATAGAGATTCGATTTCTCTAATTATAAGGGTTAGGAACCGGATGGATCCTAATCTAAGTAACCGGGGTAAATAAATGTGAATGATCGTAATAAGAAGTGATGGATATTACTCTCCTAATACGATTAGGCATATTTATGAAAAAATCAAATTCCAATAACGGATATATGGAAAACGAGATGATGGATATTATCCAGACAGATATATATGCTATATTTGGATGTATCTACCTAATATGATTTAGAGAGTAAGGTGGATACCGATCTCTCTTCTTTATATCAGGCAGACAATTAAATATGCATATATAATAATAATAAATATATGATAAATGGAAACCCAAGATTATTCTGATCACCTATAGAGTGCCTTTTCTGAGGGGCGCTGTGGGGGTGTTCCGTCTTCCCCACACGTAAACGACGAACGAGCCTAACGAATCTTTATGTGCCTTATCCCGGTTTCCTAGATTTCTATTAAATATCTAGGTGGCGACTCCAACCCTTTCCCTCCCCGGAGGAAGGTCGTCAACAGTTTATCTTTCAAAAAAAAAAAATCCACCTTGATTTCCGTGACCCCCGGGGTACGGGGCGTCACAAAATGATCATGCTTCGAGTTCCGTACAGCCCTCAGAGTGAAAAGTGTCTCAAATTTCGTGTAGCCTTTGAGAAGAAATGATGCTCCGAGTTCCATACAGCCCTCGGAGTGATAGAATGTCCCAAAGTCCATACCGCATTTGGGAAGGAAAGATGCCCTGAGTTCCGTTCAGCCATCGGGGTGGATAAGTGTCTCAATGTCCGTGCAACCTTTGAGAAGAAATGATGCCCCGAGTTCCGTACAGCCCTCAGGGTGATAAAATATTCACAAACTATGTCTCGTGAATAGAAAGAGTTTTATGAGAACTAAGCCTCATAGATAAAAATATTTTTATGAGAACTACGTCTCAAAAGATTTTTGACTACGTCTCATGGATAAAAAATATTTATGAGAACTATGTCTTAAAAGGATTTCATGAGAACTACGTCTCAAAAGGTTTTATGAGAACTATGTCTCATGGATAAAAAGATTTTATGAGAAATACGCCTCAAAAGATTTTTTATGAGAACTACGTCTCATGGATAAAAAAATTTTTTTTATATATGAGAACTACGCCTCAAAAGATTTTTGATGAGAACTGCGTCTTATAAATAAAAAGTTCTTTTTTTTTTATGAGAACTACGTCTCAAAAGATTTCTGATTAGAACTAAATCTCACGGATAATAGTTTTCTTTTATGAGAACTACGCCTCAAAAGATTTTTGATGAGAACTATGTCTCATAGATAAATGTTTTTTTTTATGAGAACTATGCCTGAAAAGATTTTTGATGAGAACTACGCCTCAAAATATGTTTGATGAGAACTACGTCTCAAAAGATTTTTTACGAGAACTACGTCTCATTGATAAAAAAATTTTTATGGGAACTACGTCTCTAAAGATTTATGATGAGAACTACGTCTCATGGATAAGAACTACGCTTTAAAAGATTTTTGATGAGAACTACGTCTCATGGATGAGAACTACGCCTCAAAAGATTTTTGATGAGAATTACATCTCATGGATAAAAAGATTTTATGAGAACTACATCTCAAAAGATTTCTGATGATAACTACGTCCCATGGATGAGAACTACGCCTCAAAAAAAGTTTTTATGAGAACTACGTCTCAAAAGATTTTTGTGAGAACTACGTCTCAAAAAGATTTTTGATGAGAACTACGTCTCATGGATAAAAAAATTTTCGTGAGAACTACGCCTCAAAAAAGATTTTTTTTTTTTTTTTTGTATGAGAACTACGTCTCATGTATAAAATAACTTTTATGCAAATTTGTGATTTTTATTTATGATTTGTTGAACAAATTGAGAAAAATTCATTTTGCTGGAATTTATGCAAAAAGTAATTTTGATTTTGTAGTGGTTGAAGAATTTCTGGTTGAAAAAGTATTGTCAAAAAGTATTGTGAAAAATAATTTTATGCTGAAAATATGATGTGTGTGGATATTCGGTAGTTTATTGAAAAGATAAAATGTAATAAAAGGAGAATTCAGATACATAAAACGACTGTTGACAAACTAAACATAATCTCAACATGACTTTATTAAAAATAAATCAGGCTAATACAGTCACTCATCATGGAACAAACTTGCGTTGATGTCGTTAATCCCCCTGTCAGGAGTACTGGTAGAGGCAATGGTATTCGGAGTAGTTGCAGCAGCTGTTGGTGTCGTGTCTACAGGATTAAGCTTTATTTTTCCCGTATCAAGTAGCTCGTATATTTTGTTTCGCAAAATGTAGCAGTTATCTGTAGAGTGACCCTTGGCACCACTATGTAATTCACAGTACGCATTTATGTCGTACCACTTAGAAAACGGAGGCGTGAATTGTCGAGCTGGCATAGGCTTCAACATGCCTTCCTTAGCCAAATGGCGATACACTTCTGTTTGGAAAACAATCAAAGGTTCTCGAGGAGGTTGATATGACGAGATCGCTGGATTTGGTGTTGAGTCGGCATGCTGCTGCTGAACTTGATATGGCTGATTAACTTGTTGGCATTGACGCACTGGTTGTTGATTCTGCTGGTTATGCTGTGGATAATATATTTGATGTTGTGCATGTGAGGTTCGTAATTGGATTTGTTTTGCTTTATGATTTATGTTGGAGTTTGTGATTTGTGTTTGAATATATTTTCGTTATCCGTGCATGCGTGTTCGAGCGTGCCGCGGGTGTGTCATGTGGTTGGTGACCCCGTAGGCACGAGGGAGTGCTCGGTTGTGTGCGTGTCGGGGATTGGGTGTTTGTTTTGACCGAATTTGTGCTGTGCAGAGCACTTTCGGTCGACTGATTCCTGTTACGGTCGACCGAAAGTGGCGTGCAACCCGTGGATAAGTTCGGGTCTTGTATTGTTTTGTTTACCCCTTCACCATTTTCTCTTCTTCCCCGACCTGGAGCTCCTCTGGCCGACCTAGGTGAGCTCCCATCTTTTTCTCCTTTGGTTCCTTGGCATTGATCACCCTATCTCTCTCTCCCTCACTCTCTTGGCTCTTCTTGACCTAGCTTTTCTCCCGGGTGATTTCGAGTTGTGGTGAGGTTGCGTTCTTGAGAGTTTTCTGCCGAGCCCTCGAGGTGAGTGGTTTGCACCTCTTGCTTGTATGTGATTGTGGTGTTGGTGTATGCTAATGTGATGATTTATGTGATACAAGCATGATTATATGATATTTACAAATTGTGGTGGAAACCCTAGATTTTGTGATATGTGGTTTATGAGTATGTTGTGATGCTAGCATGATGGTAATGTGTGATTACAACTTGCTAGTGTGATTTGGTACTTATGATCATGTTATTGGTAACTATGTGGTTTGGATATTGGTTGGGAGCACCTTCTTATATTGCGGTAATGTTGGAAATTGTGCATACATTGGATATGTGTTTGGTTTGGAAATTTGGAATGCGTGGAAACCGTTGTATGTCTATCACTAGTACTTATGCGATTGGTGTGCCCAATGTGAGTATTGTTGTGATTAGAGACATTGACAACGTGAGCGCTAATGAGACTTGATAAAGTGAAAATATTTGTGGTGGGGCTCTTTCGTTGGACTGCATCGCCCAGGTTCGCTCTCCCGTGTTAGTCGTGTGGATATCGACCGGGATCGAAATGGGACGATGTGGGCGCCGGAGTCCCAGATTAGTTGTCTCGAGAAGAGACCGGTGGGCGTAGTTAAGGCCAGCCCGAGGCCAGGGTGGCGGCTACGAGACCAGGTGAGGCTTGAATCGGAAATTCCGGAAAGGCCAGTATATCAAGTAACTCCCTTAGGGCCAAAAGGGATCGCCCCCGCTGTAGGGTACTAGGGGACGCGATGTGCAACGTGTTTGACCCAGATCCTTGGTGCTGTGTGTACCAAAGGGGTGTGTTGCGTTGCAAATGAGAAAGGACTAACGGGTGATTAGTCAAGTAAACGCTAACATAAGAAAGTAATGAATAATTGGTTTGGTATGGGATTGCAATATTACATGAAGTTGTTATTGGTTATGGTAATGCTCTACTTGGTATTTGTTTGGCTTGTGTTGCAGTTTGGATGTGTTTTGGTGAGAGGTGCCGCGATTGTTATTCGCGCCGCTCACTAAGTCATTATGACTCACCCCTTTGTTTTCTTTCTTTTCAGATCCGTTAGATCGTGAGAAGGCACCGGCAAGAGGGTGCTAACTTCCCAACGCTAGTTCAGAAAGTCTTTGGGAAGGTACACTTTTGGGAAGGGACTTAATTGTATATAACTTTAGTTGTATAGCACAATCATGTAAGAATTAACTTTTGGAAGCACTAACTTACATTTTGATATTTTTGGTGGTTTGTAAACCCTTTAGAATTGTAAACCTTAGTTGAGAAGGTTTAAATCTCTAAAGGTTATATATTTTAAGCTTATGATGTAAATGGATATCTATGTTTTACTTTTGGGTAAAGGAGTCTCCGATTTGGAGTTTGAACCTTGTCGCAAGTGTATTTGGATATTTGGGTCCTTGTAACATTCGCCGATGAATGAAATTATGGTTTGATCAAAATATGAATACTTGAGTTCTTAAAGTTCGTATTTTCGATGTTTCGAAAAAAAAAATGTTTTGTTTGATGAGGATTGGACGCGCTTTTGGTCGGAAATCGATACCTGCATGTGTATTTTGGTCATATGTAAGCGAGTATATGATGTTTGAATGATTTAGAAAAATGTTAAAGAAAATGGGGCGTTGGGTATTATGGTTGCTGCAAATCTGTTTATGCAAAACCTGCAGGTATCGGTCGACCGAAATATTGGATCGGTCAACCGAAACCTGTAGCAGTTCTGTTTTTCGTTTCTGGTCGATTTTCGGTCGACCGATAAATCTTTCCGGTCGACCGATAATAGCTCTGGAATTCATCTTCAAAATTTTCGTATTTGACTTCCGAAATTGATTTCGATGCCTTGAGGGGTTCTTATAATTACTAACGAGAGGTTTGACAATCCCAAAACTTTCGGAAAAATACAGGTCGAGCCGGTATTTCGAAAACGTAGTTTTAAGTGTATGTACGTAAAGTTTTTAAAGAGGTTTGGGCCTTAGATTGCTTAGGATCCTCTGGTGTCATCTGGGGAGATTGATACCTTAGTATCCTATGCAAACTGAGCTCGGCTTGAGACCGAACCTCCTCCCCCGCGGGTTCTCGTCTCGGACTGAATGTCCAGATTGCGGTTCTTCTTTGTTTGATTTTGGAGATTTGAAACGAACTTCTTGTTTGTTTAAGCTTCTGCAAAACTGTTTGTTTCGAATTTTATTCCCTTGCGAAAAAAAAAAAAAATTATTTCCCTCCGTCGCGGCCCTCGGCTCGCGGGTCGTGACAGTGCAGGTCCTTAATATAATGACTGTTTGAAGTTGCCGACCCCGCTAATATTATTTACTTCTTTGTCTTTCTTTTTGTTCTTCGCTTGTTCGTCATATGTTTTGAAGATATTGTCATGTGCCAGTTCAATCCTTAATCCAACAGTGACTAACTGAGCAAAATTAGACGAAATAACACAAACAGTTTTGATTTTATCGTCTAGGCAGCTCAAAGTCATGAACTCGTCAATCAGTTCTTTTTCAGTCATAGGAGGGGTAATTTGAGCAGCAAGATTCCTCCATCTTTGAGCGAAGGCACGAAATTTTTCATCCTTTTTGGGATTCAAAAGTTTCAGTGAAGATTTATCAGGTGCCAAGTTTTTGTTATGCTGATAGTGGTTGTGGCGCCCCAGTGCCGGGGGCCGGAAAATTTTAAACAATAAAGCAGACGTTATGAGCTAGTACTTCCAATTCACACTAATACATAAATTAAACACAGCGGAAAGATTAAATTTTACATTTTGATCCCACTACAATCCTCAGCACCCCGAAGCTCGCTCTACGATCGCCAGCGGACTTCGCAAAGACCTGAGGGAAAAAAGTAGTACCGTGAGTATATAAAATATACTCAGTGAGTGACCCTCCTCAGCAGTCCCCTACGTCAACTGCTAAGGCACCGGTCAAACACTAACATGCATCACACCAGCAAGCATAGAAGCTAATGCAAACAGATGCACAAAATAAAACCCACATGCCCATACACATACAGTATGCAAACATAACACGCATACCGATACATAGCTCGCATGTCAAACCACTCTCGCATACATATATCAGTCATGCATGCCAACAACGAGTAACCACCCAGAACATAAGGGTAAAAACAAATCCATCGTCAGCTTAAAACAAAGCTCAACGAACTATAAACCACCTTGCATTGAACCGCAAGATAACAATTTAAACATGCCAAAAGCATACAAGCTATCCAAGGCACAACACATAAAGTCATAAGCTAATAAACAGATCCAAGCTACCATGTCAATATGTCAAGTCCGCACCCAACCCAAATCAATTATGCCATTGATATCTTGGATTATGTTAGGGTGAAATCACTAACCCAAACCAGTTAGTCCTCTCATGTTTAGTTTAGGTACCCGAATTGACCCACGGTACCAAGGTTTGGCTACCCGCTTCTAGTGCACATCCGAAGCACCAAACCTACGATAGGGGCGACCTCTCACTAATATCCCGTGAGAGAGATATAACTCAGTAGCGATGCACCCTCCGGAAGGCACAACCCTGAGCCTCGCACACCGTAGGAACCACCCTGGCCAAGGATGATCACCCTACGCCTACCGGCCTCAATAGAGACATCATTCATTAAGATTAACACTCCCGTTGTTAACCGCTCGTCATACCGCCACCCTAGTCGGTAAAACCACACGACCTCCGGGTACTAGACGAGCTCACAACTAAACCGCGCTAATCTTAATCCTCTCTACCTGGAGTAACTCTAGAGCAAGTCCGCTCACCTACTCAATCAGGTAGACTAAGTCCTGTTAGGCACACAAGCGTATGTCACAACCCTGTTTACTAAAGTGCCGCTAGAGCAAGTCCGCTCACGCACCTATCCAAGTAAACAAAACCACATAGCTATCCGTAATGCCAAACATATCATTCTCGTCCTACCACATGTATTATAACCCATACATAAGCTAGGTAGAACAGAACAAATCAAGCATGTTATACCAGTGAACAACATTCTACTAAAGTGTTTACCAAGTCAATACACTCAAACACTATACGTAGTAGAAAATACATCACAACCACATGCTAATCCACATAAACCATGCTTTTAAACCATGTAACGGCATACAACAATGTAATCCACGAGTATCACAAATCCATGTTAAAATTCTAACATGATCATACTCATTTACACATGCCACAACCACATTTCAAGCATGTCAACACATGTGAAGCATAAATCCAATGCTAAAACATATAGAGCAAACACCGCTCACATACCCACAAGTTAGTTTATCACGAGTATAACCAGGGAACCCACCCACATACTCAGCCAGATAAAACTAACATGCGCAAATCCCAACCCGTTCCATACTTAGGGTAAAAACAATCACACGTTTACCTACCCACCAGAACAAGGGATAAACAAGCCTAATCGTGGCTATACAACATTACTCCTACTACATCTATAATAATGTAGAGTAATCCGTCCGAGTGCTATCGCCTAACACTTATCGAACCATCTACCACATGTATATCTAGAGTAATCAACTCAAATACATCGCAAGGTAGACCTATACCTATAACATGCTCCCTATGCACCGGGAAACATAACATATTCCCTACTCCTCTATCGCATGCATTTCTAGAACACCCGTTCACAAGCATGACTAGGCAACGTCAAAACCATGCATAAAATAGCATTCATAACCACCGCCAAAAGCATAGTCTAGCATAAAGCCCTAATCCTCAACCCGACGGCTAACAAATATAAATAGTATGCTAAACAAACCACATGGAACATACCAAGACATCCAATCAAGATTTACAAGCACACATATAACACCACATGTTTTACCCAACATGTCCTATATGGTTCCCGCTTGTAGATCTTAGAAATAACCGTCCCAACCTCCATGCAAACAAGAAAAGCATACTAATACAAACGGTAAGACCCATTCAGAAACCGACTATAAAAGCTAGTCACGCGTACGACACGGGTCTAGTGTCGCAGCAACACATCTACCCTAAGTATAACCAGCGCAGGCGGCGCCCTCTCGCACTAGGTAGAGTCAAGCACACACACACACACGTGCCACAATAAACATGTTCCAAGCACAATAAATCCTACTAAGAGTATTAATCCCGGCAGTCGTGCCCTAATACTCTTCCAAGTAGCAGACCAGGTCAGCGACCCTACGACATGTATAACTAGAACGCAGACGGCGCTCAACTACACAAAGTGGTGCAAAGCACAGAACCATGTTACCATCCACTCATCCCTCCTAGAGTATAAACCGGCAATCCTGCCTCCTATACTCACTCAGGTGACGAAAATACCGGTAACATATAATACAACTCGTATTTTATACCTACGAGTAACTAAGTGCCACATCTATCTAGATGTCCGATTTAGCATGCTATAGTCAAAGGCCACCTCTACTATGGTATTAACCTAGCAACCATGCTACAATACCAATCCTAGTAGATACCATGCCACTTAACATGCTACAAATCAATACAAGGTCATGCTAGTATGCACAATACAACAAGCATAACATAAAACAACACAAACAAGTGTAACCGTAGGATCCACTCACCTACGTCCCGGTCCTACCGACCCGAGACCCGACGAACGGCGAAAACCCTCGGAATAACCGAAATCACCTCGCCAAAGCGTCCACGAGCTTGAGGCAGGATGACGGAGCGGCTGAGATCGCCGGAGCTCCTCGCCGGAGGCGGCCTGGACGACGATCTCTTCATTACCTGTAAGGCCCCGGATTTGGGCGGGATCGGCACGAAGGTGCGCGATCTGCGCGGTTTTCGGTCGACCGAAAACCCAAGACCGGTCGACCGAAAGTTACGGGTCAGGCGCGACTTGGGCCAGGATTGGGCTGAGCGCACAGCCCGTTAACCAGATTTGTCCCATACTAGCTGGGTAGGGCAGAAATTTGTGTTGATATACTAGGGGAGGCCCTTAGCAAGCACCAACCTTAGGTGCAGCCTTTTCCGGAAGGAAAAAGGACCCGATCGTGTAGTGCAGCAGGGGCTTTGGGGGCGGGGCCCGGGGCGGGGAGCGGGACGTGACAGAAACGGTATCAGAGCAATGTGTGTCTTAGTACTTCCTACACTAAAAGACATTAAAAATGGTTAGTAAGGGGTGTGATAATGATAGGGCGATTGTCGCGATCGTTAATTTCTGTTGGTTGTGCTTGCAAGATGCCACGGCGGGGACGACCACGTAGGGTCCCGGTTCCGGATGCGCCGGAGGGACCAGGTCTGGGTGTAGACGTGGTGAGGGCTATACAGGAGGCTGTGGCCACCGCGTTAGAGGCCCAGCGGGCTCCTGCTCAGGCCCAAGACCCAGTCCCACCACCCGCCCTGGTCGAGGCCGTGTTTGTGCAAGCGGAAGACCCAACAGAGGACCCGGAGGAGGATCGTTATCTGAAGTATTTGTCCATATTCCAGAAGATGCATCAGCCAACGTTCGAGGGTGGAGCGAATGTGGAGAAAGCGGACAGCTGGGTTATGGACATCGAGAAAATTTTGGAGACGCTGAGATGCCCGCCGGAGTACCGAGTGGCGTTGGCAACCTTTACGTTCACCAGTGAGGCTGAGCATTGGTGGAGGAGTGTGAAGGGCCAAGTGGGCCAGTTCGGGGAGTGGGAAGCGTTTATGACGTTGTTCAGTAGGCAGTACGTGCCGGAGTCCGTTAAGCGGAAGGAGGAAGAGTTCAAGAGGCTTAGGCAGGGTGATATGTCCGTCTGGGAGTATCACGCCAGATTTGTTGCTTTGTCTCGGTATGTTCCTCACCTGCTTGGAGACGAGACTCGGTTGGCGCGGAAGTTTCGTAGTGGGTTGAGGCATGATATTATAGGTCGGATGGGTGGAGATCAGTTTCCCACAGTCCATCAGACCTTAGAGAAGGCCCAGAACATAGAGACTGACTTGTTGAGTATTAGGGCGGAGAAAGCGCCGGCAGACAAGAAGGGTAAGGAGAAGGTGTGGCCGAAGAGGAGGAAGGCGGAGGATTCCGGAGGGACCCAAACCACTCCTAGTGGGGAGGGTGGTCAGATGAGGGCGAGACCCGAGGTGGTGTGTTTCCATTGTCAGGAGAGGGGGCACTTCAAGAGGGATTGTCCAAGGCGAGGATTGACGGCGAGAGGCTCAAGTTCGACCGCAGGGTCAGGCGCAGCGCAGCAGCAGCAGCCGCAACGACAGCAGTATCGTGCACCTCAGCAGGCGCAGCAACAGACACCGACTCAGGCAGTTCAGAGGCCGGTACAGATACAGGCGCAGAGGGGACAGCCTCAGAGGGTTCAGGGCCGAGTGCAGGATTTGACGAGCGAGGAGGCCAGCGGGAGTGGATCAGTTGTGACAGGTACTTTGTCGGTTTGTGGTTCCCCCGCATTTATTTTGGTTGATTCTGGTGCTACGCTTTCAGTTATTTCATCTAGATTTGCTGCTAGTGTACCAGTACAGTCTTGCACTTTTGATTGCATGTTTGAGATCTCGACACCTACGGGTTATACTTTGTATTCTAGGCATTTGTTGCGTGGGTGTGAGGTACGAGTTGGGGACCGTATTTTATTTGCGAATTTGGTTGTTTTGGACCTATTCGACTTCGACGTAATCTTGGGGATGGATTGGCTCGAGGAGCATTTTGCTAAGATCGATTGCCGGACCAAGATCGTGACGTTCAAGTTTCCTGGTTCCGGAAGTTTTACTTCATCGGAGATAAGGCGGGGAAGGATGTCCCTGTGATTAGTGATGAAGGCCTGCAGACTTTTAGAGCGGGGTTGCTCGGGTTATCTTGCTTATTTGATCAACCCGAGTGTGGATTCGGGGGCACTGGAGAGTATCCCGGTGGTTAGGGATTTTCCGGATGTGTTTCCTGAGGAGTTGCCGGGTTTGCCTCCTGAGCGTGAGATGGAGTTTGGTATAGATTTAGTACAGGTACGACTCCGATCTCGAGGGCTCCGTATAGGATGGCTGCGGCGGAGTTGGCAGAGCTGAGGCAGCAGTTGGAGGATCTGTTAGCTAAGGGCTTTGTGCAGCCGAGCGTATCACCGTGGGGTGCGCCGGTGTTGTTTGTGAAGAAGAAGGACGGTAGTCTACGGTTGTGTATAGACTATCGGCAGCTAAACCAAGGTCGGTAAAGAACAAGTATCCTTTGCCTAGGATTGACGACTTGTTTGATCAGTTGCGGGGTGCGGCTGTGTTTTCTAAGATTGATTTGAGGTCAGGCTACTACCAGTTGCGTGTCAGATTTGAGGATGTGCCGAAGACAGCGTTTCGGACTCGTTATGGTCACTTCGAGTTTTTAGTGATGCCGTTTGGGTTGACGAACGCTCCAGCAGCTTTCATGGATCTGATGAACCGGATTTTCCAGCCTTATCTTGATCGGTTTGTGATAGTTTTCATCGACGACATTTTAGTTTACTCACGTAGCGAGGAGGACCATGCGGAGCACTTGGGTTTAGTATTGCAGACTTTGCGGGAGAGGCAATTGTTTGCTAAGTTTAGTAAGTGCGAGTTTTGGTTGACCAAGGTTCACTTCTTAGGTCATGTGTATCCCGAGAGGGTGTGGCGGTCGATCCTGCCAAGGTCGACGCTGTTTTGAGTTGGGATAGACCTAAGAGTGCGACGGAAGTTCGTAGTTTCTTGGGTTTAGCAGGTTACTATCGGCGTTTCATCGAGAATTTTGCGAGATTAGCTAGTCCGATGACTAAGCTAACTCGGAAGGCGGTTCGTTTTGAGTGGACCGAGGCTTGCGAGAAGAGTTTTCAGGAACTGAAGCGGAGGTTGACTTCAGCACCAGTGTTAGCACTACCGGATGATCAGGGAGGGTTGTCGTCTATAGTGATGCGTCCTTGGTCGGGTTGTGTTCTGATGAGAGGCCGAGTCATTGCTTATGGTTCCCGTCAGTTGAAGGTGCACGAGGGCAATTATCCTGTGCATGATCTTGAGTTAGCAGCGGTGATCTTTGCGCTGAAGTTGTGGAGACATTACCTGTACGGCGAGGAGTTCGAGATTTATACGGATCACAAGAGTTTGCAGTACGTGTTCTCGCAGAAGGAGTTGAATCTTCGTCAGAGGCGTTGGCTGGAGTACCTGAAGGACTTCAAGTGTCGGATTTTGTATCACCCGGGGAAAGCGAATGTCGTGGCTGATGCGCTGAGTCGGAAAGCTCGGGTTGTCTTGCTAGTCTGGGGTTGCTCGGATGGGACTTGGTTGAGCAGTTTAGTACGATGGGGTTGCACGGTCGAGCGTCCGGGAGTGCTTTTTGCTACGTCCCGAGTCGTGCCAGAGCTAGTGGAGCGGATCAGAGTAGCGCAGCAGGAGGACGTGGCTTTGCAGGGTATACGAGACAGGTTAGAGTCAGGTGAGACTTCAGAGTATAGCGTCGGATCTGATGATATCCTTCGTTTTCGGGGCCGTATTTGTGTACCGAGTGATGATGAGCTTCGTCGTCAGATTTTGTCTGAGGGGCATGACAGCCGATTATCTGTTCATCCAGGTGGCACCAAAATGTATCGGAATTTGAGATCTCAGTTTTGGTGGCCAGGGATGAAGAAGGATGTGCGGGAATTTGTGGCATGTTGTTCAGTTTGCCAAAGGGTTAAGGCGGAGCACCTGAGACCCGGAGGTTACCTTCAGCCACTAGAGATTCCTGTGTGGAAGTGGGAGGACGTGACTATGGATTTCGTGCAGGGTTTGCCGAGGACTAGACACGGTTTTGATGCTATTTGGGTTATTGTAGATCGGTTGACGAAGACCGCGCACTTTGTTCCGATTCGGAGTACGTTTACTCCCGAGAGTTGGCACGAGTGTTTATTGCGGAGATCGTTAGACTACATGGAGTACCCGTAAGCATTGTGTCGGATAGAGATCCTCGCTTCACTTCCAGGTTTTGGAGAGCCTTCCAGCAGTAGATGGGCACAGAGCTGCGTTTCAGTACAGTGTATCACCCGTAGACCGACGGTCAGTCGGAGCGGACGATTCAGACGCTGTAGGATATGCTTAGAGCTTGTGTGTTGGACTTTGGCGGTAGTTTGAATGATCACTTATCTTTGATTGAGTTTGCCTACAACAATAGTTATCACAGTAGTATCGAGATGTCACCGCACGAGGCTCAGTGTGACGCCCCGTACCCAGGGAAAGATAAGTAAATTTACATATTTTAACCCAAATTCATCTTCTGAACCCAGTGCTCGCTCTACGATAGTCGACAGACCCTGCAAAGAACTAAGGGGAAGAAGAAGAGGGTGAGTATATAAAATATACTCAGTAAGTGACCCACCCTGGCAAAGGCAACCACCAGGGCTGCGGCCACACACCAAACACATGCAAGCACAAAAGGCATACATGCAGATGCGAATATGCATATAAATAGAAGATCTGCATATTAACTTCTATATGCCAATGCAATCCGCACGCGTAACACATATCCAGGCACACGAGTTGTATCTAATCATCTTCTATCAATAGATGAACATACAACAAGTTATCACAACATGCTAGAGTAGACAACTCACTACAGCATGATCACACAAATCCATAATTTAGCATGCAAAACAAAATGTCACATGCTTTCATATCATAGCATAATACTGCCGTACACATCATAACAGACAAGTATTGCCACCAGTAGTGGACTTAAACAAATCAACCACATAATAATACGCATATCTATTTACATAACCATACGCATATCCATTTGCATAACCGTACGCGATATGTTGCTAAACATAAACAAACGTTAAGCCACAGATCCAGATAATATTATAATAAACAGTAAGGAACAACATAGATTCACACAAAGATAATCACACACCAACCCAATAGGTTATGCTGTTATCTTTCTTATGTCAGTGTGATCTAACCCATAGTTAGTCCTCTCTCTCATGTTTATTCTGGTAAGGCGGGTCCAGTAGAACCCCCAAATCCAGGGCATTTATACCCCATCCTGGACTAGGGCAGTCCCGAACACTCGCACTCATACCAAGGCTGTCGCCAGCTGTCGCCGGGTCATCCGTCGCGACACAACAATAACTCAATAACTCTCGGTAGGGGCGACCCCACAGCGCAAAATGGGGGCTACTCGGACTCTTTACGCCTTATGCAACCGAGCCTCGCTCAACGTAGCAATTGCCTGGCCAACGGCTGATCCGCAAGGTACTACGCCTACCGACCTCCGTAGAGGCAAACTCACCGCCTTAGGTACCCCAGTTAGAACCATCAGCCCCCAATATATATGTCCCCTGGAATCATCACATCGGGCAGACTCAATCGAAACTCGACGGAGAACTAACTACACGGAGTACCCACATTTTTTATTAAGGCGCAAACATCACGAGTGTCCCTAGAGCAATTTCACTCCACATCACGTGCATGCTCAATAACATCAATATCAGCATAGGTAGCATAGTTATAGAGCAACCAAACAATGTTCATAACATCGAAATCATCACATATGTACACATCATAGGTACATTCACATAGCTAGCATATTTAGCATCTTATGAGCATCACAAAGGCTTATAGCATGATCTCATAACAACTATCATCACAAACTCAGGGTTCACAACCCGGTATAACATGAATCTCATAACACATCATATTATACACCAAATCAATACATCAAGCAAGCTTCCACATCAAGCATGCTACAAATAACTCGGTGCTTAATCACTAGCACAATCACATGATAATATTGCATTCAAGTGTTAACACATAACACATAGCACATATCTTAATACTTACAACATATGTATCAAAACAATCAACCCAAATGCATCGTAAGGTAGGTCAAACACTTATAATAAACATACATTCATACAAGCACTCCCGTTAACAATATACTTTAGGTCGCACGCCTAGGGAGTCGTCCACGCAGGCAAACACATCACTAACATGTTGTCTATGCAACATAACTTACATAATATTTCTAAAGTTCCTAATACATGCACCCACATAACTCTTGTTCACAAGCACGACTAGGCAACGTCAAATACATATACAATATATCGCCGAGCATAAACTAGCCTATCGCCCTAATTGAGTCGACAAGCAATATCAAACGAAACATGTTGTTCATACAACAGGGAGCATATCTAAGGATGTCCAAACATGATTACAAGCACACCCTATCATTATGCATGACCATATACCTCTAATCGACTAACAGTTACATGTTCCGATGTACATACATCTACATGCACTCTAGCTAATCCGTCCGTACACTATCCCATTGGTATTTACCGTCTAGGGAAACGCGAACCACTACCGAGCGCCCAATATCAGACAATATCAATATCATGCTATCAAACAAAGTCACACAAGACGATCCGTATAGCTAGCATGAATATCATTATAATCTAGCATGAAAGTTATTAACGTCGAATACATGTTATCACAGCCTAGGAGTCACATGTTATTTTCAACACAAATCCTAGCATGCTATTCTAACGGATAACATCTTCTAATACATGCTATCGCAACCAACAATTCATATCATGCCGACATATCAAGACAAGCTACTACATCATAGCATACAGTTCTAGCATGATTTCTAGCAAGTTTTCTAACAATCAAATGAGACCGCAGGGGCACTCACCTTAATCCGAACGTAAACCTTCTAGGGTTTACCAAATGGCGCGCGAACATCGAAGCATTTTCGGAAACGATCCCACGAACGAGTCCACGATGTCGAGATGATGCGGCGGAGCGGTCGAGTTCGCCGGAGACTTCGCCGGACGGCAGCTACAGTGGTGGCGAAGGCGAAATCGACGGCGGCCATGGAGCTCAGGAGGCAGCGGAGGCGGCGGAGACGTCGGTGACGGCCGGGAAAGGCGGAGCCGGCGGCGGCGTCGGTCGGACGAAGCAGAGCCGAGAAGAAGACGCGGAGATCCGGACGATCGGCTGCTCAATCGGCGATGAGGTTCGACGGCTGCTCAGGTGACGTCAGGCAGCAACGGCGACGACGGCGAGCGGCGGCAACCTCGAAATCGACGGCGGCGCAGGTTAGGGTTCGGCGGCCGAAGTCGGACGCGAGCGCACGAGGGAGAGAGATCGGGAGCCGGAGATGGAGGAGGAGAGGCAGCACCAACGCGGCGCGCGCGCCGGCGGCGAGACGGACGGCGGCGCACGCGCGGCGAGCGAGGGACGCGAGAGAGAGATCGCGAGTGAGAGAGACAGAGATGAGAGCGAGAGACGGGGGCCGAGGGGCGACCTGGGCGAGTCGATTTGGCTCGCTCGGGTCGGTTGGGCTCGGCCCAGCCGAGCCAAGTGGCTCGGTAAGCCGGGTCCAACGCAAATTGGGCCCAAATTGGGCCAAAACACACCCGAATCAATCCAAATCAATTTCAAATCAAATATAAGTCAATTTAAATGCAATTCAAGCACCCAAATAATTAATTAAACCCTCGATCGAACGTAATTAATCCGAAAATAAATTGATTCTAACTAACCGAACCCAGGGACCTCACATCCCTCCCCACTTAAAGGATTTGGTCCCCCAAATCCAAACTAACGCGCCCTACTCGCAAAGTCAAACACAACAAAGAGGAAACGCAGCTAACGCCTTCGTCGAAACCCAAACACACGCACCCTAAAACAGTAGGAGCACTCAAAACTTAATTTCACGCCGGAAATCACAGAAAATTTCGGCAGAGTCTCCCCTGTATTTCTAGGGCCCCAAACCTAAACAATAATCTAACGAGCTACCTGCTCGCAACACATCCACAAAAGAAAAGAAAAACAGGCTACACGCCCCACAATACATTTACAAAGGGCTACCTGCCCACCAAACATAAACAAAAGGGCTACCTGCCCACCAAAGAAGAGATAACTCACCTCAAATTAGGTTTTTACCTCTCCACAAAGCCTGCCACAACGAGCCAAAGTGTCCAGTCGAACACCTGCTCCAAACAATAATCAGAAACAAATGCAACATAGCATTTTCAATCCGTTAAAGCAACCAAGTGTTTTAAACGGATCTCACTCGTCGGTGTACCCCCGGTGGACTCGGCCAGGCACGGCGACCTCCTTGGGTCATCCTTCCGTCCTGCCTTCCACACATCGGGTGCGTACAAGCGACAGGGTTACTCCAAAACCATTTCAACTCAAACAAATCCAAGTTCTTAAATCAAATTTTTCGAAAGATACGAAGAAACCATCGGAAAGTCCTTGACTCATTCCGATCAACAAATCAATCGTATCAACCCCAAACAAAACTCATTTAAGCCAAAGAACTTGAAGATCTGAAATAGCTAACCAAAACGTTTACGAAATGGTTTTAAATAACTTGTTCGAAAATGATTCCCAGTTTCTAACTGATATTTTCAAATAACATTTTTTTTTTCACAATTCCTTTGAAAACCTTAAGTAAAGAGGAAATCAAGGAAATTTAAACATTTTCCGATCTTTTGGAACGAACATTTCGAAAATCTCTTTTGAATTAAAAGAAATCGAAGAAGATAAATATTTTATAAGGAATATTTATCCGAATCAAGTTTGAGCAAAGATCCCTAGACAAACATCTGCGAGGGACAGACTTCGTCACAGGACCACTCGTATTTGCCCCCAGAACCACCGCAACCAATCCCTCACATTGGTTAGCGTCATTTCTCTGGGCATCTACGGCTCAAACCAAACCGAACTAAAACAAATAATTTTTGAAGCAAATCAAACAAATACCCTTTGTTCGAAAATTTTGCTTTCACAAGAACCAAAAGACGAGTAAAATGCTGTTATAAAATCTTACTCACAAAGGAATCATCCAGGCTTTATATAAAACACTTAAATACTCAAAATTTTCACCTTTAAAATACACGAGTAAAACTCGAATCAAATCCGGATACATTCAACATTTGGCATCAACACATTTTTTTTTGAAACGCCAAGCTCATGCAAGCAAATCAAAGCGGCGAGGTATCGCGTATGGTTATGCTTAACCGAACAACAAAACACAACGCCAGATATCACCCCCGATATCGGCTAACATACAAATCCAAGGTACAACCAAACAACTTACTGAGGCGAGTCATTCACCATAAGCAAACCAATCGACATGCGTCAAATGCAAGTAATCAAACATTCTGACGCACACAACAATATCAAATCAACGTTTTTAACCAAACCATTCACAGGCACACAAATGTTACAACTCAGTCCGTAGCACCTCGCTACCCGAGTGCAACCAAAACAAATGACCTCCACATGGTCCAAGTCAAGCAAACACGGGTGAGGTGCAAATAACTATGGACCTCCCCACTTAGAGCATGCTTATTACAAAAATAAACAAGCAATCAAGTTCACTCACCAAGCAACATATACTAGTCGCGAAGTTACGATTTCCTATTTCTCCACACATTTCCATACCCATGAAAACCTAACATTGGAAGTACTAAGTCATAACCTTGCTCTGATACCAACTGTGACGCCCCGTACCCAGAGGGTCACGGAAAAAAGATGGTTTTTTTTTTTTGAAAAATAAACTAAAGCACGAGACGTTATGAGCTAATACTTCCAATTCTTAATAATATAATAGATTTACAAATTAAATAACTTACACAGCGGAAGATAAGTAAATTTACATATTTTAACCCAAATTCATCTTCTGAACCCCGTGCTCGCTCTACGATCGTCGACAGCCTACAAAGAACTAAGGGGAAAGAAGGAGTGAGTATTAAAATATACTTAGTGAGTGACCCACCCTGGCAAAGGCAACCACCAGGGCTGCGGCCACACACCAAACACATGCAAGCACAAAAGGCATATATGCAGATGCGAATATGCATATAAATAGAAGCCCTGCATATTAACTTCTATATGCCAATGCAATCCGCACGCGTAACACATATCCAGGCACACGAGTTGTATTCTAATCATCTTCTATCAATAGATGAACATACAACAAGTTATCACAACATGCTAGAGTAGACAACTCACTACAGCATGATCACACAAATCCATAATTTAGCATGCAAAACAAAATGTCACATGCTTTCATATCATAGCATAATATGCCGTACACATCATAAAGACAAGTATTGCCACCAGTAGTGGACTTAAACAAATCAACCACATAATAATACGCATATCTATTTACATAACCATATGCATATCCATTTGCATAACCGTACGCGATATGTTGCTAAACATAAACAAACGTTAAGCCACAGATCCAGATAATATTATAATAAACAGTAAGGAACAACATAGATTCACACAAAGATAATCACACACCAACCCAATAGGTTATGCTGTTATCTTTCTTATGTCAGTGTGATCTAACCCATAGTTAGAACTCTCTCTCATGTTTATTCTGGTAAGGCGGGTCCAGTAGAACCCCCAAATCCAGGGCATTTATACCCCATCCTGGACTAGGGCAGTCACGAACACTCGCACTCATACCAAGGCTGTCGCCAGCTGCCGCCGGGTCATCCGTCGCGACACAACAATAACTCAATAACTCTCGGTAGGGGCGTCCCCACAGCGCAAAATGGGGGCTACTCGGACTCTTTACGCCTTATGCAACCGAGCCTCGCTCAACGTAGCAATCGCCTGGCCAACGGCTGATCCGCAAGGTACTACGCCTACCGACCTCCGTAGAGGCAAACTCACCACCTTAGGTACCCCAGTTAGAACCATCCGCCCCCGATATATATGTCCCCCGGAATCATCACATCGGGCAGACTCAATCGAAACTCGACGGAGAACTAACTACACGGAGTACCCACATTTTTTTATTAAGGCACAAACATCACGAGTGTCCCTAGAGCTATTTCACTCCACATCTCGTGCATACTCAATAACATCAATATCAGCATGGGTAGCATAGTTATAGAGCAACCAAACAATGTTCATACCATCGAAATCATCACATATGTACACATCATAGGTACATTCACATAGCTAGCATATTTAGCATCTTATGAGCATCACAAAGGCATATAGCATGATCTCATAACAACTATCATCACAAACTCAGGGTTCACAAACCGGTATAACATTAATCTCATAACACATCATATTATACACCAAATCAATACATCAAGCAAGCTTCCACATCAAGCATGCTACAAATAACCCGGTGCTTAATCACTAGCAGAATCACATGATAATATTGCATTCAAGTGTTAACACATAACACATAGCACATATCTTAATACCTACCACGTATGTATCAAAACGATCAACCCAAATGCATCGTAAGGTCGGTCTAACACTTATAATAAACATACATTCATACAAGCACTCCCGTTAACAATATAGTTTAGGTCGCACGCCTAGGGAGTCGTCCACGCAGGCAAACACATCACTAACATGTTGTCTATGCAACATAACTTACAAAATATTTCTAACGTTCCTAATACATACACCCACAGAACTCTTGTTCACAAGCACGACTAGGCAACGTCAAATACATATACAATATATCGCCGAGCATAAACTAGCCTATCGCCCTAATTGAGTCCACAAGCAATATCAAACGAAACATGTTGTTCATACAACAGGGAGCATATCTAAGGATGTCCAAACATGATTACAAGCACACCCTATCATCATGCATGACCATATACCTCTAACGACTAACAGTTACATGTTTCGATGCACATACATCTACATGCACTCTAGCTAATCCGTCCGTACACTATCCCACTGGTATTTACCGTCTAGGGAAACGCGAACCACTACCGAGCGCCCAATATCAGACAATATCAATATCAAGCTATCAAACAAAGTCACACAAGACGATCCTATAGCTAGCATTAATATCATTATTATCTAGCATGAAAGTTATTAACGTCGAATACATGTTATCACAGCCTAGGAGTCACATGTTATTTTCAACACAAATCCTAGCATGCTTTTCTTACGGATAACATCTTCTAATACATGCTATCGCAACCAACAATTCATATCATGCCGACATATCAAGACAAGCTACTACATCATAGCATACAGTTCTAGCATGATTTCTAGCAAGTTTTCTAACAATCAAGTGAGACCGCAGGGGCACTCACCTTAATCCGAACGTAAACCTTCTAGGGTTTACCGAACGGCGCGCGAACATCGAAGCATTTCCGGAAACGAGTCCACGATGTCGAGACGATGCGGCGGAGCGGTCGAGTTCGCCGGAGACGGCCGGACGGCAGCTATAGTGGCGACGGTGGCGAAATCGACGGCAGCCATGGAGCTCAGGAGGCAGAGGAGGCGGCAGAGACGTTGGTGACGGCCGGAAAGGCGGAGCCGGCGGCGGCCGGACGAAGCAGAGCCGAGAAGAAGACGTGTAGATCCGGACAATCGGCGGCTCAATCAGCGGCGATGAGGTTCGACGGCGGCTCAGGTGACATCAGGCAGCAACGGCGGACGACGGCGAGCGGCGGCGACCTCGAAATCGACGGCGGCGCAGGTTAGGGTTCGGCGGCCGAAGTCGAAGACGCGAGCGCACAAGGGAGAGAGATCGGGAGCCGGAGATGGAGGAGGAGTGGCAGCACCAACGGCGGCGCGCGCGCCGGCGGCGAGACGGACGGCGGCGCACGCACGGCGAGCGAGGGACGCGAGTGAGAGAGACAGAGATGAGAGCGAGAGACGGGGGCACGAGGGGCGACCTGGGCGAGTCGATTTGGCTCGCTCAGGTCAGTTGGGCTCGGCCCAGCCGAGCCAAGTGGCTCGGTAAGCCGGGTCCAAATTGGCCCAAAACACACCCGAATCAATCCAAATCAATTTCAAATCAAATACAAGTCAATTTAAGTGCAATTCAAGCACCCAAATAATTAATTAAACCCTCGATCGAACGTAATTAATCTGAAAATAAATTCGATTCTAACTAACCGAACCCAGGGACCTCACACTTTGTATGGCAGGAGTTGTCGTACTCCCTTGTTTTGGGATCGAGCGGTGGATACGGGATCTGTGAGTACGAATGTTGTTGAGGAGGCTAATCAGAAGATTAGGGTGATTCATCGGAGACTTGAGACAGCGCAGTCCCGTCAGAAGTCCTATGCTGACAAGCGCCGACGGGAGTTGGAGTTCCAGGTCGGAGATTTTGTCTACCTCAAGGTTTCGCCGATGAAGAGTGTCGAGAGGTTTGGATTGAAGGGCAAGTTGAGCCCGAGGTTTATTGGCCCGTTTGAGGTTACCGAGGGGATTGGTAGTTCAGCCTACAGGTTAGCCTTGCCGGAGTCGTTATCGCATGTTCACGACGTTTTTCACGTTTCGACGCTTCGGAAGTCCTTAGGGGATCCGTCTCGTGTGATTGCTGAGGAGTCGCTTCCCGTTCAGGAGGATCTTCCTTTTGAGGAGCGGCCGATTCAGATTCTTGATCGAAAGGAGAAGATCTTACGGAACAAAACCGTGCCTTTGGTCAAGGTACTTTGGCGTAGTCGCGAGTTCGAGGAGGCTACGTGGGAGCCGGAGGCAGCTATGCAAGCTCGCTATCCGGAGTTGTTTTGATTCGGAGGACCGAATCCGCTTTAGTGGGGAGGGATGTGAGGTCCGTGATTTCCGTTTCTTTGTTTTCGTCTTGTTTGATGCATGCTTGGTTGCGTGTCGGGTGGAAGTTCTCGGTTAGAGACTTCTAGACACGTGTGTGCGTGTGTCGGTACGCGAGATTTTGTTTCGCGTAGGTTCAAATTCTGTTTGTGCTGTGTAGAGAGGTTTCGGTCGACCGAAACCCTTTACCGGTCGACCGAAAGTGCGCGAGCGAACGGGTATAAGTCAGGTCGGGCGCTCGCGGGCGAGTCCATTTGATGCGTAAATTCTAGCAAGCGCACTAGTCGCACAAGTAATAAAGAGTGAATAGAGTATCGTTCCCTCGGAGACTGAATTTATTGATTACCGGCCTAGGTTTAATCCTGATTTTATTTAACAACCGAAATGACTAAAAATATAATTCAAATTGATAAAAATTCTCTAAAATATGATATTGAGGTACACAATTTGCATTCGCTATGATAATTTAAATTCTTTTATCTAGCATTCTGAACAATATTAATTCAATTTCCAGCAAGTCTTTTTTATTATTTAATATTCTCTCTCGATAAATATTAAAACTATTTATCCCTCATCACCTACTATATCTCTATGCAGGTTGATCGGAGAGAAACGCATTATCTTTTATGGACTTCATTTGCTGCACGAATTCTATGTAAATATCTCTATTTTACATGATTTCGTGGTATGTTTCACTTGAAGCATTATTTATGATTTATTTCTCAATCTCATCATAAATCATCGTTTCATTTAAGTGGTGATCAATAATCACTTAAAAGCATTAAAAATAGTGAAACATCCGATATTGAATTAACTATGTTCTAGAATAACTTGATAAAGGAATTCATATTTTCATAGTTAGACTACAAATTGTATCCTCAACAAAATTTAAATTCATGGAGAAATGATAAAAGCAAATTAAAAGTACAAGCTTTATTCCCCAACGGGGTCCTTCTTTAGCATGTCTTTCCTCCTATTTAGATCTTAAATTCTTCTTCATTTTCTTCTCTTCTTTAATTTCCAAAATAAAATTTTCTCCTTTTAGTTTTTCTTAATTTGAGTTGCATTTCCTCATTTCTTCTTGCATTTACGTATTTGTTTTCTTTCTTTTCCACAAGTTTCAAAGGCTTCAGTTGGGCTTCAAATCTATCATGAATAATGCAAAATTGCTCCGATCCACCAGTTGAACATTTAATGCGCATTTTACTTCAATTTAATAATTTTGACCTGCAAACAACCAACAAATAATAAAATTAGTGTATAATCAATGCTAAATTTATGTATAAAAATTATGCTTATCACCATTCGCCATTTTACACCGAGCCCGAGTGAGGAGAGCTTCCCCCTTGAGTTCCTAGCTTGATTCTTGGCCAGTTGGAGCGTGGGGTGTTGGCTTGATTTGCGATTTGAGTTCCCGGAGTCGAGAGCTACGCGTGGACACCAAATTCGTCGGATTCGACCGAGATTTAGCGCGTGGGAGGTTCTAGGGTTTCGAATTCGAGGTAAGCGGTGCTTGCTTTCTATGTGTATGCCTTTAATTATGTGTGTACAAGAGTGTTCATGCTTGGTATATGGTTTATGGCATGTGTGGATGAGTAGAAATCTTGTTAGGGTTTAACAATAATTTTGGGTACTCATGATTAGCTTGATCTTGCCATTTACCGGGTTAATTAGCATGATTGGTATAATTTAGCATGTGGATATCTAAATTCTACTATGGATAGTGTTTGAGTATGCTTGTACTTAGTAGACGCTTTAGTAGAATGCGTTAAATGGTATACATGCTTGATTTGTTAAATTATACCTTGCGATGTATGGTTTATAATACATGTGGTAGGACGGATTTTATTATGTTGGCATGACGGTTAGCTATGTGGAATGCTTACTTGGATAGGTGCGAGAGCGGACCTTAGCTCTAAGCGGCGCTTTAGTAAACATAGTTGTGACATACGCTTGTGTGCCTAACAGGACTTATTCTACCTGATTGAGTAGATGAGCGGACTTGCTCTAAAGTTACTCCAGATAGGGAGGGTTAAGATTAGCGCGGTTTAGTTGTGAGCTCGTCTAGTACCCGGAGGTCGAGTGATTTACCGACTAGGGTGGCGGTATGATGAGCGGTTAACAACGGGAGTGTTAATCTTAATGAATGATGTCTCTATTTGAGGCCGGTAGGCGTAGGGTGATCATCCTTGGCCAGGGTGGTTCCTGCGGTGTTTGAGGCTCAGGGTTGCGCCTTCCGGAGGGTGCATCGCTACTGAGTATCTCTACGGGACGTTATGGGATCCCTCCTACCGTAGGTTTGGTGCTTCGGATGTGCACTAGAAGCGGGTAGCCAAACCTTGGTACCGTGGGTCAATTCGGGTACCTAAACTAAACATGAGAGGACTAACTGGGTTGGGTTAGTGATTTCACCCTAACATAATCATGGATATCAATGGTATAGTTGATTTGGGTTGGGTGGCGAACTTGACATATCGACATAGTGATCTAATTGTGTATATGAGCTTATGTCTTTATGTGTAGTGCCCTATGAGGCTTTGTGTTTTTATACATGTTTACATATATGTGATTATATATGTGGTCACTTGTTGGTGATGTTGTGCCCGTGGAACATATGGGATGGAAAATGCAACGGCGCCGTTCACTGAGTCGGTTTGACTCACGCTCTTCTTTTCCTCTCTTTTACAGATCCAGGTAGTCGCGGAAAGGCACCGGCCGAGGGTGTCTAGACGGCTAGTGTGAGCTAAAGGGGAACCCTTAGCTTTAGTATTTTGAGGTATAATTTTTGGGGGTTAAGTGTTGGTTATAAACACTTGGAAAATCCATGTTTTGTATACCTAGTTGTATAGGTGGATAATTGTATAAAAGTGTAGAAAGGAAGTACTAACACACATGTATATGTTTGAGCATGTTTAGAATCATGTATAGGGTGTTATACATGTTTCGGTTTTTTATTGTAAGGGCAATGTAGATTTTGAACCTTTACGAAAATACTTTTCCGTATTTTGTTATAAATACATATGTTGGCTTATAATAGGATTTTGGGATTCAAAATCCGGTTTGAAAACTTTGAGCATGTGTATTTATGTATGTTGCACGGGTGTGCATGCATGTTTTACATTTTGGTTGAAAAATGTGGATTTCGGGGAATTGAGAAGTGTGTTTTCTGAATCTATTTTTGCAGATTACTGACATTTCGGTCGACCGAAATGTTTGTCCGGTCGACCGAAAATGTCCGTAAGGCTGAAAAACCTGTGTTCTGATTTTTCGGTCGACCGGAACCCGAAATCGGTCGACCGAAAATATGCTCTGGAATGAGTTTTGAAAATCGATTTAAATGATAATTATTTTGATTTTTAAGCTTTTGGGAGGATTGTTGGGACATATCTAAGGTATGTGACAATCCCAAAGTTTTAGAAAAATATTATTTTCGTATTTTAAATCGAAAATGGTTTTATACCGAGAAGGAGTTGAGAACCTTAGGTTGTTTTTTATGCTTATGTATCAATGAGGGAGATTGATGCATTTGGATCACTAACAAACTATGAAGGGTTCACGTGGAGAGAACCGCCTCCCTCGCGGATGCTCGACACGTGCCTGATAGTTCTACGCTCGGGCTCGGAGTCCTTTTTAAAGGAGTTTGAAAAGTGATTAATAAATGGATTTGGAAACCATGCACGGTGTACTTAAAAGCTTCCGCATGCGTGTGTGTGATTTTGAGTGGATACGCGGGGCGGTCCCGGGACACGGGCCGTCACAGTTGGTATCAGAGCAACCCCGGTCACGGATACGGGTGGGTGCGTAGGCCCAGGGACCCGCGGAAAGGCCAAAAAGTCTGCGGTAGGGGCAGGATACGTGACTTTCGACCCGTGTGACTGGGGAAAGACTGGGCATGTACGTCCGTCCGTAACCTATCCCGTACGACGGGGACGTCGTATCCTAAGGTGTGAGGAATGTGAGGCCCCGGATTTGGGCGGGATCGGCACGAAGGAGCGCGATCTGCGCGGTTTCCGGTCGACCGGAATCCCAAGACCGGTCGACCGAAAGTTACGGGTCAGGCGCGAATTGGGCTGAGCGCGCGGCCCGTTAACAATATTTGTCCCATACCAGCTGGGTAGGGCAGGAATTTGTGTTGATATACTAGGGGAGGCCCTTAGCTAGCACCAACCTAAGGTGCACCCTTTTCCGGAAGGAAAAAGGACCCGATCGTGTGGTGCGGTCGGGGCTTTGGGGGCCGGGCCCGGGGCGGGGAGCGGGACGTGACATTACCTACATATATACATTCGCAAATATATAATACAGTATAATTATGTATATATTTATGCTATAACATGAATATATGAAATATAAAATATATATATATATATATATATATATATATATATATATATATATATATATATATATATATATATATATATATATATATATATATATATATATATATGCATTTATATATCTTATAATATGTATGTACATTTATGTATGGATTTATAAGAAATGTTATTTTTATTGCGGGGCTCAGCGCCGTGTCGTTTCCTCTTCATTCTCCCTTATTATTACGATAGAAATATCCATCTCAACTCTAATAATAAGTTATATATTTATATATTAATTATTAGTTGGGAAAGAAATATCCATCTCTTTCTCGTATTATTATTCGAGTGATATGTTTTATTTATTTATAATAATAATCATGTCGCGTTTTATAATATTTACACGAGAGTGGGGAATCGGCAATATCCATCGCTTATCCCCTGACTTTTATTTATTATCAAGTTTATTTCAGAGAAAATATCCATCTCCCCCTAAATTTATTTAGTTAAAAATTCTACCACATTTATTATTATTATTATTTAGTTATTTTCATGGTTATGTTGTTATGTCATCGGTTATTGTCACTGTTATTGTTATTATTATTATTACAATTAGTGTTATTATTATGGTTAGCTGATTAAATTTGTACTGATTAGAGAGAAAGCAATATCCATCGATTTCCCTTATCCCATTATTTAAATCGAATTTCGGGAAAATATCCATCTCTACCGATTATGTATATTTTTAACTATATGTATGTGTGTCATATGTCTGTTTATATGTAAATATCATGTATATCATGTTTGGCAATTGAAAATTGGGTTTAAAATTGATTATTTGATGAAAATAGGGGTTAAAATTGATTAAAAACAATTAAATTAAATTTTGGGTTTGGATTGGGCTGGGCCGGACCAAAGTGGTCCGGCCCGAGCTGAATCCGGTCAGCCAGACGCGCCCGAGCGCGTCTGGGCTGACCCAGACTGGACCGGGGCTAAGCCCCGGTCCGCGCGTTAATAAAACGCGCGACGACCGGCTGAGCCGGTCGAAACCGGCTCAGCCGGTCGTCATCAAAATCAATCGCCCGCGAGCTCGCGGGCGCGGGCTCGCGGGCGGCTGTAACGCCGCCGCCGCCGGCGTCCCGGCCGGCGTCAGCGCCGACAACACCCCTACTCTAGGTATTTCGACCCTCCTGAGTCCATCCGTGATGTTAAAATTCGCGTTCGAAGCTTCTATACAGAGATATTTATAGGTGCAAGTTTCGACCGTTTTATTTCTTTTTGTTTTCCGCCGCCGTGGCTCGCGGTCGGCGAAGCCACGGCGGCATCATGGTGTTGTTATCCGACAAAGATGACGATGCAGAGGGTGTATAGGGGGTTACCTCAGCGTTTAGAGTGGTTTGTGAATTGTGCGGCCCGGGTGCAATATAGGTGCAAACGGCGGCACGGCGGGCTCCGGCGTGCCCCGACGGCGGTGGCTCGTCGGTGCGGCCTCCCACTTTTTCTCCTTTGCTGCTGCCTGCTCTTCCGCCCCCCCCCCCCCCTCTCTTGAGTGTGTGTGTGTAAATTTTTATAGAGAAATAGAGTGATGTAATTAGATGTGTAGGTGGGGGTTTAGGGGGATGATGAGGAGTTGGTGATGGAGTGAGGAGGCCGGCCAAGGTGATGGGGGTGGGTGCTGCACACAGCAGCCACCCATCATCATCATTTCTTTTTTTTTTTTTTTTTTTTTTTTTTTTGTTTTTGGATATTATACATATACATATATATATATATATATATATATATATATATATATATGTAATCATGTGTATATATTATATGTATATATATGTGATCATGTATGTATATTATATATGTATATGATATATATATTTTTTGGAGTTATCGCATATATATGTTTATATATGTGGGTTATCGTATGTGTATATATCATTACATTTGTTATTTATATAAGGATATATATATATATATATATATATATATATATATATATATATAATTTATATATATATATATATATATAATATGTATACGTATATATATAATATATGTATGTATATAATATGTAATATATATATATATAATATAATATATATATGTATATATATATATATATATATATATATATATATATATATGAATGAATGGGACACATATATATATAAATGTATTTATATGTATATATGCATATATTTAGTGGCTACCACCATATGTATGCATTCATGTATGTATATATGTTATATGGATGTGCATGTGAGAATGTATATGTGCATGCATGATTATAGTGGGTGGCCGGACAAAATGGGGTGTCGACAGTTGCCCCTCTTTGTCTAATCCTTTTGAAAAAGGATTAGACAAAGATAAAAGAGATATCACATTTTGTCCGGTGAGTTGAGGTGCGATAGACGCGTCCGGACTTGGCGTCCGTGGGCCTGAGAAGGTAACGACCACATGGATCATTCCTTTAAAGTTATAAAGCAATGGCTGCATGGGCCATGCCCAAATAAGTTATGAAAAGGCGGCGGTCTCATAGACCGTTTCCTAAAAGTTATAATACAATGGTCCCCATCAGCCATGCCACAGTATATTATGGTAATATCAGGATGGTAACATCCACATTGACCGTCCACTGAAGGATATAAAGCGATGGCCGCATAGACCACGCTGGAAGGTATCTAGAAGGTAGCGGCCACATTGACCATTCCCTAAAGGTTATAAAGCGATGGTCCCATGGACTACGCTGAAAGAGTGATTGGAAGGTTACGAATATCATGGATTATGTCATTGTAAATATGAAGCAATGGTCGCCGTGGACCAGCTTTGATATACAGGGAGAGGTAATAAACATCTTGGATTTGGGTGATGAAGTAATGGTCGCCGTGGGCCATGCCTTGATATATGATATAAGGTCATGAACGCCGTGGATCACGCCTCAAGGTTATAGAGCAATGGATGAGATATGGTCATGAACACCATGGATCACGTCTTGGGGTTACGAAGCAATGGTCGTCGTAGACCATGCTCTGAGATATGAGACAAGGCCATGAACACCGTGGATCATACCTTGGGTTATAAAGGAATGGCCACCGTGGACCGAGATTTGATATATGAGATGAGGCCTAGAACGCCGCGGATCCTGCCTTTTGGGTTATAAAGCAATGGCTATGATATAAGGTCATAAGCACCGTGGATCATGCCTTATTGGTTATGATGGAATGGCCACCGTGGACCATGATCTGAGATGAGACAAGGCTATGAACACCTTGGATAATGCCTTGGACTATGAAGTAATGGCAATCGAGGATTGAGATTTGATGAAATAAGGTCATGAACACCGTGGATCATGCCTTAAGGTTATGAAGGAATCGGCCGCCGTGGACCAAGATTGATATATGAATTAAGGTCATGAACACCGTGGATCATGCCTTAGGATTATGAAGCGATGGTCGCTGTGGACCAAGATTGGTTACATCATGGATAGATAGTGGCCACATGGACCATATCGGAGGTTATGAAGCAGTGGCCCCGTGGACCATACTTTGCAATATCGTGGAAAGGTAACGGTCCGGTGGACCTTACCTTAGAGTTATAGCGTAGTGGTACTATGGGCCCTGCTTGGCTACTTTATGGAAATATAACAATCCCAATGGACCGTATCCCAAAGATTATGAAGCAATGGTCCCATGGACTATGCCTAGCTATATCTTGAAAAGGTAGCGGCCCCATGGACCGTACCTTAGCGGTTATGAAGCAGTGGTCACATGGACCAAACTTGGTTATATTATGAAGAGGTAGTGACCGCAGGGGCCGCAACTTGAAATGTAAAGCGATGTCCCCATGGACCTTGCTCTTGACGTATTGTGAGAAGGTAAAGGCCCCATGGGCCATAAAGAGGATATTGAAGAGTTATCGTTTGTCATGGGAGCTTATGCAATTCGTAATGATATTGTATGACGGAATTATCTGGTATGGTTTGCTTGAAAGTGTGTTTGGACATGTATAGTCTGAGCTTGTAATATGGCATTTGTACATTCGAGACTCAAGAAGTTCTTGTTGTGGAGGACTGGAGATATTTGAAAGAAAGCTATATGAGAAGGAATTGGATTGTTGAGGGGCCATTCGAGGATATTGAGAGGTATTAGTAGAGAAAGTTATTGACATTTCTGCCACGTAGTTTAAGAATACTTTTCAATGAGTTTGGATATGTCATCTCGTATCACTTTTGTCATTGATATGTCGTTCCGTCATGTGTTTGTTATCGGTTGTCATGAATAGCATTAGTTTTCATTGGATGGGGGTCAAAATTGCCCCAGTTCGCTTGGCTAAATCTTCATCGTAATAGTTTCCCTCAGTGTGCTGCTTATGCATATTTGTCAAATTTTTCACCATAAAAATTTGCCCCAGTCTATATCATATGTCTTCGTATTTATACTGAGATTGAAAGGATTCAACGTCATCATCATTCATATTCCCCCAGTTTAATTGCAAGATTTGCTCTGCACATGTGACTTGGGAATAGAGTCAGTCATACTGATTCGCTTTAACTATCGTTCGAATTTCATGCATGCGTAACAAAAGAATTCACATTTATATAATGTCGTGAATATATCCACTATATAATTTGCATCACAGTTTGCGATTTGGATAATATATTGGCCAATTTGGTAATTGTGGAGCTTTGGGTTTATTTGTTTCATTTGGTAGCGTAGATCTTTGTTTGGAAAGTGGGTTATCGCAAAGCTGATATATTTTCTATTAGTGTTATATTTGGGGGTGTACATTTGTTGGATTATAGGTCATTTGTTATGTTTCATTTTGTGGAGTTATGGAGATCTTTACGTATTGGCCTCAGTCGCTTCTTGTTTGAGAAAGAAAATTTTAATTTTGAAGAGATCGTGATATAATTTGTTTTGGCCCTTATCATGAATTGTCATATTTACTATCTTATGGGTATATCGTGGTTATTGAGGTATGGTGGATGAATAGCACATTTGTAGCATAGTTATTTCGTGTATTGGGTGAAAATTTGTATGTTGATATATGGGTGGGCAGCAGCATTATACTACAATTAAACAGATATTTCAAATTTGAATAATAGCTTACGATTAAAGTGAAGCTATCATAGTCCCATCGATTTGCACGTCTCCGCAATTTAGTCTTCATTGATGCATCATGTTTTTCTCTTCTTCTTGTGGGTATTGTGCACTTCGCTTGGTGCACACGCACTTGTCCTTTTGGTCTTCCGAAGAGGATTTATGAGGGGCTTGGTATCCATTCTCGGCGTCCTTTCTTTTTGTTTGTTCTTTTCTATTTGTTCTTTTGCTTTCTTTTTCTTCTTCTCTTCTTTTCTATTCTTTTTCTTTCCTTCTTTTCTTCTTTTTGTCTCCTCTTTTTTTTTAAGGACAGCCGAAGGATGGATTTACCTTGAATTTCTATCCTCTTATGTTTTTCTCGATATCTAAGAAGAAATATCTAAATTAACATGAATGTATATGCACATCGCGATCTCCATATGTTGTTACTATATCAGATGTCGTTGTAAATTCTTGCGTAGCCTTCATGATATTTGTCATGATCGAGGTGATCTTGCGGACATGCAATAGTTTCACGTCAATCTTAGGCTATTTTCAATTTTGAAAAGTCATGTTTAATTGTGTTATGCTGCTGATGGGTTAGGAGTTATGCATGTTCAGGTTGTTTTAGAATGAGTATATGAGTTGGTAAAAGTTGGATTTGATAGCTTATGACAATTCATGATAGAGTCAATTCCAAGCTTCATGCCAGATCTCTTTCGTATGTAAATTCGTTTACTTAAACATAAGCTACTGAAGCGAATAAGTGATCAGAATATATGTAAGGATATTTGTGGTTTGGGAGTGGGGCTACATTGTTTGCAATAAGTAATGAGAATATATTCAAAACATGATATAAAGTGTGAGCAATTTTGTTATATCGTAGCAATTCCATTCGAAAGATCAAGCAAATCAGTACAATTGACCCTAAATTTCCAAAACATGATGAGCTGGTGTTACAATCAAAGCACAATCCCATTGGAGGTTTGTCCATAGTGTCAATGGCCTCGTCCTTGTTGCCCCTAGTCGTTTGTTGAATTGTTGTTGTCATGGCTCATGAAGGTATCGTCTTCATTACACATGCTTGTTATCTCAAGCGCCTTCTCTTACGCCAATACGGACCAAGTGGGCGAAATCAATTGCGTTGGCGCAAGGAGTTTATATTGCTGGTCTAAACATTCAATTTCAATAAAGGTATCGACCAGTTCTTTCTCTGTCATTGGTGCGCTATTTGTGCAGCTTGGTTCCTCCACCTCAGTGCGAACGAGCGGAAGTCTCGTTTGCATTTATAGTGAGCTTCTTCAATGATGATTTGTCTGGGGCGAAGTCAGCATTGTGCTTGTAGTGTTTAAGAAGGCGCCGGCTAGATCACCCCAAGTGAACTTCCTTCTTATCAAGGTTGAGGTACCACCTATCGCGGGGCCTTTTAAGCTCTCCTGGAAGTAATACATCATCAGCTTTTCATTTTTCAAATAGGCGCCCATTTTGCTGCAATACATCTGTATGTGTATATGTGGATCTGTTGTCCCATCGTACTTCTCGAACTTTGGGATTTCAAAATCTTTTGGAATTTCTATGTCTGTGACAATGCAGAATTGGCGGGATCCTCATTCCCTTATTTCCTTCAAGTATCTTAATTCTTTTTGAGTATGTGCTCGATCTGGTTCAACGTCTGCTTGTCGGTTGCGTGAGCTGTCATTGCAGCTGGGGCAGTTGAGATTATAATCGTCGCATTAATTCGCGTCATTATGTTTGTTGCAGATTTTGCTTGTACATCTTGCTCTTGTTGCTCACTTGGAGGTTGTAGCGCTATCTGTTTTGGTATATGTGCTAAATTGGGTCCTGGCTCACATGGCGTTGGTGGTTGACAGGGCAGCTGTGACGCTAGCAATGCACGAACTTGTTCTTCTAGATCTTCCTTTTGTCGTCTCAGTCGTTGGATCTCTTCTTTCAATGCTTGATCATTGGACTTATTGTTGTGTCGTTGGGGCTACTCATGACTTGAAGATATTATTCCTTGGGATCAGTTGTGCCTTGGAGAGAGATGATATATCACAAACTCATCGAAAAGTGTGTCATATACTAGCGTAGGGCAAAATATGCAAAAGTCAATTCGGAAACAATAGATGCTCATGTTATGGAAGAGAGAGGATTTTGATCTGATTGTAGGATGTGTGTTATGTATATATGTGTTTATATAGAATGTGTATTGATGTTGTAGTGTGGGCAGATGATAGCTGGGTTAAAGATGTGATGATTGATTTGGAAGAAAGAACGCATATATTCAAAAGCAATTTTTGTGAAAAGGTAATGTGGCTATGAATAAGTTATCATTGCAAATTCGAATTAAACAGAGTGAAAGGATCATGTAAAGATGCATCACATCAAAAACATTAGCCACTTATTTTATATTTTTCTTATTTTTCTATTTATTTTTGTTATCGGTCTACATGCCGATAGGGTATAAATATGGGTACCTATAATGGCTGGGCTTACGGACTACCTACGCACATTGTACGTAAGCTCCGGTTATCCCAGTGGCTTATCTAGCAGCCTGTCATTACTGGGTTCCTACCGACGACCAATGTACATAGTACATCAGCTCGATGTACTACCCAGGTAACATCTTGGCTAAGGTATAGGGGCCAGGCATTACGGATTACCTACGTGCATTGCACGCAAGCTCCGATTGTCTGGTAAATTGGGGGCATATGCCATGGGTAATAGCATGAAATGTGTGATATGCAGTATGTACATTGTTCATCAAATATATACAAAAAGAAATAGAGCAATCCAAATAATCAATTAAAATATATATGTCCTTGTTATGTGAAGATATAAACCCAATATTATTTTTATCACCTAAAATGAGCCTGACGAATTCCCAGAGGAGTCGCCATCTGTTGACGACCTTCCTCCGGGGAGGGAAATGGTTGGAGTCGCCGCCTAGATATTTAATGGAAATCTAGAAAATCGGGATAAGGCACATAAAGATTCGTTAGGCTCGTTCGTCGTTTACGTGTGGGGAAGACGGAACACCCCCACAGCGCCCCTCAAAGAGGGTACTCTATAGGTGATCAGAATAATCTTGGGTTTACATTTATCACATATTTATTATTATTATATACGCATATTTAATTGTCTGCCTGATATAAAGAAAAGAGATCGGTATCCACCTTACTCTCTAAATCATATTAGGTAGACACATCCAAATATAGAATATATATCTGTCTGGATAATATCCATCATCTCGTTTTCCATATATCCGTTATTGGAATTTGATTTTTTCATAAATATGCCTAATCGTATTAGGAGAGTAATATCCATCACTTCTTATTACGATCATTCACATTTATTTACCCCAGTTACTTAGATTAGGATCCATCCGGTTCTTAACCCTTATAATTAGAGAAATCGAATCTCTATTATAAATATGCATCTATTTATTACCTACATATATACATTCGCAAATATATAATACAGTATAATTATGTATATATTTATGCTATAACATCAATATATGAAATATAAAAATATATATATGTGCATTTATATATCTTATGATATGTATGTACATTTATGTATGGATTTATAAGAAATGTTATTTTTATTGTGGGGCTCAGCACCATGTCGTCTCCTCTTCATTGCCCCTTATTATTACGATAGAAATATCCATCTCCACTCTAATAATAAGTTATATATTTATATATTAATTATTAGTTGGGAAAGAAATATCCATCTCTTTCCCGTATTATTATTCGAGTGATGCGTTTTATTTATTTATAATAATAATCATGTCGCGTTTTATAATATTTACACGAGAGTGGGAAATTGGCAATATCCATCGCTTATCCACTGACTTTTATTTATTATCAAGTTTATTTCAGAGGAAATATCCATCTCCCCCTAAATTTATTTAGTTAAAAATTCTACCACATTTATTATTATTATTATTTAGTTATTTTCATGGTTATGTTGTTATGTCATCGGTTATTGTCACTATTATTGTTATTATTATTATTACAATTAGTGTTATTATTATGGTTAGCCGATTAAATTTGTACTGATTATAGAGAAAGCAATATCCATCAATTTCCCTTATCCCATTATTAAAATCGAATTTCGGGAAAATATCCATCTCCACCGATTATGTATATTTTTAATTATATGTATGTGTGTCATATGTCTGTTTATATGTAAATATCATGTATATCATGTTTGGCAATTGAAAATTGGGTTTAAAATTGATTATTTGATGAAAATAGGGGTTACAATTGATTAAAAACAATTAAATTAAATTTTGGGTTTGGATTGGGCTGGGCCGGACCAAAGTGGTCCGGCCCGAGCTGAATCCGGTCAGCCAGACGCGCCCGAGTGCGTCTGGGCTGACCCAGACTGGACCGGGGCTACCGCGCGTTAATAAAACACGCGGCGACCGACTGAGCCGGTCGTCATCAAAATCAATTGCCCGCGAGCTCGCGGGCGGCTGTAACGCCGCCGCCGCCGGCGTCCCGGCCGGCGTCAGCGCCGACAACACCCCTACTATAGGTATTTCGACCCTCGTGAGTCCATCCGTGATGTTAAAATTCGCGTTCGAAGCTTCTACACAGAGATATTTATAGGTGCAAGTTTCGACCGTTTTATTTCTTTTTGTTTTCCGCCGCCGTGGCTCGCGGTCGGCGAAGCCACGGCGGCATCATGGTGTTGTTATCCGACAAAGATGACGATGCAGAGGGTGTATGGGGGTTACCTCAGCGTTTAGAGTGGTTGTGAATTGTGCGGCCCGGGTGCAATATAGGTGCGAATGGCGGCACGGCGGGCTCCGACGTGCCCGACGGCGGTGGCTCGTCGGTGCGGCCTCCCACTTCTTCTCCTTTGCTGCTTGCTCTTCCCCCCCCTCCCTCTTGAGTGTGTGTGTGTGTAGGGGGATGATGAGGAGTTGGTGATGGAGTGACGAGGCCGGCAAGGTGATGGGGGTGGGTGGCTGCTGTGTGCAGCACCCATCATCATCATTTCCTTTTTTTTTTTTTTTTTTTTTTTTTTTGGATATTATACATATATGTATATATATGTAATCATGTATATATATTATACATATATATTTGTGATCATGTATGTATATTATATATGTATATGTATATATATATATTTTTTGGAGGTTATCGCATATATATGTTTATATATGTTGGTTATCGTATGTGTATATATTATGTGTTATTTATATATGGATATATTATATATATATATATATTATATATATATATATATATATATTATTATATATATATATATATATATATATCCGTGCATTATTATATATATTTGCATGTATATAATATGTATATATGTTATATGGATGTGCATGTGGAATATATATAATATATGTATATATATATATATAATATAATATATATTATATATATTATATATATATATATATATATATATATATATATATGAATGGGACACATATATATAAATGTATTTATATGTATATATGCATATATTTAGTGGCTACCACCATATGTATGCATTCATGTATGTATATATGTTATATGGATGTGCATGTGAGAATGTATATGTGCATGCATGATTATAGTGGGTGGCCGGACAAAATGGGATGTCGACATAAACTAAAACACGAGACGTTATGAGTTAGTACTTCCAATTCTCAATAATACACTAGATTTACAGGTTAATTAAATTTACACAGCGAAAATCATAAAAATTTTACATTTTAATTCCCAAATTATCTTCTATTCCTCGTAGCTCGCTCTATAATCGCCGGCATACCCTGCAAAGAACTAAGGGAAAGAAGAAGAGGGTGAGTATATAAAATATACTCAGTGAGTGATCCACCCTGGCGAAGGCAACCACCAGCGCTGCGGCCACACACCAAACACATGCAAGCACAAAAGGCATACATGTAGATGCGAATATGCATATAAATAGAAGCCCTGCATATTAACTTCTATATGCCAATCCAATCCGCACGCGTAACACATATCCAGGCACACGAGTTGTATCCTAATCATCTTCTAACAATAGATGAACATACAACAAGTTATCACAACATGCTAGAGTAGACAATTCACTACAACATGATCACACAAATCCATAATTTAGCATGCAAAACAAAATGTTACAACATGGTTTCATATCATAGCATAATACTGTCGTACACATCATAACAGACAAGTATTGCCACCAGTAGTGGACTTACACAAAACAACCACATAATAATACGCATATCCTTACGCATATCTATTTACATAACCGTACGCATATCCATTTGCATAACCATACGCGATATTACAATAAATAGTAAGGAGCAACATAGCATCACACAAAGATAATCACACACCAACCCAATAGGTTATGCTGTTATCTTTCTTATGTCAGTGTGATCTAACCCATAGTTAGTCCTCTCTCTCATGTTTATTCTGGTAAGGCGGGTCCAGTCGAACTCCCAAATCAAGGGCATCTATACCCCATCCTGGACTAGGGCAGTCTCGGACACTCGCACTCATACCAAGGCCGTCGCCCGCTGTCGCTGGGTCATCCGTCGCGACACAACAATAACTCACGGTAGGGGCGACCCCACAGCGCAAAATGGGGGCTACTCGGACTCTTTACGCCTTATGCAACCGAGCCTCGCTCAACGTAGCAATCACCTGGCCAACGGCTGATCCGCAAGGTACTACGCCTACCGTCCTCCGTAGAGGCAAACTCACCGCCTTAGGTACCCCAGTTAGAACCATCCGCCCCCGATATATATGTCCCCCGGAATCATCACATCGGGCTGACTCAATCGAAACTCAACGGAGAACTAACTACACGGAGTACCCACATTTTTTATTAAGGCACAAACATTACGAGTGTCCCTAGAGCTATTTCACTCCACATCTCATGCATACTCAATAGCATCAATATCAGCATGGATAGCATAGTTATAGAGCAACCAATCAAAGTTTATAATATAAACTATCACATCTGTACATAACATGGCGTACATCCATATAACATGCATATTTAGCATCATAAAAAGCATCACAAAAGCGCCGTAGGTACTCTCGTTAAAACCCTCCGCCCCCGATATATTGTCCCCCGGAATCATCACATCGGGCTGACTCAATCGAAACTCGACGGAGATCCAACTACACAGAGTACCCACATCACAGACACATTCACATAGCCAGCATATTTAGCAGGATCTCATAGCAATCATCATCATAGCAATTGGGTCTATAGCCTGATATAACATGATTCTCATAACATATCATATTATACACCAAATCAAGCATATCAAGCAAGCTTCCACATCAAGCATGCCACAAACAACTCGGTGCTTAATCACTAGCACAATCACAAGATAGTAATTCATTCAAGTGTTAGCATATAACACATAGCACATATCTTAATACCTACCACATATGTATCAAAACGATCAACCCAAATGCATCGTAAGGTAGGTCAAACACTTATAATAAACATACATTCATACAAGAATATAGTTTAGGTCGCACACCCAGGGAGTCGTCCACGCAGGCAAACACATCACTAACATGTTGTCTATGCAACATAACTTACATAATATTTCTAATGTTCCTAATACATGCACGCACAGAACTCTTGTTCACAAGCACGACTAGGTAACGTCAAATACATATACAATTAATACTCGCATATATCGTCGAGCACAAACTAGCCTATCGCCCTAATCGAGTCCACAAGCAATGCCACACGAAACATGTTGTCCATACAATAGGGAGCATATATGAGGATGTCCAAACATGATTACAAGCACACCCTATCACCATGCATGACCATATAACTCTAATCGACTAACAATGACATGTTCCGATGCACATACATCTACATGCACTCTAGCTAATCCGTCCGTACACTATCCCACTGGTATCGGACACCCATTATCGGACAATATCAATATCATGCTAGGGAACGAGAACACCATCTACATACAATCTAGCATGGATATTACTATTATCTAGCATGAAAGCCATTAATGTCGAATACATGCTATCACAACCTAGGAGTCATATGTTATTCTTAACATAATTCCTAGCATGCTTTTCTAAAGGATAACATCTTCTAATACATGCTATCGCAACCAACAAATCATATCATGCCGACATATCAAGACAAGCTACTGCATAATAGCATACAGTCCTAGCATGATTTCTAAAAGTATTTCTAACAACCAAGTGAGACCGCAGGGGTACTCACCTTAATCCGAACGTAAACCTTCTAGGGTTTACCGATCGGCGCGCGAACATCGAAGCATTTTCGGAAACGATCAGATGAACGAGTCCACGATTCGAGACGATGCGGCGGAGCGGTCGAGTTCGCCGGAGACGGCCGGACGGTAGCTACAGTGGCGGCGGCGAAATCAGCGGCGGCCGTGGAGCTCAAGAGGCAGAGGAGGCGGCGGAGACGTCGGTGACGGCCGGGAAAGGCGGAGCCGGTGGCGGCGTCGGTCGGACGAAGCAGAGCCGAGAAGAGTACGCGGAGATCCGTACAATCGGTGGCTCAATCGGCGACGATGAGGTTCGGGGGCTCAGGTGACGTCAGGCAGCAACGGCGGACGACGGCGAGCGGCGACGACCTCGAAATTGACGACGGCGAGAATTAGGGTTCCAACCACGCGAGCGACCGCGCGTGGGGGAGAGAGAGAGATCGGAGCAGGAGACAGAGGAGGAGAGAGCACCGGTAGCGACGCGCTCGCCGGCGGCGAGACGGACGGCGGCGCGGCGCGGCGCACGCGCGGCGAGCGAGGGACGCGAGAAAGATCGCGAGTGAGAGAGGGACGCGGCGAGAGAGACAGAGAGGTCGGGTGCAGCGACTGGGCAAGCCCTTATGGCTCGTCCGGTCAGTTGGGCTCGGCCCAGCCGAGCCACGTGGCTCGGTCGGCCGGGTCCAATCCAAATTGGGCCCAAATTGGCCCAAATCAATCCAAATCAAATACAAGTCAATTTAAATGCAATTCAAGCACCCAAATAATCAATTAAACTCCCGATCGAAGATAATTAATCCGAAAATAATTCGATTCTAACTAACCGAACCTAGGGACCTCACACTTTTTAACCCAAAAAGCAAATCGGATACATCTTTGCATTCATAAACCCCGAGAAGTAAATCGGGTACATATTTATATTTACAAACCCCGAGATGCAAATCGGGTGCATTTTTGTATTTACAAATCCTAAGATGCAAATCAGGTCTATCTTTGTATTTATAAATTTCGAGAAACAAATCGGGTTTATCTTTTCGCACTCAGAGAAGCAAATCGGAAATGTCTTAATCTTGTTTACGCAAACTCTTATCATAGGCGGCTATACTTAAATTCTTTTTCTCTCCGGACAAAATGTGGTATCTCCTTATCTTTGTTCAATCCTTCTCCGAAAGATCAAATAAAGAGGGGCAACTATAGACACCCCATTTTGTCGGGGCTGTCCGTTTGCTGTTGGACAAATGGTGGCAACGAAGCGCAATTGAAAATAACTTTACTCGATCGGCCCAATTACACCCAATTTACACTCGATAAGCTCAATAATCTCAATTAGATCCAATTAAGTCGATTAAGCCAACTCAAGTTCAATTAGACTCGATTATATCAATTTGGCTCAAAATTTCGGAACTGACATATTAGTACTAAATCAACAATAACTCAAGTTATACATATTCAAATGATGAACAACTAATTTTGTATGAAAGCTAACTCGATCCCTCATCAACCAGCAATTCATAGTAATTGAATCACGATTACTTAGTCAATTTTACCCACGAAGTTGAGCTCGTGTTAGTTCGCTCCTATATTGACCAGGTCTTAGTTCGGAAGCCATAACATTTTGCTTACAAATCAAAATGCACTCAAACCAATTTTGTTTCAAACTATACTCACTGAGGAATCTGTACACAAAATTTTAAGTCATTTAGAGCACATTTGTGGCAGTTTCAAAAAAAAATAAAAACTGGACAGTTACAAAGAGTGATGGGTATTTAATGAGACAATCGAGGAGGCATTGAAATAGGGGGGTTACATGAAGTTATGGAGGAGGTTACTCATGTTTGCAACATAAAAGGAGCACATAATGCAGAAAAAAAGGAGGGGAGGACAATCTTCTAGTAAAAAAAAAAGAAGGGAAGTAAGTAAATTGGAGAAAAAAATACGTAAAGAAAGAGAAAGAGAAGTAGCGGAGTGCCGCCTCCATCGGTGGTGGTCGTCACCAACACGCTGATATCTCCTGACGACGTCCTCGACTTCCCGATGCCACCGCACGCACGTTGGAACCGTCGCCGCACACGTTGGAACCATCGCCCTGCCGGAGCCAGCCACCATCGTTGGCCGCCGGAGCCACCTACAACACTCACACGTTTCAAACTCCGATTCTAAGGTAAAACATCTCAAAACCCATTCCATTATCTTCTCTAAGTATTAGTCATCTCATTTTGACTAGTAATTATAAAACATGGGTATCTGACATGAACATAGAAATTCGGAGGAGATGAAATTTCCCGAAATAGATTTTTAATAGACGAGTAAAGGAAAAGCGATGTATATTGCTTCTTCCTCGATATTAACATAAGCATAAATGCCTATTCATCATTAATTTTTTAAATAATAAGATTAATATTACGAGGATATTTCTTCATAATCAATTAGCAACGATAATTAGATATTTTAACAAAAATATTCGAAATTAGATGGATATTTCTTCCTAATCAATTACCAAAGTATAATAAAAAATTTAAATAAAAATATTGAAAATGAGATGGTTATTTCTTCCCATCCAATAAAAGACATCGCATAAAATATTTAAAATATATAAAAAGATCCGATGGATACTGATTCTTCAAATAATAAAAGTCACGCTTCATAAAATATTTTAAAATATATAAGAAGATCCGGTGGATACTTATTCTTCAAATAATAAAAATCACACTTCATAAAATATCTTAAAATATATAAAAAGATCCAGTGGATACTGGTTTCTTCAAATAATAAATATCATACTCATACAAACAAGGGACGAGATGGATATCTCTACCTTCAAACATAATACAAACTGGGCGATGAAGGGAAAACAGAAACGCGCTGAGCCCAACATTAATAAAAAATAATAAGCACATCGACACACACAAGTAGACTGCACATTTTATATTTATTTATTCAATTTGCGATTATTCATGTTCGATCTATTTATACATGTCAAATAAACAAAAAATCGTTATAATCACTTATAGAGTACCATCTTTTGAGGGGCGTTGTGGGGGTGTACCTTCTTTCCCACACGTAACCGACGAACGAGACTAAGAATCTCAAAAGTGCCTTATCCGGTTTTCTAATTTTCCATAAAAATTAGGTGGCGACTTCAAAACCTTTTCTTTTTCTTTAAGGTCGTTAACACTGTCTTTATGATGGTTGTCTTCTTGCAGGAGTTGGTCTTCCGTTCCACCACTTCTTGTCCTTTTGCTCGCCCAATATAATCTTGGACCCACACAATGATCCCTAACGCATGGAGAGGGGTGATCGATTTCCTTGCTATCTGCCTGTGGGTCAATAGTGAGCCAACTGTCAAGTTCTTTCATTATCTTTTTGATCTTCGCTTCGTTACTGTCGGAACTCCACAGTTCTATTTCATCGCCTGTCATAAAGGGTGCACAATCGTTGTTGGTTTATCCTTAACGACACAAAAATTTGGATGGAGAAGTTTTTTTACGTCATCCCGGTGCCTTCAGATGGTTCGAAGGCTGTGCTGCGAGAGTGCGGCGATCCTTCTCTCGTCATGATGGCTCCACCTGTAGGTAACAACCGATGGTGGGATGATTTAATCAACGACTTCAGTGGTAGGTCTCCCTATCAGTATATCGATGTGAGTCTGATGACCTACTGATACGATCAATATTTTATACTTTTATTCTCCTTACATACGCTGTTCCAAGATTTGGTCTGGGAAGCTAATTTGAAGATCCGACACATGGTGCTTTAAAAGGACATATCTAAGGCTTCCGATGTCCAAATCAGGTGGTTCAAAAGCCTAAATTCATCTAAACATCTAGGTCTGTAATTAATCTATAGAAATCGAAGCTCAGAAAAGTCGTTTAGAGGCTGAAACAAGCTTGGAAGTTGAAGCAAAATAGGAAGGTGTAGCTGGAATGGAAAATCTGAAATATGGAAGCAACACATCAACATAGGCTAGAAATTAGGGACCAGAAATAGTACGTTCGTTGCATAAAAATAAAAATACATCAATGGTTGCGATTTAATGCTGAATATCAAGTATAAAATGAGGCACCCAGCTAGGGCCAAAAAAAAAAAAGAAGAAAAACTTTTTTTCATTTTTCTCTTTACTTGGTTGTGTCGTTCACCCTGTGTACCTAAAATCGTTGTTCAGTTCAAGAGATATTTAAACTTCAGTTTGTAAAATTGTGAGGCACCGATTTTGATTCTGATTTACTTTTATTTGATTATCTATGTTTCTTTGTGTTGATTTAATATGATTGATAGACGATTTTCTGAAGTAGCTAATTAGTTAATTGTCTACGTGGTTGAATGCTACATTAATTTCATAATCTGTAATTGTTGTGGAAGTTAATGAATATAGCAATTAGGTTACACAATTATGATCGCAGTTTTTGTTGTAAACCTAAAAGAATATAGAACGACTTAAATAGCTTATACTGGGTGAATTGTTATTCGACTTTAACCTCTTCCTAAAACGTAATGATGTCATTGATATGAATTGGATTGCTGATCCAGGAGGCTCTTTGTAAGGTCCCGTATTTTCGTGAATTAATACTTGTTTTAAATCGGATCTATTCGGAGTTTGATTTGGTTTTGTATCGAATTTGTTCGAGGGATTTATTTGTTTCTGGGTGCTTTATTTGTATTAGAATTGATTGTAAATTGATTTGGTATATTTTGGGTTTAATTTGGGCCCATTTGGGGTTGGACTCGGCCGACCGAGCCATGTGGCTCGGCCCAGCCGAGCCCAACCGGACCCAGACGAGCCAAATGGCTTGCCAGGTCCCTGCATCACCCGCTCTCACACTCACTCTCCCTCTCGCCCGCTGTTCTCTGCGCCTCTCGTTGTCGCGCGCGCCTCCGATCTCGCTGCCGATCACCTCTGCTCCGCCGGCCGCCGGCGCGCGTCGCCGCGCCGCGCTTCACCTCCCCCCTCCTCTGGCTCACTGTCCCTCTCCTCTCGCCTGTTATCGCGCTCGATTTCTCGCCGCCGCCAACCCTCGCCGACGTTCGTCGTGACTTCTCTCAGTCGTCTGGGTCATCGTCGATCGTCACCGCCCTCGATCGTGCGCCTCGTGCCGAATCCCCATTTTCGTGTCTCTGTTCTGCCCGGCCCGCGCCGGCTTCTCCGCCGCCGTTGCTCCGGCCGTCGTCACCGAGGCCGCCGCCTCCTCCGTTGTCTGACCGCCGTAGCCGCCTCTCGAGCCGCCGCTGACCATCTCCGGCGAGCTTCTCCGGCGATCTCGGATGCTTGGTCATTTCGTCTCTGCTTCGGGAACGCGTTAGTGAAGTTGTTTTTGGTTGAGTTCCAGGGATTCACGTCGTCCGTCGGGTCTCGGTTTGTAAGACCGGGACATAGGTGAGTGAACTCGTGGTCTCACTTATGTGTTTATGTTGATTTTAATTATGTTATGTTGATGTATATATAATGTATGGATGCCCGCTCGTGTTAATGTGATAATATTCGAGCTAGTACTTGAAGTACCTTAGCATGTGGTTGGATTAATACCGTAGTAGTAGTGACATTCAGCCTCGTTATGACTTGTTCGGACATATTCGGCTTTATTATGACTTATCGGACATCTAGGTTGATGTGGCATCTATTAGCTTGTTGGCTTGACACACATGTTATGTTTATCATGTTATTGACTTACCGACTTTTCTATGGTTTGAATGAGTATTAGGGCCTGACCGCCATGTTTATATTTATATAGGAAAGTTTTATCGTGATATGTAGAATGCATGGGTGACTTTGAGCGCCGCCTGCACTCTAGTTATACCTGTTGTAGTGACTTTGACTTAGTTGTTATTTAGAAGAGTATTAAAGCACGACTGCTGGATTAATACTCTTCATAGAATATGTTTGCGTGCGTTTCATGTCCGTTGTATGCTTGTCTCTACCCATTGTCGTGTGTGTGCGCCTCCTGCGTTTTGTATTGTGGTAGAGGTGCGATGTGACTTTGACTTGTGTTGTCCGCGTGACTGACCTACTTAGACGGTATGCGAGCCGATTGCTCTAGCAATACCATTAGTAGAGCGGATTGTTGTGATGTGCGTCGTTTCCCTTGTGTGTGTGTTCTTTCACTTTCCCTTGTGAGTTCGGAGTTGCCGACTAGGGATAGGCTTGAGTTGAACATGTTTAAGGGGTTCGCACTTGATCTTTGTTTTGATATTTTGGTATGTACCCGTGAGAGGGTTTTACTTTTCGGTTGTTTGAAATGCTTGTGATGTAAAGCATGTGGATTGTGATGGATTATGTGATTCTAGCATGTATGTTGTTGTGAGATTTATGTGGGGTGGTTGACCCTATATTATGTGATATATGATTTGGAGCATGCTTAGATGGTTAGCATGATGTTTATGAGAATGAATACATGCTAGTTTGATGTGGTGCCTATTATGTTTTTAGCGTGGAAACCGTTGTATGTCTTTCACTTGTTTGTGATTGTGGACATCGACAACGTGAGCGCTAATGAGATTTATGTGGAATGTTATTTGGTTTGGCATGTATCGGAAAATACTCTCTCTTCATTTATGTGATATCCGGATTTGGAATATGTTTTAGCGTGGAAACCGTTGTATGTCTATCACTAGTACTTATGCGATTGGTGTGCCCAATGTGAGTATTGTTGTGATTTGAGACATCGACAACGTGAGCGCTAATGAGATTTGATAAAGTGAAAAATATTTGTGTGGGACTCTTTCGTTGGACTGCATCGCCTAGGTTCGCTCTCCCGTGAGTCGAGGGGATATCGACCGGGATCGAAATAGACTGATGTGGGCGCCGGAGTCCCAAATTTGTTATCTCGAGAGAGAGAGACAGAGCGTAGTTAAGGCCAGCCCGAGGCCAGGGTGGCGGCTACGAGACCAGGCGAGGCTTGAATCGGCAATTCCGGAAAGGCCGGTAGATCAAGTAACTCCCTTAGGCCAAAAGGGATCGCCCCCGCTGTAGGGTACTGGGGGACGCGACGTGCACCGTGTCTGACCCAGATCCTTGGTGCTGCGGTACCTAAAGGGTTGTGTTGCGTTATAAAATATGAGAGGACTAACTGGTTTGGTAGTTTAGTCCACGCTGACTTAAGAAAGATAACGACATAACCGGATTGGGTTTTGGGTGATCGATTACCTTACATTCTTATGTTGATGTTGATGTTTATTATATGCCAAGCATGCTTCTTGGTTGTTGATGACTTGCTTGTTATATAGTAGCCGGTAGCTTATAGTTGTTAAGCTTGCTACTTGTTTGTGGACATATTTGTTGGTTATGTTTGTCCCTTGTTGGTTTTATTCGGATTTGGCACGCATGAAAGTGTATGCTTTGAGGAATGTTAGCACGTAACTTATGCGATTGAGTGCGGACTTGTATATGTATGCATGTATGCCCTAGTGTGTGGTATTCGAGTATGCATACGAGTTTGGTATTGCACTTGTGCTTGCTTGTGTTGTTTGTTTGGTGTGTGACTGCAGCCCTGGCCGTTGCCTTGCGGGGTTGCCGGGGTGGGTCACTCACTGAGTATATTTTATATACTCACGGTACTACTTTCCCGCAGGTTGTTGCGAGGACCGCCGACGATCGTAGAGCGAGATTCGGGGTTCAGAAGTTAGTTGGGGAATAAAAAAATGTAAAAATGTATTTTAGTTTTTCGCTGTGTATTTAAATAATTTGAAATTTATGTATTGTATTTCGGAAGTACTAGCTCATAACACCCATCATTTGTATATTTCCACCTAAATTTTCGACCCCCGGTTTAGGGGCGTCACAGATGGTATCAGAGCATGGTTATGACTTAGTACTTCCAATTGATAGATTTCATGGGTATGGAATGTGTGGAGAGATAGGCATCGTAACCTCGCGGTAGGCATGCGTTGCTTGTAGGTTGATTGCTCGCTCGTAGTTTTGTTGATTAAGGTCGTTTCTTAAGTGGGGAGGTGTTGCTTGCACCTTGCCCGTGTTTGCTTGTTGTGGACCTCGTGGAGGTCGGTTGTTGTGGATGCGTGTTTGGGTTTGAGGTATTTCGGTTGTGGTCTTACCTCTTACCGTGTTTGTTGTGTGCATGGAATGACACTGTTGATTGAATTTGACTTGTTTCCGTTGCGTATTGTGATTGATTTTGTTTTGAGTGGCATTTGAAAAGGATTTCGATGTTTCGAAAATGCTTAAGTGTATGACTTAAGAGGTTTGGTTTCTTCAAAGGTTTTAGAAAAATGTAGATTGAGCCGGTATTTGATAAAATGATTTTGAACAAGTTTTACGGTTTTTGAGAGAGTTCGGATCTTAGATTGTTACGGAGGCTATTGTATCAATGAGGAGATTGATGCACTAGAATCCTTAGCAAGTTAAGTTCTGGTTTGGGATGAAACCGCCTCCCTTGCGGAGTTCGTCTTGAACCGGAAAGTCCTTACTACGGCTCGATCCTTGTTTTCTAAACACAATTTTCTCTAAATGAATTTCACTTCAAACCTCTTTCCTTCGTTTGAGTTTCTGTAAGGTGATATATGGCATTGGGTTTTGCTGTTGAATTGAGTCATGCGCTGCGTGTGTGATTTCGGTTTGTGTTTGGATGTTGGTGGTTGAAGGCAAGATGTTCTCCGAAACTGTTCTCGTGAGAAGCTTGCATAACACCGATTTGTTGTATTTTGTTGCTTTCACTTAATGTGTATGAGCTTGGTATTTTGAAGATTTCGATGATATGGTATTCATGAGTTTGATGTATTCGGATTTGATTCGAGTTCTACTTGTGGATTTTTAATGAAATTGTAATGTGGAGCCTATAGTATAATTTTCTTTAGAAGGAGTTGAACCTTTGTTGAGACGATGGATTGAGTTCTTGAAAGACTTTAAGTGTCGTATCCTCTATCGTCTTGGGAAGGCAACTGTCGTAGCTGACGCACTTAGCAGGAAGATCTCTAACTCGTCTCGTCGGATTATTTATGTTGGAGTGGGATTTGGCGGAGTAGTTAGCCACATGAGTTTGCGCACATTTGAGCGTGAACCAGGAGGTACTCTTCGCCACATATTGATATCGAGTTGAGTTAGAGCTGCTTCTGGGGCTAAGTGCAGCACAGCGGGACGACACTGTCTTACAAGAGATACGTGGACGCCTTAAGTCTGGAAAGACCTCTGAATGCTTTTGGGTGAAGATTATGTTGGAATTTGGATCACTTTGTAAGTGGGATTTTATGAAAAGTTCTACGCCATTTTGGTTGTTCTCGTTAAAGAAAATATTTTCGGATTAATGTTGCTTAATAGATTTGTTTGGAAACTATTTGTTTTAGTTTGGTTTAGCTTGAGCTGTAGATGCCCATAGAACGACGCTAACCGATGCGAGAGATTGGTTGCGATGGTTCTATGAACATATACGGGAATCCTGGTGATAAAGTCTGTCTCTCGCACAGATGTTTGTCAAGGAACCTTCACTCGAACTTGTTTGGATATTCCTTTGTAGATGATTATCTTTCTTGATTTCTTTACGTAAGAAAGATTTTAAAGCGTTCGTTCTAAATGCTTAAGTTTTTTATAGGAATCGGTTATTTGAAAATTTCAGTTCGAACTGGAAATTATTCTTACATAATGTTGTTTTGAACCATTTCATAAGTGTTACGATCAACTACTTTGAATTTTCAAGTTTCTTAGGCTTGTATGAGTTTTGTAGTGATTTATGTCGTGACTTGTTGATCGGAATGGGTTAAGAACTAACCTTTCCGATGTCTCTTTGTATCGTTTGTAAAACCTGGTTTAAGAAGTTGGATTTTTTGGATGAAATGGTTGTGTTACGATTTCGTTTGAAATCCTCGTTTGCTTTAACGATTTGAAAATGTTACTTTGAAACTGTATCTGAGATTTGTTTGGAGCAGGTGTTTGGTTAGACACTTTGGAAAGATTTGTGGAAGGATAAAAACCTGGTTGAGGTGAGTTATTGTCGCGTCCCGCTCCCCGCCCCGGGCCCCGCCCCAAAGCCCCGACCGCACCACATGATCGGGTCCTTTTCCCTTCCGGAAAAGGGGATCCCTTTGAGTGGTGCTTAGCTAAGGGCCTCCCACACATATAAGCACAATTTTCTGCCCTACCCAGCTGGTATGGGACAATCCAAGTTAACGGGCCGCACGCTCAGCCCAATCTTGGCCCAAGCCGCGCCTGACCCGTAACTTTCGGTCGACCACTCCTTGGTTTCCGGTTGACCGGAAACCGCGCAGATCGCGCACCTTCGTGCCGATCCGCCGAAACCCGGGGTGTCACACTCCCCACACCTTAGGATACGACGTCCCCGTCGTACGGGACAGGTCACGGACGGACGTACATGCCCAGTCTCTCCCCAGTCACACGGGTCGAAAGTCACGCACCATGCCCCTACCGCAGGCAATCTTGGCCTTTCCGCGGGTCCCTGAGCCTACGTACCCACCTGTATCCATGACCGGGTTGCTCTGATACCATTTATGTCACGTCCCGCTCCCCGCCCGGGCCCTGCCCCCAAAGCCCCGACCGCACCACACGATCGGGTCCTTTTCCCTTCCGAAAAAGGGGATCCCTTTGAGTGGTGCTTAGCTAAGGGCCTCCCACACATATAAGCACAATTTTCTGCCCTACCCAGCTGGTATGGGACAATCCAAGTTAACGGGCCGCACGCTCAGCCCAATCTTGGCCCAAGCCGTGCCTGACCCGTAACTTTCGGTCGACCGCTCCTTGGTTTCCGGTCGACCGGAAACCGCGCAGATCGCGCACCTTCGTGCCGATCCCGCCGAAATCTGGGGCCTCACATTCTGGACTTAGATTTATAAGACATTAGGTCTCATTATCATGATCAACTATCATGATCCTAATTCTGTTGCCTTAGTCCATGGGGTTTATCACATATATTCATACAACATATTAAAAATGACGATGCGATAAATAAACAAATAACCATAATCAAGTAAATCAAAAAGGGTTTATTACAAAATATGTTCGCCAAAATATCCAATATTATTGGCTTTTAGGGCATTTATTCTTTCACATATCACCCTGCCTAAGCCTCTCGAACTCTTCCTCCTTCCGCTTAACGGACTCCGGCACGTACTGCCTACTAAACAATGTTATAAATACGTCCCACTCCCCGAACTGGCCCACTTGGCCCTTCACACTTCTCCACCAATGTTCAGCCTCACTGGTGAAAGTGAAAGTCGCCAACGCCACTCGGTACTCTTGCGGGCATCTCAACGTCTCCAATATCTTCTCGATGTCCATAACCCAGCTGTCCGCTTTCTCCACATTCGCTCCACCCTCGAATGTCGGCGGATGCATCTTCTGGAATTTGGACAAGTACTTCAGATAACGGTCCTGCTCCGGGTCCTCTGTCGGGTCCTCCGCTTGCACAAACACGGCCTCGATCGGGGCGGATGGTGGGACTGGGTCTTGGGCCTGAGCAGGAGCCGCTGGGCCTCTAACGCGGCGACCACAGCCTCCTGTATAGCCCTCACCACGTTTGCACCCAGACCTGGTCCCTCCGGCGCATCGGGGCCGAGACCTACGTGGTCGTCCCCGCGGTGGCATCCTGCAAGCATAACAACAGAAATTAACGATCGCGCCGATCGCCCTAGCTCTCGTTATCACACCCCTTACTAACCATTTTTAACGTCTTTTAGTGTAGGAAGTACTAAGACACACCATGCTCTGATACCAACTGTGACGGCCCGTGTCCCGGGACCGCCCCGCGTATCCACGCAAAACCACACACACGCATGCGGAAGCTTTTAAATACACCGTGCATGGTTTCCAAATCCATTTATTAATCACTTTTCAAACTCCTTTAAAAAGGACTCCGAGCCCGAGCGTAGAACTATCAGGCACGTGTCGAGCATCCGCGAGGGAGGCGGTTCTCTCCACATGAACCCTTCATAGTTTGTTAGTGATCCAAATGCATCAATCTCCCTCATTGATACATAAGCATAAAAAACAACCTAAGGTTCTCAACTCCTTCTCGGTACAAAAACCATTTTCGATTTAAAATACGAAAATAATATTTTTCTAAAACTTTGGGGATTGTCACATACCTTAGATATGTCCCAACAATCCTCCCAAAAGCTTAAAAATCAAAATAATTATCATTTAAATCGATTTTCAAAAACTCATTCCAGAGCATATTTTCGGTCGACCGATTTCGGGTTCGGTCGACCGAAAAATCAGAACACAGGTTTTTCAGCCTTACGGACATTTTCGGTCGACCGGACAAACATTTCGGTCGACCGAAATGTCAGTAATCTGCAAAAATAGATTTCAGAAAACACATTTTCCAAACCCCGAAATCATATTTTTCAACCAAAATGTAAAACATGCATGCGCACACATGCATCATACATAAATACACATGCTCAAAGTTTTTAAACCGGATTTTGAATCCCAAAATCCTATTTTAAGCCAAGATATGTATTTATAACAAAATACGGAAAAGTATTTACATAAGGGTTCAAAATCTACATTGGCCCTTACAATAAAAAACCGAAACATGTATAACACCCTATACATGATTCTAAACATGCTCAAACATACATGTGTGTTAGTACTTCCTTTCTACACTTTTATACAATTATCCACCTAACAACTAGGTATACAAAAATGGATTTTCCAAGTGTTTATAACCAACACTTAACCCCCAAAAGCTATACCTCAAAACACTATAGCTATGGATCCCCTCTGCTCACTCTAGTCGCCTAAGCACCCTCGGCCGGTGCCTTTCCGCGACTACCTGGATCTGTAAAAGAGAGGAAAAGAAGAGCGTGAGTCAAACCGACTCAGTGAACGGCGCCGTTGCATTTTCCATTCCAAATGTTCCACGGGCACAACATCACCAACAAGTGACCACATATATAATTAATATATGTAAACATGTATAAAAACACAAAGCCTCATAGGGCACTACACATAAAGACATAAGCTAATATACACAATTAGATCGCCATGTCGATATGTCAAGTTCGCCACCCAACCCAAATCAACTATACCATTGATATCCATGGATTATGTTAGGGTGAAATCACTAACCCAACCCAGTTAGTCCTCTCATGTTTAGTTTAGGTACCCGAATTGACCCACGGTACCAAGGTTTGGCTACCCGCTTCTAGTGCACATCCGAAGCACCAAACCTACGGTAGGAGGGATCTCATAACGTCCCGTAGAGATACTCAGTAGCGATGCACCCTCGGAAGGCGCAACCCTGAGCCTCAAACACCAGGAACCACCCTGCCAAGGATGATCACCCTACGCCTACCGGCCTCAAATAGAGACATCATTCATTAAGATTAACACTCCCGTTGTTAACCGCTCATCATACCGCCACCCTAGTCGGTAAATCACACGACCTCCGGGTACTAGACGAGCTCACAACTAAACCGCGCTAATCTTAACCCTCCCTACTAGGAGTAACTTTAGAGCAAGTCCGCTCACCTACTCAATCAGGTAGACTACGTCCTGTTAGGCACACAAGCGTATGTCACAACTATGTTTACTAAAGTGCCGCTTAGAGCTAAGGTCCGCTCTCGCACCTATCCAAGTAAACATTCCACATAGCTAACCGTCATGCCAACATAATAAAATCCGTCCTACCACATGTATTATAAATCATACATCGCAAGGTAGAATTTAACACATCAAGCATGTATACCATTTAACGCATCCTACTAAAGTGTCTACCAAGTATAAACATACTCAAACACTATCCATAGTAGAATTTAGATATCCACATGCTAAATTATACCAATCATGCTAATCAACCAGGAAAATGGCAAGATCAAGCTAAACATGAGTACCCAAAATCATTGTTAAACCCTAACAAGATTTCTACTCATCCACACATGCCATAAACCATATACCAAGCATGAACACACATGTACACACATAATTAAAGGCATACACATAGAAAGCAAGCACCGCTCACCTCGAATCCGAAACCCTAGAACCTCCTACGCGCCAAACCTCGGTCGAATCCGACGAATTTGGTGTCCACGCGTAGCTCTCGACTCGGGAACTCGAATCCGCAAATCAAGCCAACACCCCACGCTCCAACTGGCCAAGGATCAAGCTAGGAACTCAAGGGGGAAGCTCTCCTCACTCTGGCTCGGTGTAAAATGGCGAATGGACTCGCCCGCTCGCGCCCGACCTGACTTATACCCGTTCGCTCGCGCACTTTTGGTCGACCGGTAATAGGTTTCGGTCGACCGAAACCTCTCTGCACAGCACAAACATAATTTAAACCCTACGCGAAACAAAACCTCGCGTACCGACACACGCACACACGTGTCTAGAAGTCTCTAACCGAGAACTTTCACCCGACACGCAACCAAGCATGCATCAAACAAGACGAAAACAAAGAAACGGAAATCACGGACCTCACAATCTTGATTGATTTTGCCTTTGTAGCGACATAATTTGAAATATTATAACATATATTTTTAGTTCTTGAGTAGTTTTGAGCACTCAATATTGTTCTTGCCTTATCCATTTAGTGTAATTCTAATCGCATGATTTAATTATATCTGAATTTGTTGATAGATCTCCAAAATTTATTAAAAAAAAAGAGAAAAAAATGTCAAAAAAAAAGTATGCAATAATCTACTCCACTACCTTGGGTACCTAGTAACTAAAAGTATTCATGAGACCCATGTTTACTTTTACGTCAAACGGTAGTTCACGGTATGAGTATGCAAAGCACTTTAAGTGTGTCTTATCAAGTAACCGGTTGCCTTCATCACCATTGTCGGTAGTCACGTCAAAAGATAAGTTACAACTTAAAGAATGATAAAGGAAAAAAAAAAAAGACAAAATAAAGAAAAACATTGGTTTAGGAGATCGGTCTTAAATTCATTTATAATTATTGATTGTAATTAGATAGCCTAAATAACTTGGTTTAAATTATTTTGCGCACAAATAGGGGTGAGTATTCGAGTCGACCCGATCTGACCCGACCCGAACTGAACAGCAAATGACGTACCCGACCTGAATACAGCGAACCCGAACCCGACCCGAACTATTGAATAACCAGAACCGAACCGAACCCAAAAAAAATCGGGTCGGGTCAGGTTAGTTCGGGTCACCCGAATATAATGGTGACTAAAAGTCTACAAAACAATCTTGCCAAGAACATATACATAGACTATACATAGTTACAAACTTATACATACTTGTACATAGTTACAATTTACAAACTTATACATACTGCTTACATGATACATCTACAAGAACATATAAGAACACAATTACTCTTACTCTACAATTTACAAACTTTTACAAACACAGTTACTCTTACTCTTGCCAAGAACATACACATACATGATACATCTACAGACTTACCTACTACATAGTACATAATAGTAATACTGTCCACTGTCCAGCAAGAACATATTAATACAATAATACATACTAGTAGATTCCAGCAAATACCATACTAGTCCAGCAAGAACATATATTAATCCAGCAAATACATAGTTGATACTTGATAGTTACATGCTACATTACATATTACATAATTCATATTACAATCCATATCAAAAGCAGCAAGAAGAAGCCGCGGTAGAAGAGACAGCAACCGTAGGCAGAAGAGGCAGCAGCAGCAACCATAAGAAAAATAAGCAGCAACCAGAAGACCCAGAACAGAAGCAGAGGCAGTCAGCACATAGAAGTCAGTAGCACTCAACATCTATTTTCAAAACCAAAACAACACCTTCTCCTAAAAGCCAACGGCACCACATCAAAGAAAAAACAATATATTGAATAACATATTACATTTCAAAGAAAGAAAAATCAACTCACCATTGGAGTCTTAGAAATCCAAGCAACAATCATCTTCATCATGTTCTTCAAAACAAACCGGAACTTCAATAATTTTTGGAGCGCTTTTAACCGTTTCAACATCTATAAGATTAACAAATACTCAATTAATGTTAAGATTCATTAGAAAAAAATAACATATTTAAAAAGTGTGACGCCCCGAATCCGGGGGTCAGAAAAGTAGGTGGAATATACAAATAATATGGGATGTTATGGCCTAATACTTCCGAAATACAACACAAACTTCAAATTATTTAAATACACAGCGGAAAAACTAAAATACATTTTTACATTTTCTTTATTTCCCCATCTAACTTCTGAACCCCGAATCTCGCTCTACGATCATCGGCGGTCCTCGCAACAACCTGCGGGGAAAGTAGTACCGTGAATATATAAAAATATACTCAGTAAGTGACCCACCCCGGCAACCCCGCAAGGCAACGGCCAGGGCTGCAGTCACACACCAAACAAACAACACAAGCAAGCACAAGTGCAATATCAAATTCGTATGCATACTCGAATACCTCACACTAGGGCATACATAAACATCGCATGCAAATACAAGTTTGCACTCAATCGCATAACTTACATGCCAACAGTCTCAAGTATACATCATTCATGCTTGCCAATCAAATAAAACCAACTACAAGGGTTATAAGCATAACCATCAATATATGCCCACATATCAAGTAGCAAGCTTAACTAAAAGCTACTAGCTACAATATAACAACAAACAAGTACGTCATCAACAACAAACAAGAAGCATGCTGGGCATATAATAAACATCAACTACATCAAAAGAATATAAGGTAATCGATCACCCAAAACCCAAATCCGGTTATGTCGTTATCTTTCTTAAGTCAGTGTGGACTAAACTACTAAACCAGTTAGTCTCCTCATGTTTTATAACGCAACACAACCCTTTAGGTACCGCAGCACAAAGATCTAGGTCAGACACGGTGCACGTCGCGTCCTCCAGTACCCTACAGCGGGGGCGATCCTTTTTGGCCTTAAGGGAGTTACTTGACCTACCGGCCTTTCCGGAATTGCCGATTCAAACCTCGCCGGGTCTCGTTGCCGCCACCCTGGCCTCGGGCTGGCCTTAACTATGCCCACTGGTCTCTCTTCTCTCGAGACAACAAATATGGGACTCCGGCGCCCACATCGTCTCATTTCGATCCCGGTCGATATCCACTCGACTCACGGGGGAGCGAACCTAGGTGATACAGTCCAACGAAAGAGTCCCACCACAAATATTTTCACTTTATCAAATCTCATTAGCGCTCACGTTGTCGATTTCTCAAATCAAAAGTAAGTGTAAGACATACAACGGTTTCCATGCTAGTAACATATTCCATATCTGGATATCACATAAATGAAGAGAGAGTATTTTTCGATATATGCCAAAGCCAAATAACATCACCACATAAATCTCATTAGCGCTCACGTTGTCGATGTCCACAATCACAAAAAGTGAAAGGCATACAACGGTTTCCACGCTAAAAATATAATAGGCACCACATCAAACTAGCATGTATTCATTCTCATAATAACATCATGCTAACTATCTAAGCATGCTCCAAATCATATATCACATAATATAGGGTCTGTAAGGTTCCAAATTTCGTAATATTAATAATTATTTTAAATCGGATTTATTCGGAGTTTGATTTGGTTTTGTTTCGAGAGATTTATTGATTTCTGGGTGCTTGATTTGTATTAGAATTGTTTGTAAATTGATTTGGTGTGTTTTGGGCTTGATTTGGGCTCAATTAAGGCTGGACTCGGCCGACCGAGCCATGGCTCGGCCCGGCCGAGACCGACTGACCGAGCGAGCCATTTGGCTCGCCAGGCCGCCCGACTCACCGCACCCGAGCCCCTTCTCTCTCGTTCAGCTCTCGCCTCTCTCGTCTCTCTCGTCTGTCTCTCTCGCTCTCGCCTCTCCCGATCTCTCGCCCGTCTCGCACGCGCCCGCGAGCCCGCCGCTCCGTCGCCGCCGGCGCGTCGCCGCCGGCGCGCCTCACCTCATCGCTCACCTTCTCTGGTTGCCGTCTCCCTCTCTCTCGCGTCATCTCGCGCTCGGCCGCGAAAACCTAGTTTCTCGCCGCCGTCGATTCCGGCGCCGCCGCGCCTCGCTGTCGCCGTCCGAGGCTCCTCGTCGTCACCTGAGTCACTGACGAGCCTCTCCGCTGCTGATTGCGTGCCATCGCGCTGGATCTCTCTCTGCGCCTCTGTTTTCCGTTCGGCCGCCCGCTACCGCCGTTGCTCCGGCCGCCGTCACCGAGGTCCCTGCCGTCTCCTCCGACCCCTGAGCACCTCGGCCGTCGTTGATCCGCCGCCGCCGTCTCTGTTGCCGCCGTCAACCGTCTCCGGCGAGCTTCTCCGGCGAACCCGTCCGAGCCGTCGCTCCGTCTTGTCTTCGGGAACGCGTTGCCGAGGTTGTTTCCGGTAGAACTCCGTGGATTCACGCTGATTCGTCGGGTCTCGATCCGGTACGTAGGTGAGTGGACCCGTGGACTTTGTATGTGTTTATGTTTGCGTGAGCGTAGATATATATATGTGTAAGCATGCTTAAGTGTGTCGGTATGATAGTCTACACGGATGAATGCATTAGCTTGTTGAACCGATACCTTAGTAAATGTGGTCTATAGTTGATATATGACTTGTTTGGACATCTAGATAGATGTGACACCTGTTAGTTAGATGACTTGACACGGTCTTGTTTGAGTAAGTATTAGGGCATGACTGCCAGGTTTATACTTACATAATAATATAATATGGACATGTTTGACTGCTTTGGACACTAGTTAGTGGTGTCAAGCGCCGCCTGCGCTCTAGTTATACCTGTTGTGGGGTCGTTGACCTAGTTGTGGCACTTGTGTGTGCTTGTCTTTGACTGATTTTGGTGTGTGTGCGCCGCCTGCGCTTGTTATAATATAGTGGAGTCCTGACACTTGATTGCGTAGTCCGTGTGATTGAACTGCTTTAGTTGGTATACGAGCCGACTGCTCAGGCTATACCTTTAGCGAAATGAAATTGTGCCCTCCTATTGATTGAATACTTGTGATGTAAAGCATGCGGGTGTGATTGGTTATGTGATTTATTATGCGTAGTTGATGTTTGAGTTGCAAGTAAGTTGTACTTGTGAACTTGTTGTGGACCAGCATGCTTATTATGTTGAATATGCTTTGTTTGGGTAGTTGACCCTAGCATATATGTTGATGATGTTTGAGCATGTTTAAGTGATCAGAACGATGTTCTGTGACTTGGGTTTTATTTGGCTGTATTATCTTAACCATGTTATGTGATGTTAAGTGATTTGGCCATTTAGTATAGACAAGTGTACGTCATACTACTTGTGCTTATGATTTATGTTGATGCTCGAGGCAGGAGCTATTTGTATATGATGTGATGCTCGAGGTAGAGCAAGATTTATGTTTTTTAATGCGAGTGAATGTTTTAAAAATCGAGAGTATTGGTTTGAGGCGTAATGTACCGTTAAGCTCGTTCGATCACCCGGAGGTCGTTGTAGCACGATTCAGGATGGGTGACGGGCAGGAGCCGCGGAGGCTCCAGAAAAGATTATGTAGCCCAGATGGGGCCAATAGACGTAGTTTCGATCGACCCTTTGGCGGGGGCGGTAGCTACAATACCAGGCGAGGCTCGTGACGGTCACTCCGGATACTGACCGGATTTCCGAGTAACTCCCATGTAGACGTCTATGGGATCGCCTCCACTGAGGGTCATGTTGCCGCTTATGTGCACTTGCGGAAGATTCTTGATCCTTGGTACTGCAGAGGATACCCAAGCTCACGGGTGCGAGTACCTAAAGAGATTTGAAATATGAGAGGACTAACCGGTTTGGTAGTTTAGTCCACGCTGACTTAAGAAAGATAACTTAACCTGATGGGTTTTGGGTAAACGATTTCTTTATATTTATGCTTGATGCGTTGATGTTTATATTATAAGTCAAGCAAGTTTTTGTTTGTTGATGATGGATCACTTGTTATATTATGTGTAGCTGATAGCTTATAGTTGATAAGCATGCTACTTGATATGTTGGTTATGTTTGTAGCTTAAAGTTGTTAAGCTTATAAATATGCCGAGTTCGGCTATGCTTGTGGATATTGATGTTTATGTGGATTTGGCAAGTATGAATGACTATATGTTTTGATAAGTAATTGGGCATGCAAGATATGTTCTGGTGTGAAGACTGGTGTTGCATGTAGCATATGTGATAGCATGCAGTTTTTATTTTATTCATACAAGTTTGTATTGTATGTGTGCTTGCCTTTATGTTGCTTGCTAGTGTGTGGCTGGAGCTCTAGCAGTTGACCTGAGGGGCTGCTAGGGTGGGTCACTTACTGAGTATATATTTTTATATACTCATGTACTACCTTCTTACTTCAGGCTGTTGCGAGGATCGCTGACGTATCGAAGTGTGAGCTTTGGAGGGATTTTATTGACTTTGGGGTTAAAATGTAAATTGTAATATGTATTTAATATTATCCGCTGCATAGTATATGTGATAGCATGCAGTTTTTATTTTATTCATACAAGTTTGTATTGTATGTGTGCTTGCCTTTATGTTGCTTGCTAGTGTGTGGCTGGAGCTCTAGTAGTTGACCTGAGGGGCTGCTAGGGTGGGTCACTCACTGAGTATATATTTTTATATACTCATGTACTACCTTCTTCCTTCAGGTTGTTGCGAGGATCGCTGACGTATCGAAGTGTGAGCTTTGGAGGGATTTTATTGACTTTGGGGTTAAAATGTAAATTGTAATATGTATTTAATATTATCCGCTGCATAGTTTATTAATTTGTAGTAATTATTTATTATTGTGAACAGGAAGTGCTAACTCATAACACCTGTCTCATTTTCCTTTTCTTCCTCTCCAAAAGAAAATATATTTTTCACTAAATTTCTGACCTCCGGATACGGGGCGTCACAGCTGGTATCAGAGTATGGTTATGACTTAGTACTTCCATTAATAGATTTCATGGGTATGAGAATGTGTGGAGAGATAGGCAATCGTAACCGCGCGGTAGTTGCTTCGTAGGTCGATTGCTTAGTTAATGTTTCGGCATTGTAGTACATTCTTTAAGTGGGGAGATGAAGTTTGCACCTTTCCCGTGTTTGCTGGTTTGGACCTTGTGGAGGTCAGTTGTTGTGGTTGCACTTGGGTAGCGAGGTGCAAGAGGCCTCAGGTTTGGAAGGCTTTTGTAACGCTACTGACTGAGTTGTAACGTTGTTTGTGCATGTGAATGACTCTGTTGAGTGTGTTTGACTTGTTTATATTGTTTGCCCCGATTGATTGGTTGTGAAAGGATTTTGAAATGAGTTCTGATGTTTTGGAAAGATTAAATGTTTGCCTTAAGAGATTTGGCTTTTCAAAAGGGTTTTGAAAAGTATAGATTGAGCCGGTATTTGATAAAATGATTTTGAACAAGTTTTACGGTTTTTAAAAGAGTTTGGATCTTAGATTGTTACGGAGGCTAGTATATTAATGAGAGAGATTGATGCACTAGAATCTTTAGCAAATTAAGTTCGGGTTTGGATGAAACCGCCTCTCTCGCGTGTGTTCGTCTTAAACTGGAAAGTCCTGACTACGGCTCGATCCTTGTTTTCTAAACAAAGTTTCTTTGAAAGAATTTCATTTCAAAACTCTTTTCCTTTGTATTGAGTTTCTGCGAAGGTGTTTGATTTTCGAAAGAGAATTTCTGCCGCGGTCCCTGGTTTGTGGGATTGTGACAATTGCAGTTTCGATGTGTGTTGTTGTGTGTGGCTATTGGTGCTTGCCTTGTAATATTAAGCTGATTGGTTACTTCTTTGGACTTGTACTTAAGCCGATATCGAGGATGGTATTTGACATTGGGTTTTACTATTCGTTTAAGCTATGTGCTGTGTTCTTGACTTTTGGATTTATGATTTGATAACCATGGGTTAAAGGCAAGATGTTCTCCGAAACTGTTTTCGTGGGAAGTTTGCATAACACCGATATGCTGTATTTCGTCGCTTTAACCTTCGTGTATAAACTTGGTATTTTGAAGACTTAAGTGTTATGGCTTTCATGAGTTTGATATATCCATATTTGTTTCGAGTTTTGATTTTGATTTTTAATGGTGTTACAAGGGAGAGCATATGATATAACTTTCTTAGAAGGAATGAAGCCTTTGCTTGAGACGATGGAATTGAGTTCTTGAAGGACTTTAAGTCGTATCCTTATCCCTATCGTCTTGGAAAGGCAATTGTCGTAGCTGACGTACGCAGCCGGAAGAGCTCTACTCGATATGTTGGATTGGGACTTGGCGGAGTAGTTAGCCACCTAGGTTGCGCAATCCGGAGCGTAAGCCAGGAGGTACTTTTCGCCACATATTGATATTGAGTTGAGTTAAGCTGCTTCTGGGCTGAGGGCGACGCAGCAGGACGACACTGCCTAACAAGAGATACGTGGATGCCTTAAGTCTGGAGAGACTACTGGATGCTTTGTGGGTGTGGATTATATTGAATTTGGATCGCTTCGTAAGTGGGATTTTATGAAGCCTACCCTTGTTGGTTATTCTCGCTAAAGAAAATATTTTCGGATTTATGTTGCCAAATAGACTTGTTTGGAAACTATTTGTTTCAGTTTGGTTTAGCTTGAGCTGTAGATGTCCATAGAACGACGCTAACCAATGCGAGAGATTGGTTGCGATGGTTCTGTGAGCATATACGGGAATCCTGGTGATAAAGTCTGTCTCTCGCACAGACGTTTGTCAAGGAACCTTTGCTCGAACTTGTTGGATATATATATTCCCTTGGAAAAGATTTATCTTTCTGATTTTCTTTACTTAAAAAGGGATTTTAAAGAGTTCGTTCCAAGAGTTTAAGTTTTTGAAAAGAAATTGGTTATTTGAAAATTTCAGTTCGAAACTGGGAATCATTCTTAAATGTTGTTATTTTGAACCATTTCATAAGTGTTTCGATCAACTACTTTGAATTTCCGAGTTCTTGGGCTTGTATGAGTTTTGTTGAGATTTATGTCGTGACTTGTTGATCGGAATGGGTTAAGGACTAACCTTTCCGATAGTTCTTCGTATCTTTCGTGAAAACTTGGTTTAAGTTCGATTTATTTGAATGAAATGGTTATGTTACGATTTCGTTTGAAGTTATCGTTTGCTTACGATTTCGTTTGAAATTCTCGTTCGCTTTAACGAAAAGAAAAGGTTACTTTGGATTCGTTTTAAATGAGATAGTTGCGTTATGGTTTCGTTTGAAAATCCTTATTTGCTTAAACAGATTGGAAATATTACTTTGAATTGTTTCTGAAGTTTGTTGAATCATTTCTGAGATTTGTTTTGAGCAGATACTTTGGTTAGACGTCATGGTTCGCTTTTGGCAGGATTTGTGGAAAGACTTTAACCTAGTTGAGGTGAGTTATCCTTTTCTTTGGTGGGCAGGTAGCCCTTGTTTCATATTTGGTGGGCAGGTAGCCCTTTGTTTATGTTTCTGGTGGGCAGGTAGCCCTTTTGTTTATGTATTGTGGGCGTGTGGCCCGTTTTTCTTTTCTTTTGTGGATGTTTACGAGCAGGTAGCTCGATTGAATTGTAGTTTAGATTTGGGACCCAAGAAATACAGGGGAGACTCTGCCGAAATTTTCGGTGATTTCTAGTGTGAAATCGAACTCAGAGTACTCCTGCTGTCTTTGGGAACCTGTGTTTTGATTTCTGGCGAGTTTTCGTTGTTGTGTTTTGATTTTGCACGTAAAGCGTGTTCGTTTGTTGGTTTGGATTTGGAGGACCAAATCCCTTAAGTGGGGAGGAATGTAAGGTCCCGGATTTCGTAATATTAATATTGTTTTAAATCGGATTTATTCGGAGTTTGATTTGGTTTTGTTTCGAGAGATTTATTGGTTTCTGGGTGCTTGATTTGTATTAGAATTGTTTGTAAATTGATTTGGTGTGTTTTGGGCTTGATTTGGGCCCATTTAGGGCTGGACCCGGCCGACCGAGCCATGTGGCTCGGCCCGGCCGAGCCCGACTGACCCAGCGAGCCATTTGGCTCGCCAGGTCCGCGCTCCCGCACCCAGCCCCTTCTCTCTGTTCTCTCGCTCTCTCGTCTCTCTCGTCTATCTCTCTCGCTCCCCCTCTCCCGATCTCGCGCGTCTCGCGCGCGCCCGCGCCCGCCGCTCCGTCGCCGTGCGCGCCTCACCTCACTCTTCCTCCTCTGGTTGCCGTCTCCCTCTCTCTCGCGTCATCTCGCGCTCGGCCGCGAAACCTAGTTTCTCGCCGCCGTCGATTCCGGCGCCGCCGCGCCTCGCCGTCGCCGTCCGAGGCTCCTCGTCGTCACCTGAGTCACTGACGAGCCTCTCCGCCCGATTGCGCACCATCGCGCTGGATCTCTCTCCGCGCCTCTGTTTTCCGTTCGGCCGCCCGCTGCCGCCGTTGCTCCGGCCGCCGTCACCGAGGTCCCTGCCGTCTCCTCCGACCCTGAGCACCTCGGCCGTCGTTGATCCGCCGCCGCCGTCTCTGTTGCCGCCGCCGACCGTCTCCGGCGAGCTTCTCCGGCGAACCCGTCCGAGCCGTCGCTCCGTCTTGTCTTCGGGAACGCGTTGCCGAGGTCGTTTCCGGTAGAACTCCGTGGATTCACGCCGATTCGTCGGGTCTCGATCCGGTAGGATCGGGACGTAGGTGAGTGGACCCGTGGACTTTGTATGTGTTTATGTTGTGAGCGTAGATATATATGTGTAAGCATGCTTAAGTGTGTCGGTATGATAGTCTACGGATGAATGCATTAGTTGTTGAACCGATACCTTAGTAATGTGGTCTATAGTTGATATATGACTTGTTTGGACATCTAGATAGATGTGACACCTGTTAGTTAGATGACTTGACACTGTCTTGTTTGAGTAAGTATTAGGGCATGACTGCCAGGTTTATACTTACATAGAAATATAATATGGACATGTTTGAATGCTTTGGACACTAGTTAGTGGTGTCAGTGCCGCCTGCGCTCTAGTTATACCTGTTGTGAGGTCGTTGACCTAGTTGTGGCACTTGTGTGTGCTTGTCTTTGACTGATTTTGGTGTGTGTGCGCCGCCTGCGCTTGTTATAATGTAGTGGAGTCGTGACACTTGATTGCGTAGTCCGTGTGATTGAACTGCTTTAGTTGGTATACGAGCCGACTGCTCAGGCTATACCTTTAGCGAACGAAATTGTGCCCTCTATTGATTGAATACTTGTGATGTAAAGCATGCGGTTGTGATTGGTTATGTGATTTATTATGCGTAGTTGATGTTTGAGTTGCAAGTAAGTTGTACTTGTGAACTTGTTGTGGACCAGCATGCTTATTATGTTGAATATGCTTTGTTTGGGTAGTTGACCCTAGCATATATGTTGATGATGTTTGAGCATGTTTAAGTGATCAGAATGATGTTATGTGACTTGGGTTTTATTTGGCTGTATTATCTTAACCATGTTATGTGATGTTAAGTGATTTGGCCATTTAGTATAGACAAGTGTACGTCATACTACTTGTGCTTGTGATTTATGTTGATGCTCGAGGCAGGAGCTATTTATATGATGTGATGCTCGAGGTAGAGCAAGATTTATGTTTATTAATGCGAGTGAATGTTTTAAAAACCGAGAGTATGGTTTGAGGCGTAATGTACCGTTAAGCTCGTTCGATCACCCGGAGGTCGTTGTAGCACGATTCAGGATGGGTGACGGGCAGGAGCCGCGGAGGCGCCAGAAAAGATTATATAGCCCAGATGGGGCAGTGGACGTAGTTTCGATCGACCCTTTGGCCGGGGCGGTGGCTACGATACCAGGCGAGGCTCGTGACGGTCACTCCGGATACTGACCAGATTTCCGAGTAGCTCCCATGTAGACGTCTATGGGATCGCCTCCACTGAGGGTCATGTTGCCGCTTATGTGCACTTGCGGAAGATTCTTGATCTTGGTACTGCGCAGGATACCCAAGCTCACGGGTGCGAGTACCTAAAGAGATTTGAAATATGAGAGGACTAACCGGTTTGGTAGTTTAGTCCACGCTGACTTAAGAAAGATAACTTAACCTGATGGGTTTTGGGTAAACGATTACTTTATGTTATGCTTGATGTTGATGTTTATCTTATAAGTCAAGCATGTTTTGTTTGTTGATGATGGATCACTTGTTATATTATGTTGTAGCTGATAGCTTATAGTTGATAAGCATGCTACTTGATATGTTGGTTATGTTTGTAGCTTAAAGTTGTTAAGCTTATAATATGCCGAGTTCGGCTATGCTTGTGGATATTGATGTTTATGTGGATTTGGCAAGTATGAATGACTGTATGTTTTGATAAGTAATTTGGGCATGCAAGATATGTTCTGGTGTGCAGACTGGTGTTGCATGTAGCATATGTGATAGCGTGCAGTTTTTATTTTATGCATACAAGTTTGTATTGCATGTGTGCTTGCCTTTATGTTGCTTGCTAGTGTGTGGCTGGAGCTCTAGCAGTTGACCTGAGGGGCTGCTAGGGTGGGTCACTCACTGAGTATATATTTTTATATACTCATGTACTACCTTCTTCCTTCAGCTTGTTGCGAGGATCGCTGACGAATCGAAGTGTGAGCTTTGAGGGATTTTATTGACTTTGGGGTTAAAATGTAAATTGTAATATGTATTTAATATTATCCGCTGCGTAGTTTATTAATTTGTAGTAATTGTTTATTATTGTGAACATGAAGTGCTAACTCATAACACCTGTCTCATTTTCCTTTTCTTCCTCTCCAAAAAGAAAATATATTTTCCACTAAATTTCTGACCTCCGGATACGGGGCGTCACAGGGTCAACCACCCCACATAAATCTCACGACAACATACATGCTAGAAATCACATAATCCATCACCATCCGCATGCTTTACATCACAAGTATTTCAATATTCAACTCAAGCCTATCCCTAGTCGGCTACTCCGAACTCACAAGTGAAAGAGAAAGAACACACAAGAGAAACAACGCACATCGCAACAATCCGCTCTACTAATGGTATTGCTAGAGCAATCGGCTCGCATACCGTCTAAGTAGGTCAATCACGCGGACAACACAAGTCAAAAATCACATCGCACCTCTACCACAACACAATGGCGCAGACGGCGCACACACAACGATACAACAAACATGAAACACACACAAACATATTCTATGAGGAGTATTAATCCAGCATTCGTGCTTTAATACTCTTCTAAATAACAACTAAGTCAAAATCACTACAACATGTATAACTAAAGCGCAGGCGGCGCTCAAAGTCACTAAGCAGTCCAACACATTCCACATGTCAAAGTAAAACTTTACTACGTAATGTAAACATGGCAGTCATGCCTTATTACACAGTCAAACCATAGAAAAGTCGGTAAGTCAATAACATGATAAACATAACATACATGTCAAGCCGACAAGCTAATAGATGCCACATCTACCTAGATGTCCGAACAAATCATAATAAGGCCGGATGTCACTACTACTAAACTAATGGTTCAACCACAAGCTAAGGTACTCGTCCGAACAAGTTATCACAATCATATGTTAAATCTACCAAAGCATTGGTTCATCCACATACTAAGTACCCGCACAAAATAAGTTAACACATCGACACGTGCTAACATACACACAATGTATATCATTACAACATAATAAAATCAATAAAATCAACATACAAGTGAGACCGCGGGATCACTCACCTACGTCCCGGTCTTACCAAACCGAGACTCGGCGGACGACGTGAATCCCTTAAGCTCAACCGAAAACAACTTCACTAGCGCGTTCCCGAAGCAGAGACGAAACGACCAAGCATCCGAGATCACCGGAGACGGTCGGCGGCGGCCCCAGAGGCGGCTGCGGCGGTCGGAGCGGTCAGACGACGGCGGAGGCGGCGGCGGCCTCAGGTGACGACGGCCGGAGCAACGGCGGCGAAGAGCGGCGGCGCGGCCGAACCGAAGTAGAGAGGACGGAGATGAAGATCCGGCACAGCGGTGCACGATCGGCGGTAAAGGACTTCGCAGCGGCTCTGGCGACGTCAAAGAGCCATGGAGAGGTCACGGACGGCACGGTGGTGCTGGAATCTACGGCAGCCGGAATCTAGGTTTCGGTGCGGGCGAGGAGATCAAACGCGAGAGAACACCCGAGAGAGAGATGGTGAGCCAAAGAAGAAGAGGGGTGAGGTGAAGCCCGGTGGCGGGTATAGCGGCGGTGGTCGGCGGCGAGGCGCGCGCTAGAGACGCGAGAGATTGCGGGTGAGAGGGAGAGACGAGAGTGACGAGCGAGCGAGAGGCAGAGAGAGGGGTGTGGGTCGGGGCAAGGACCTGGCGAGCCATTTGGCTCGTCTAGTCTGGTTGGGCTCGGCTGGGCCAAGCCACATGGCTCGGTCGGCCGGGTCCAACCCCAAATGGGCCCAAATCAAGCCCAAAATACACCAAATTAATCCAAACAAGTCCAAATCAATTCCAATACAAATCAAGCACCCAGAAACCAAATAAATCTCTCGATCGATACTCGAAACAAAACCAAATCAAACTTCGAATAAATCCGATTTAAAACAAATATTAATTCACGAAAACCCGAAACCTTACATTCCTCCCCACTTAAGGGATTTGGTCCTCCAAATATAAACCAACACGCCCTACGCGTAAAGCTAAAACACAACGGAAGAAAACTCGTCAAAAACGAAACACATGAACACAAAGATAGCAGGAGTACTCTGAATCGATTTCACGCCAGAAATCACCGAAAATTTCGGCAGAATCTCCCCTGCATTCTCTAGGGTCCCAAAACTAAATTACATCTAACGAGCTACCTGCTCGAAAACATCCACAAAAGAAAATAAAAATAGGGCCACACGCCCAACAACACAGATACAAAGGGCTACCTGCCCACCAGCAACAGAAATAAAGGGCTACCAGCCCACCAGAAACATAACAAAGGGCTACCTGCCCACCAAAGAAAAGGATAACTCACCTCAACCAGATTTTTATCCTTCCACAAATCTTTCCAAGTGTCTAACCAAACACCTGCTCCAAACAATCTCAGAAACAGTTTCAAAATAACATTTTCAAATCGTTAAAGCAAACGAAAATTTGAAACGAAATCGTAACACAACCATTTCATTCTAAACAAATCCAACTTCTTAAACCAAGTTTTTACAAACGATACAAAGAGACATCGGAAAGGTTAGTCCTTAACCCATTCCGATCAACAAGTCACGACGTAAATCACAACAAAACCTTCACAAGCCCAAAAAACTTGAAAATTCAAAGTAGTTGATCGAAACACTTATGAAATGGTTCAAAACAACAATATTTAAGAATGATTCCCAGTTTCGACCTGAAATTTTCAAATAACTAATTCCTTTCAAAAACTTAAGCTCTTAGAACAAACTCTTTTTAAACTCCTTTTTAAGTAAAGAAAATCAAGAAAGATTATTCATTTACAAAGGAATATCCAAACAAGTTCGAGCAAAGGTTCTTTGATAAACGTCTGTGCGAGAGACAAACTTTATCACCAGGATTCCCGTATATGCTCATAGAACAATCGCAACCAATCTCTCGCATTGGTTAGCGACGTTCTATGGGCATCTACAGCTCAAGCCAAATCAAACTTAAACAAATAGTTTCCAAACAAATCTATTAAGCAACGGTAATCCCAAAATATTTTCTTCAACGAGAACAACCAAAATGTGCGTAGGACTTTTCATAAAACCCTGCTTACGAAGTTATCCCAAATTCCACATAATCTACACCCACAAAGTATCCAGAGGTCTTTCCAAACTTATGGCGTCCACAAAGTATCCAGAGGTCTCTCGTTTAGACAGTGTCGTCCTGCTGTACCGCCCTTAGCCCCAGAAGCAACTCTAACTCAACTCAATATCAATATGTGGCGAAAAGTACCTCCTGGTTTACGCTCCGAATTACGCAACCTAGGTGGCTAGCTACTCCGCCAAGTCCCCATCCAACATAAAAATCCGACGAGACGAGTTAGAGATCTTCCTGCTAAGTGCGTCAGCTACGACAGTTGCCTTCCCAAGACGATAGAGGATACGACACTTAAAGTCTTTCAAGAACTCAATCCATCGTCTCAACAAAGGTTCAACTCCTTCTAAAGAAAATTACACTATAGGCCCCACATTACAATTTCATTAAAATCCACAAGTAAAACTCGAATCAAATCCGAATACATCAAACTCATGAATACCATATTATCAAAATCTTCAAAATACCAAGCTCATACCCATTTAGTAGAAGCAACAAAATGCAACAAATCGGTGTTATGCTAGCTTCTCATGAAAACCGTTTCGGAGAACACTTTGCCCTCAACCACCAACATCCAAACACAAACCGAAATCACACACACAGCGCATGACTCAATTCAACAGCAAAACCCAATGCCATATATCACCTTTAGAGAAACTCAATACATCTTTACGGAAACTCAATACGAAGGAAAGAGGTTTGTAGTGAAACTCATTTAGAGATAATTGTGTTTAGAAAACAATGATCGAGCCGTAGTTAGGACTTTCCGGTTCAAGACGAACACACGCGAGAGAGGCGGTTTCATCCCAAACCCGAACTTAACTTGCTAAAGATTCTAGTGCATCAATCTCTCTCATTGATACACTAGGCTCCGTAACAATCTAAGATCCGAATAATTTTAAAAACCGTAAAATTTGTTCAAAATCATTTTATCAAATACCGACTAAATATACATTTTTCTAAAACCTTTGAAAAAACCAAACCTCTTAAGTCATACACTTAAACATTTTCGAAACATCGAATTCCTTTTCAAATGCCACTTAAAACAAAATCAATCACAATACAACGGGAACAAGTCAAGTAAATTCAATAATGTCATTCCAATGCACGCAACAAACACAGTAAGAGGTAAAGCCACAACCGAAATACCTCAAACCCTAAACATGCATCAACAACAATCCGACCTCCACGAGGTCCACAACTAGCAAACACGAGAAAGGTGCAAGCAACACCTCCCCACTTAAGAAACGACCTTAATCAACAAAACTACGAGCGAGCAATCAACTACAAGCAACGCATATCTACCGCGAGATTATGATTGTCTATCTCTCCACACATTTCCGTACCCATAAAATCTATCATTTGGAAGTACTAAGTTATAACCACGCTCTAATACCATCTGTGATGCCCCGAATCCGGAGGTCGAAAAATTAGGTGGAATATACAAATGATATGGGATGTTATGAGCTAGTACTTCTGAAATACAACACAAACTTCAAATTATTTAAATACACAGCGGAAAAACTAAAATATATTTTTACATTTTCTTTATTTTCCTATCTAACTTCTGAACCCCGAATCTCGCTCTACGATAATCGGCGGTCCTCGCAACAACCTGCGGGAAAAGTAGTACCGTGAGTATATAAAACTATACTCAGTGAGTAATCCACCCCGGCAACCTCGCAAGGCAACGGCCAGGGCTGCAGTCACACACCAAACAAACAACACAAGCAAACACAAGTGCAATATCAAATTCGTATGCATACTCGAATACCTCACACTAGGGCATACATAAATATCGCATGCAAATACAAGTTTGCACTCAATCGCATAACTTACATGCCAACAGTCTCAAGCATACATCATTCATGCTTGCCAATAAAACCAACTACAAGGGTTATAAGCATAACCATCAATATGTACCCACATATCAAGTAGCAAGCTTAACTAAAAGCTACTAGCTACAATATAACAACAAACAGGTACGTCATCAACAACAAACAAGAAGCATGCTGGGCATATAATAAACATCAACCACATCATAAGAATATAAGGTAATCGATCACCCAAAACCCAAATCCGGTTATGTCGTTATCTTTCTTAAGTCAGCATGGACTAAACTACCAAACCAGTTAGTCCTCTTATGTTTTATAACGCAACACAACCATTTAGGTACTGCAGCACCAAGGATCTGGGTCAGACACGGTGCACGTCGCGTCCCCCAGTACCCTACAGCGGGGGCGATCCCTTTTGGCCTTAAGGGAGTTACTTGATCTACCGGCCTTTCCGGAATTGCTGATTCAAGCCTCGCCTGGTCTCGTAGCCGCCACCCTAGACTCGGGCTGGCGTTAACTATGCCCACTGGTCTCTCTTCTCTCGAGACAACAAATCTGGACTCCGGCGCCCACATCGTCCCATTTCGATCCCGGTCGATATCCACTCGACTCACGGGAGAACGAACCTAGGCGATGCAGTCCAACGAAAGAGTCCCACCACAAACATTTTCACTTTATCAAATCTCATTAGCACTCACGTTGTCGATGTCTCAAATCAAAAGTAAGTGTAAGACATACAACGATTTCCACGCTAATAACATATTCCAATCCGGATATCACATAAATGAAGAGAGAGTATTTTCCGATACATGCCAAAGCCAAATAACATCACCACATAAATCTCATTAGCGCTCACCTTGTCGATGTCCACAATCACAACAAGTGAAAGACATACAACGGTTTCCACGCTAAAAATATAATAGGCACCACATCAAACTAGCATGTATTCATTCTCATAATAACATCATGCTAACCATCTAAGCATGCTCCAAATCATATATCACATAATATAGGGTCAACCACCCCACATAAATCTCACAACAACATACATGCTAGAAATCACATAATCCATCACAATTCGCATACTTTACATCACAAGTATTTCAAACAACCGAAAAGTAAAACCCTCTCACGGGTACATACCAAAATATCAAAACAAAGATCAAGTGCGAACCCCTTAGAATAATGTTCAACTCAAGCCTATCCCTAGTGATACGAATAAGATGCGGAAATGATAATTCTAGCCGAAACTACTCAGATCTATCTAGGTAAATTCAGGTAGAAATGAAAATAAAATTAAGATAAATACTTGGATAACTTTCCCGTGGGTTTGGCTCCGCGACCCGTTGCCTATAAAGAGGCAAGAACCTTGGAATATGCCAGGCAACTCGACCCGTTACCTATAGAGAGGTAAGAACCTTGGTATATGCCTTTGAACGCCACAATCGATTACGGGGAGATCGACTGATAAGTTCGGTGGTGGACGCCACGGACAAACCGATAAGTCCTAAGTTCTAAAAGAACTAACGAGTTTCTCTAACTCACAAATTTGATCTGCTCCAAAAAGATCTTTCATTCATCCTCAATGGGGTATTTATACAGAGATTACAATGAGCTAAATTCCAAATACATTGTATCTAGACATCTCGGTAATTAAAACAAGTATTTAAAACAGTAAATTCTGCATTAATTAGCACTAGTCTCTAAATAATTAAAGTGCTCAGGAATCCGTCTCTGGCGCTTCGTCTTCTCATGTCTCTGGCGCTTCGTCTTCTCAGGTCAACTTAAAAACTACCTCGGCATGCCCAACTCGGCATGTCCACCTCGGCTTTGCCCAACTCGGCCATATCCACCTCGGCTTTGTTCACCTCGGCCATGCCCACCTCGGCCTCGGATTCAAGGACTCGAATAGTTATTAAGTTGCATGGCTCGGTAACTGGTGCTACGCTTGCCTCGGCCCAAATACTTTTAATTAGCCCGTGAAGTGTCACCTCGGCTTGTCGAGCTCGGGATCTAGTAATTGGTCCGCTCGGTACTGAAAATCGTGAAGCGTTCGTTCCCTTTCCGACACCCGATATCCTGTGCGAGCCGATCTCTTCTCTTGTCACCTCGGTTGGGACTTCCGACACCTCGACTGGGACTTCCGACACCTCGGCTGGAACTTCCGACACCTCGGCTGGGTTGATAAACGAATGGTCTTGGCTCAGGATCGTATCATTCCCTTCCTCTTCAAAAGGATTTGTCCTCAAATCTGCACCTATATCAAAAGGAGATAAATCAGTGATGTTGAAAGTAGCACTGACGTTATACTCACCCGGTAAATCCAACTTATAAGCATTGTCATTGACTCTCTCCAGAATTTGAAAAGGACCATCTCCTCGTGGTAACAGTTTGGATTTTCTCTGTGCAGGGAACCTCTCCTTCCGTAAATGCAACCATACCCAATCTCCAGGCTCAAATCTCACTTTTCGACGACCCTTGTTGGCTCTTCTTTCATACTGCTCGGTTCGCCTTTCAATGTTGCTCCTTGCCTTCTCATGAATCTGTTTAACTAGCTCGGCCCTTTTCTTTCCATCCAAATTAACATGCTCAGACATCGGCAGAGGGGTTAGATCCAAAGGAGTTAAAGGATTGAATCCATATACAATTTCAAATGGTGAAAATTTAGTAGCAGAATGAACACTTCGATTATATGCAAATTCAACATGTGGTAAACATTCTTCCCAACTTCGAAGATTACTTTTAATTACAGCACGCAGTAAAGTTTGATAAAGACCTGTTTACAACTTCAGTTTGACGTCGGTTTGTGGATGACAAAGTAGTAGAGAAAAGTAATTTTGTTCCTAATTTGCACCACCAAAGTTTTCCAGAAATAACTCAGAAATTTAGCATCTCGGTCAGAAACAATTGTCCTAGGCATACCATGCAGTCTAACAATCTCTTTAAGGAACAGATCAGCAATATGAGATGCATCATCAGTTTTACTGCAAGGAATGAAGTGTGCCATTTTAGAAAAACGATCTACCACCACAAAAATTGAGGTCTTTACCAAATTTAGATCTCGGCAACCCTAATACAAAGTCCATAGAAATGTCAGTCCAGGGTGCCTGAGGTATAGGTAGAGGCATGTTGATACGAACACGGATCTATCTAGGTAAATTCAGGTGAAATGAAAATAAAATTAAGATAAAATACTTGGATAACTTTCCCGTGGGGTTGGCTCCGCGACCCGTTGCCTATATAAGAGGCAAGAACCTTGGAATATGCCAGGCACCTCGACCCGTTACCTATAGAGAGGTAAGAACCTTGGTATATGCCTTTGAACGCCACATCGATTACGGGAGATCGATTGATAAGTTCGGTGGTGGAACGCCACGGACAAACCGATAAGTCCTAAGTTCTAAAAGAACCAACGAGTTTCTCTAACTCACAAATTTGATCTGCCAAAAGATCTTTCATTCATCCTCAATGGGGGTATTTATACAGAGTTACAATGAGTTACATTCCAAATACATTGTATCTAGTCATCTCGAGAAATGCAGTAAAATAAATGAAGTTTTTGGAACTAACGGATAATTAAACTCTGCATTAAAGTAACGCTAGACTCTAGATAATTTAGGTGCTCAGGAATCCGTCTCTGGCGCTTCGCCTTCCCATGTCGTCTCTGACGCTTCACCTTCTCATGTCGTCATATCATTCTCAGAAAAGACTACCTCGGCAAGACGACCTCGGCATTGGTCTCGGCAAGACGACCTCGGCATTGGTCTCGGCAAGACGACCTCGGCAATAAGGACGACCTCGGTAAAGACGACCTCGGCTATAACGACTAACTCGGCAAAGACTACCTCAGCATACCCACCTCGGCCATGCCCACCTCGGCTTTGCTCACCTCTACCTCGGGTTCAAGGACTCGAATGTTCATTAAGATGCATGGCTCGGTAACTGGTGCTTTGCTTGTCTCGGCCCAGATACTTTTAATTAGCCCGTGAAGTGTCACCTCGGCTTGTCGAGCTCGGGATCTAGTAATTGGTCCGCTCGGTACTGAAAATCGTGAAGCGTTCGTTCCCTTTCCGACACCCGATATCCTGTGCGAGCCGATCTCTTCTCTTGTCACCTCGGTTGGGACTTCCGACACGACTTCCGACACCTCGGCTGGGTTGATAAACGAATGGTCTTGGCTCAGGATCGTATCACATGAATAAACATTAGGTTGAACACGAGATTTAGCTTGTCTACAGGTCACACACCTACTACAGATTCTCTCAACGTCCCGTTTCATATGTGGCCAATAGAAATGTTCTTGCACATAGCCAATGTCTTAACTACTCCGAAATGTCCCATTAATCCTCCACTATGTGATTCCCTAACTAACAGATCTCGAATAGAACAGTTTGGAATACACAATTTTCTCTCTTTAAAAAGAAACCCTTCATGTCGGTAATACTTATCTACCGCAGTATTTTCACAAGCTTAAAATTCTCAGCAAAGTCAGAATCAGATTCATACAGTTCTTTTACAAGCTCAAAACCCAGTAATTTTGCATCGAGAGTAGAAATTAAAGCATACCTCCGCGAAAGCGCATCAGCCACTATTTTTCCTTACCTTTCTTGTATTTGATGACATATGGAAATGCTTCAATGAACTCCATCCATCGTGCATGTCTCTTGTTCAGTTTGTGCTGACCTCGGATATGCTTCAACGACTCATGGTCGGTGTGAATCACAAACTCTCTGGGTAGGAGGTAGTGCTGCCAAGTCTCCAGTGCTCGGACTAGGGCGTATAACTCTTTGTCGTACGTCGGGTAGTTATGTCGCCCCATTTAACTTCTCGCTGAAATATGCAACAGGTTTTCCTTCTTGCATCAGCACAGCGCCGATACCTACACCAGATGCATCGCATTCAATTTCAAATGATTTAGAGAAATCAGGTAAAACAAGAACAGGGGCTTGAGTTAAACTTCCCTTAAGATCTGAAAAGCTTTCTCTTGCGCGTCTCCCCATTTAAATTCCATGTTCTTTTTGATAACCGCGGTCAAAGGAGCGGCAATACTGCTGAAGTCTTAACAAAACGTCGGTAGAAGCTAGCAAGTCCATGAAAGCTTCGGACCTCGGTAACGGACTTCGGTGTCGGCCATTCTTGAATAGCTCGGATTTTCTCCTCATCGACTTGTATACCTCGGGAGCTTACAACAAAACCAAGAAAAACGAGCTTATCGGTGCAAAAAGTGCACTTGCTCGGGTTAGCATACAATTTTTCATCCCGAAGTACAATCAGCACACTCCTAAGTGTTCACATGATCAGCAAAGTTTTGCTGTATAAGAATGTCGTCAAAGTAAACAACAACAAATTTTCCTATGAAAGCTCGCAGTACATGGTTCATCAATCTCATAAACGTGCTAGGTGCATTAGTAACCGAAAGGCATAACTAACCATTCATATAAACCATGTTTAGTTTTAAAGGCTGTTTTCCACTCATCACCCTCTTTCATGCGTATTTGATGATAGCCACTTTTCAGATCTATTTAAAAATAAGCATGCTCCATACAGTTCATCTAGCATATCATCTAAGCGAGGTATGGGATGTCGGTATTTTACCGTGATGTTGTTGACAGCTCGGCAGTCCACACACATACGCCAAGTTCCATCCTTCTTTGGTACCAAGATTACCGGAACCGCGCACGGACTCATACTTTCTCGAACATAGCCTTTGTCCATTAGTTCAGCAACTTGCTTCTGCAGTTCCTTGGTTTCTTCAGGGTTACTTCGGTATGCAGGACGATTCGGAATAACAGCTCCAGGTACGAAGTCGATCTGATGTTCAATGCCGCGTATCGGGGGTAGACCTCGGGGAATCTCCTCGGGTAGTACATCACCGAACTCCTGTAATAAAGAAATAACAGAAACTGGCAACGAAGTGCTAAATTGGTTAGTGTCAAGGCATGTTTCCTTGAATACAATAGGATCATCACTTGTTTTGCACTCATAGCCTTTCTTACTGATCCTTTTCCCACATAAAAATTTTTCTTTCTCTCTATTTTTACCTCAGCTTTCTTATTTTCTCTCACACTCTTCTCACTTCTCTCTTTTTTCACTCGCTAACTCACTCTTTTCACTTCTCTCTCTCTTGTTGTTGAATTCTCATCTGATCTTCATGAATCTCCTTTGGTGTCAAAGGTACTAGAATGACGTTCCGTTTCTTGAAAGTAAAGGAATATCGGTTGGTATAGCCATCATGTGACGCACGTCGGTCGAATTGCCAGGGTCGGCCTAACAGTATGTGACCAGCTTGCATCGGCACTACATCACATGTCACTTCATCTTCATATTTTCCGATGCGGAACGGAATTCGAACTTGTCGGTTAACCTTGACCTCACCACTATCATTCAGCCACTGTAGTTTGTAAGGTCGGGGATGTTTGCTTGTCGGCAACCCGAGTTTCTCAACCAACAAAGTACTAGCTACATTGGTGCAACTCCCACCATCAATAATCATGTTACATACCTTATTTTGTATATGGCATCGCGTATGGAATATATTCTCCCGTTGCACCTCGGTGTCATCAGTGTTGTTGATATTGAGAGCTCGGCGGGTCACTAGTAGTTCTCCCTGAGCAGGGTATTCTTCGCTCATCTTCTCTAGAGGCGGCATAGATGTAGTCTCATCCTCCTCATCAGTCTCGATTTCGCCATTCTCAAGCAGTATCATAACCCTTTGGTTCGGACATTGATTGGCAATGTGTCCTCTACCCAGACATTTAAAACACTTGATATCTCGGTTCTTAGTCTCGGGGGTAGATGTGCTAACCTTTTTACTGACCTCGGGAACCGAAGTCTTGAGTTTGCTCGCTTGTGGTTTCTCTTCCTCTTCGGGTAGTTCGACTTCCAGGAGTTCGAACTCGGACTCGGTCTCGCCGATGTACCCTTCCTCTTGAGCTGATGCTCCACTTTGATAGCGACATGCACCATATCTTCCAGCTCGATGTAATGTTGTAACTCCACCACATTAGCAATGTCTCGGTTAAGCCCACTCAAAAATCTCGCCATTGTAGACTCACGATCTTCTTCAATATTAGCCCGGATCATAGTGATCTCCATCTCCTTGTAATAGTCTTCCACACTTCGGCTGCCTTGCTTGAGGTCCTGCAACTTCTGATATAGACCTCGGTAGTAATGACTCGGCACGAAACGCTTTCTCATTACTTCTTTCATCTCAGCCCAAGTCTCAATTGGACGAGCTCCGCTTCTCCTCCTATTGATGTTAAACTGATCCCACCACACTATAGCATAGTCAGTAAACTCAATGGCAGCGAGTTTTACCTTTTTGAGCTCCGAATATCGGTGGCAATCAAATACTAACTCGATCTTCTTTTCCCACTCCAGATATGCCTCGGGATCGTTCTTTCCTGAAAATGCTGGGATTTTTAATTTGATATTACCGAGATTGTTGTCTTCTCGATCTCGGTTATCTCGGTGTCTGTTGTCCCGATCTCTAACACCTCGGTTGCGATTACCTCGGTAGTGATCACCTCGGTAGTTTTCCTCCTCTTCCAAATCTTCACTGAAAGAATCAAAATCTTCATCTCGGGAAGCCTTTGTTGATTTTCGTCTTGTCTACGAGGTTTGGTTACGCGAGGTGGTCTCGGCCGCGCTTCTTCCAACCGATCTAATCGCTCCTGTATCGGTGCCATCATCCGTCTCATTTCTCCCATCATTGCTTCCATCAGGAGTTTGGGATCAGCTTCTTCCAGTCTGTTGGAGTTCTCCAAATTTTGCGACATGATCCTGCAAAGAAATGGTTAGAATAATAAACAACTCCTCACTACTCCCTCACGTGGATTTCACTCCGAACACTCGTGGTGCACTCAACGGCTTTTACCCTCAAATGTGCTCACCACACTGCCTTTTACCACTCTTGAGAAATTCTCGGTAGGTTCTTATCGAACTAGGGACAAGTGAGTTTCCGAATAACAATCCACCAAGAAATCACCAAACAATCTGTGTATTCTTTTGTGAGGATCAAAAACAAAACTAAGTTCAAAACTTCTCCTTTCGGTTTTCGGATTTTCAGATTCCAACAAAATTCCAATGTTCAAATAAAACAAGATCTTTTAAATTGCCAAACCAAACAACTTTCAATCCTTTTTTTTTTTTTTTTTTTTTTTTTTTTTAACTTTGCCGAAACTGAATGCAAACTTTTCAAAAACGAAATAACACACCTGACCTAGAAACTGAGCTCTGATACCAAATGATACGATCACGGTGCGGAAATAACGACTTTAGCCGAACTACTCAGATCTATCTAGGTACATTCAGGTAGATAAGAAAATAAATAAAATAAAATAACTTGGATAACTTCCCGTGGGGTTGGCTCCGCGACCCGTTGCCTATAAAGAGGCAAGAACCTTGGAATATGCCAGGCACCTCGACCCGTTACCTATAGAGAGGTAAGAACCTTGGTATATGCCTTTGAACGCCACAATCGATTACGGGAGATCGACTGATAAGTTCGGTGGTGGACGCCACGGACAAACCGATAAGTCCTAAGTTCTAAAAGAACCAACGAGTTTCTCTAACTCACAAATTTGATCTGCCAAAAGATTTTCATTCATCCTGATGCGGGTATTTATACAGAAGTTACAATGAGTTAAATTTCAAATACATTGTATCTAGACATCTCGGTAATTAAAACTAGTAATTAAAACAGTAAATTCTGCATTGATTAGCACTAGTCTCTAAATAATTAAAGTGCTCAGGAATCCGTCTTCGCGCTTCGTCTTCCAGGTCAACTTAAAAACTACCTCGGCAAGAACCTCGGTATGTACCTCGGCGCCCTCGGCTATACCTCGGCATGCCCACCTCGGCCATGCCCACCTCGGCCTCGGATTCAAGGACTCGAATGGTTATTAAGTTGCATGGCTCGGTAACTGGTGCTACGCTTGTCTCGGCCCAGATACTTTTAATTAGCCCGTGAAGTATCACCTCGGCTTGCCGAGCTCGGGATCTAGTAATTGGTCCGCTCGGGAATGAAAATTGTGAAGCGTTCGTTTCCTTTCCGACACCCGATATCCTGTGCGAGCCGATCTCTTCTCTTGTCACCTCGGTTGGGACTTCCGACACCTCGACTGGACTTCCGACACCTCGGCTGAACTTCCGACACCTCGGCTAGGTTGATAAACGAATGGTCTTGGCTCAGGATCGTATCAGGAATGATACGATCCTGAGCCAAGACCAGTCGTTTATTAACACAGCCGAGGTGTCGGAAGTCTCAACCGAGACGACAAGACAAGAGATCGGATCGCACATGATATCGGGTGTCGGAGAGGAAACGAACGCTTCACAAGTTTCAGTCCCGAGCGGACCAATTACTAGATCCCGAGCTCGACAAGCCGAGGTGACACTTCACGGGCTAATTAAAAGTATCTGGGCCGAGACAAGCAAAGCACCAGTCACCGAGCCATGCATCTTAATTACCATTCGAGTCCTTGAACCCGAGGCCGAGGTGAGCAAAGCCGAGGTGGGCATGGCCGAGGTGGGCATGATGAGGTAGTCTTTACTGAGACCAATGCCGAGGTAGCCTTTATTGAGACCGATATGACGACATGAGAAGGTGAAGCACCAGAGAGGAAACGGATTCCTGAGCACCTTTATTATCTAGAGCCTAGTGCTAATCAATGTAGAATTTACTGTTTTAATTACCTATTTAGTTTCCAAGGATTCATTTATTTTACTACACTTCTCGAGATGTCTAGATACAATGTATTTGGAATTTAACTAATAGTAATCTCTGTATAAATACCTCCATTGAGGATGAATGAAAGATCTTTTGGCAGATAAAAATTGTGAGTTAGGGAAACTCGTTGGTTTTTTTCAGAACTTACTTATCGGTTTGTCCGTGGCGTCCACCACCGAACTTATCAATCGATCTCCCGTAATCGATTGTAGCGTTCAAAGGCATATACCAAGGTTCTTACCTCTCTATAGGTAACGGGTCGAGGTGCCTGGCATATTCCAAGGTTCTTGCCTCTTTATAGGCAATGGGTCGCGGAGCCAACCCACGGGAAAGTTATCCAAGTATTTTATCTTACTTTTTTTTTTTATTTCTACCTGAATTTACCTAGATAGATCTGAGTAGCTTCGGCTAAACTATCCTTTCCGCACCTTGTTCGTATCAAAGGGTCTACGACTGTGGACGAGTAACCACAAGGAGATGGAGATTGCCATGATTCGCACCAATCTTGAGGCGAGAGGCAACCATGGCTCGGTTCATTTGTGGACTTAATCGGGAGATTGCCAATGATGTGGAGCTGCACCATTATGTGGAGCTTGAAGAAGTGGTACACATGGCTATGAAGGTTGAGAGGCAGCTCAAGAAGGGGGGAGGATCATCATCCAGATTCGAATCATCTAATTCGAATTCGAAGTGGACATCCAAGTTTGAAGGGGCTGGATCCAAAATGGGCTGGTTCGAAGCAGGAGGAGAAGGCCAAGGGAGAGAAGCCCGCGGCCATGCCATCATTTGATTCCAAGGAGAAGGGTTATTCTTCTTCCCAACCTCAAAGAAATCATGATATAAAGTGCATTCGTTGTTTGGGTTCTGGTCATTATGCTTCCCAATGCCCGAACAGGAGAACCATGATTATGTTAGATAATGGGGAGATTGAAAGTGCGGCTGAACATGTGAGTGACGCAGACTCTATGCTATCACTTGAAGATGCCGATGATGTGGAGCATGCTGTATCAGGTCAAACTCTTGTTGTTTTGAGAGCTCTACATGTGCAAGCCAAAGAAGATGGTATTGGGCTACAAAGAGAGAACATCTTCTATTTTTTTTGGGGAAAAGGTAATTTTCATAAATAAAAGAATAAAGTTACAATCAAGCGCACACATCTGGATGATATGCCGCAGTCAATCATAGCAACAGGCTGCTATGTAATACAACTCAAAGACTACTAAGCACATAACAACTCAACCAACAACAATAACCGCACATAACAACAACAACAACCAACAACCGTACATAACACCCGCACATAACAGCTCATCAACAACAACCGTACATAACAACACATAATCCAACATAAACAACAAATCTAACAGACTACCAAGCAATACGCCATAGACGCTTAAGAGCACATGTTTGGAGATCATCAGCAAGTTGTAGTGAGTAAATGCGTTGGTAAACAGTTCCAAATGCTTCTTTAGCAACTTGCTCTGGTCTACGCCTCCTATCTTCCTTCCACCTATGATTTCGTTCCTGCCATATATGATAAACAAGAGATGCTAAAAGGCGCCGAAAAACAAGATTAATCAAGTGTTTGCCACGCCATCGCATTGCTGCCCACAATATGCCATCACGCCACATAGGTTTCGGCCATAAGAAGCTGGTCCGCCGAAAGGATCGAGTATGGCTTAAGACATTGGTGGAGGAAGCACTGTAAATGTGGCAAGCAAGCTGATGGGGGAGAAGCTGGGTTTTAAGCACTCAAAAGCATCCGAGGCCATCAAGAAAGAAGTTGGCGTTAGATGGGCCAAGGAGCAAGAGAAGGCATTCAATACCTTGAAAGAAAAGCTAAGTTCAACTCCTTTACTAATTTTTCCTGACTTTTCTAAACCTTTTGAAATTGAATGTGATGCTTCCGTTTACTAATTTTCCTGACTTTTCTAAACCTTTTGAAATTGAATGTGATGCTTCCGTTTACTAATTTTCCTGACTTTTCTAAACCTTTTGAAATTGAATGTGATGCTTCCGGTGTTGGTAGGTGCTGTGCTTATGCAAGAGAAGAGGCCTATTGCTTACTTCAGTGAAAAGCTCAATGGGGCTGCATTGAACTACACCACATATGACAAGGAGCTTAATGCTTTGATGAGGGCTTTGGAGACATGGCAGCATTACTTGTGGTCCAAGGAGTTCATCACTCACACCGATCATGAGTCTTTGAAGCATTTGAAGGGTCAAAAAAGCTGAACCGAAGGCATACACGTTGGATCGAGTTCATTGAGATGTTTCCCTATGTGATCCTATACAAGAAAGGTAAGGAAAATGTTGTGGGCGATGCCCTATCCCATAGGTATACACTTATCTCAACTCTTGATGCCAAGCTTTTGGGATTTGAACAAATCAAAGAGTTATACTTGTATGATCATGATTTTAAGGAAGTTTTTTTCTGAATGTGAAAGGGGGCATTTGACAAGTTTTATAAGCATAAGGGTATTTGTTTCGTGAAAATAAGCTGTGTATTTCACAAAGTTCCATAGGAGAGTTGCTTGTTAGGGAAGCCCATGGGGGAGGTTTAATGGGGCCCTTTGGTATGTCAAAGACCTTAGATGTTTTGAGAGAGCTTTTCCTTTGGCCACGTACGAAGCGAGATGTTGAGAGGATCTGTCTTAGGTGTGTCACATGTAAGAAAGCTAAGTCTAAGATTCAACCTTATGGACTTTACATGTCTTTGCCCGTTCCTAGTCATCCACGGACTGATGTATCAATGGATTTTGTTTTGGGTTTGCCTATGACTAAGAATGGTAATGATTCTATCTTTGTAGAAGTGGATCGTTTTTCAAAGATGGCTCATTTCATTCCTTGTAAGAAGACGGATGATGCTACTCGCGAATCATTTTTTTAGGGAAGTTGTTCGTTTGCATGGCATTCCTAGAACCACTGTAAGTGATCGTGATGTTAAGTTCCTTAGTCACTTTTGGCGTGTTTTGTGGGGAAAATTGGGAACAACGCTATTGTTTTCTACCACTTGCCACACCCAAACTGATGGGCAAACAGATGTTGTGAATCGAACTTTAGAAACTTTGTTCCGAGCTGTTATTAAAAGGAACTTGGAAACTTGGGAAGATTGCATTCCATTCATTGAGTTTGCATATAATCGAGTCATGCATTCTTCTACTAAGTTTTCTCCCTTTGAGATTGTTTGTGGCTTTAATCCACTAACCCTATTGGATTTAACTCCATTGCCTATCGGTGAGATTGTTAGCCTTGATGGAAAGCGTAAGGCAGAATTGGTGAAGGCGGTCCATGCAGAAGCAAGGGAACACATCTTGCAGAACAACGAGCAAGCTGCCACTCGAGCCAATCAGGGAAGAAAGCATGTCGTCTTCAAACCAGGAGATTGGGTTTGTGTTCATATCAGGAAGGAGAAGCGAAGGAGAGGCTTCCAACCCAAAGAAAGTCAAAGTTAAATCCGCGAGGAGATGGACCATTCCAAGTCTTAGAAAAGATTAATGACAATGCATATACAAGCTCAATTTGCCGGGTGAGTATCAAGTGAGTTCTACATTCAATGTTTCAGAGCTTTCTCCCTTTGATGTGGGTGCAGATTTGAGGACGAATCCTTTTGAAGAAGGGGTGAAAGATAGGGACCATCACGTGGAGACAAACTCCAAGTTTGAGCCAGACTCCAGCCAAGCATTAATGGATTGGTAAATTCCAACCAAGCGTTAAATGACTTATTAATATTTTTTCTTTTTCTATGTTAGGAACTTGTGCTTTTCCTTAATTGTCTTAAGATTACAAGAGCATTATATCAGCTCTTCCATAGGTTAATTTCCAAATCATAATTCAGCAAATCTCAAAACTTCTGTGAGAGATATTCTCCTATTTGTTCTTGTCGAACTTATACTTCAAGGGTTGCAAGTCGATTACTTGTAGTTCTTAAGCTTCTTATAATATTGGTTTCTAGCTCTTTATAGTTACGGGGTCAATATTCTCTACTTTTCACGTTTTATAGTATCTCTGTCTTGGACGACTCAGGGTTCTATCCATATTATTGTTGCTGGGTTCCGCGACAAGTTCAACGGGGTTCGCAACACTATCACAAGCCAGTTATCCCTGTGGTAACTTTTCAGACACCTCTAGCTTCAAATTCCGAAGGTCTAAAGGATCGATAGGCCACACTTTCACGGTTCGTATTTGATCCAAGAGGCTCTTGGGTCAAGGAAGTCAAGAGGCATGATTTGGGTGCAAGTGCCTTAGCCAAGCATGGGTGCGGGTGACCGAACTGGTGCGGGCTCGCGGGAGTGAGCGTGGAAGGCTGAGAGGCATGGCATGGGTGCGGCTAGGCACAGAACATTGGCGCGGCAAGGCGTGCCATGGGCGCGGCCAGCAGCATGGGCGCGGCCAGCAGCGTGGGCGCGGAAGCTGAAGGACGCGGGCACGCGCGCGCGGAAGCTGAAGGGACGCGAGTGCGCAGGCGCGGCAGCTGAAGGGACGCGGGCGCAATGGGACGATCTGAAGTGGCGCGGGCTATGCGGGACAGCTGCACGAGCGAGGAAGCCGAAGAGGCGCGTGTGCATGACAGCTGTATGTGCGTGGAGGCCAGCGTGCGGAAGGCAGGTGCAAGGCTTGGGAGTGGCCGAGCACGGAAGCCGAAAGGGCGCTGACGTGGAATGTGCAATGACCAAGGTAGGGCGTGAGGAAGCCCAAAAGGCATGCATGAAGTGGCCGAGCAAGGCAAGAGAGCTCGGCGAGGAAAGCACTCGGGCGCGGAATGACTCGGACGCGGGGAAGCTCAAGAGGTGCACGTCGAGTTGACCCAGGTAGGGCGCTGGGAAGCCCAAAGGGCACGCGGGGGCTGAGGTGGCCGAGCAAGGAGGAAGCCGAAGAGTCACCAAGGCTCGGGAAGACCGAGTTCCGAGGAAGTCAAAGAGTCCTTTTACTCTAATTACTTTGTATTAATGCATTGTATTAACTTTCCTTTAATGAAGTGATTGAAGGGGGTGCTTGGGAGGACGCCAAGCATAAAGGTCACGGGTTGTGACCGGGAAGAGGGTCCCGGAAGGTTCCGCATGGGTGCCAAGGTTGGTTGCCAACTCTCAAGGGAGGAGATCCCGGGGAAAGGAAGTTTCCAATAGGGTGCGGTTCCCAACTCTCTCAAGAGGAGGAGATCCGAGAGAGGGAGGCCCGAGAGGGGAGGTTCCAAGGGGTTCGGCCGGGAGGAGTTCTCAAGGAGGGAGTTCTTGAGAGGGGACCTGGGAGAGGAGACCTGAGAAGAGGAACCAAGGAAGGGGCGCAGATCCGAGAGAAGGGGCATCTGTCCCAAGGAGGGAGGAGTTCCCGAGTTTGTTTCCACGGGTTAGAGTCTCGTGGGTAGAGTTCTATGTTGGGTTGGATCATGTAATGCCAAGGACGGTTGATCAATCTAGGAAGAGAACTGAAGTGCTGGAGGTTGTTCAAGCTTAGTTGTTTTGCTTGGCCGGTTGTGGCTAGAATCAATAGTTTAGTGGTTTTTGTATGTTGTAATTCTTGTAATCAAAAGAATACGAGTTGCACTTTACCACTAACATTTTGTTCCAAGTTGTCTTGTTGTTTCTCATCTTCCCTAGATCCTTCAAAATTAACCTACTTATTCTCCGGGCAAAATTAGCCTCGAGAGCAAGTACGGATCAAGTGGTATCAGAGCATAAGAGAGGGGAAGACGAGGATGGCTGTCACAAGATTTGAAACATTCACGGCATCCGCGGGGACCATCGCAATGCTTTGTTTTAATTAACAGTCAGATCCCCTTGTCCGGACCAATTCTAAGCCGGCTGTTCGACGCCCAGAGAAGGCACCCCCGAGGGGGGGCGCCGTTCCCGGCCCGTCCACTGGCCGGCACGCGGCGACCCCCTCTCGCCGCGGTAGCAGCTCGAGCTGTCCGCCGACAGCCGACGGGTTCGGGACCGGGACCGCCGTGCCCAGCCCTCAGAGCCAATCCTTTTCCCGAAGTTATTTATCCATTTTGCCGACTTCTCCTCCCTACATTGTTCCATTGGCCAGAGGCTGTTCACGTTGGAGGTGATGCGGTAATGAGTACGATTGGACATGGGCGGCACTCAGTCCTCCAGATTTTCATGGGCCGCCGGGGGTGCGCCGGACGTCGCGCTACGTGCGGCACTTTTCCGGCCGCTGGACCCTATCTTCGACTAAGCCGATTCCATGGTGGGCGGGCAGTTAAGCAGAAAAGATAACTCTTCCCAGGGCCCCCGCCGACGTCTTCGGACTCCCTAACGTTGCCGTTAGCCGCCACGTCACGTTAGCGGCAGGCAATTGTCGGGGCAAACTCCGAGCAATCGCTTCGGCCATGCCATTGGCATGGGTGAATGGTGCATTTGCCCTGGCAATCTCGTGGCGGCAGGCAGTTGTCACGGGCGAACGGTGCGTTTGCCCGTGCAATCGCCTCGGCCATGCCCATGGCACGGCCGTATAAGGCCTCTGCCCAGGAATTCTCCTGGCGGTAGGTCCTTGGCATGGGCGGATGGAGGATTTGCCCCTGCAATCTCGTGGCGGCAGGCCGTTGGCACGAGCGAATGAGACATTTCCACGGGCAATCACCTCGACTAGGCTCTTGCAACGGGCGAATGAGGCATTTGCCCGAGCAATCGCCTCGGACAGGCTAGGCCCTCGGCACACCCACTCGGCGATTTACCCAGGCAATCGCCTCAGCAAGGCACTTTGCACGGGGGAATAGGGCATTTGCCCTTGCAATCTCGTGGCGGCAGGCCCTTGGCACGGGCGAATGGGGCATTTGCCCTGACAATCGCTTCGGGCAGGCCCATTGTAAGGGCGAATGAGGCCTCTGACCAGGAATTCTCCTGGTGGCAGGCCGTCGGTACGTGCGAATGGGGCATTTGCCCGGGCAATCTCGTGTCGGCAGGCCCTTGGCACGGGCGAACGGCCCCTTTGCTAGGGAAATGGAGCATTTTTCCATGCAATCTCGTGGCGGCAGGCCATTGGCACGGATGAAGGGGCATTTTCCTGGGCAATCGCCTCGGCCAGGCCATTGGCACGGTCAAATGAGGCAGTTGCCCGAGCAATCTCCTGGCTGTAATCCCTTGGCACGAGCACTAGACCATTTACTCGGGCAATCTCCTCGCCTTGCCGTTGAACGGGTGGAAGGGTCATTTGCCCGGGCAATTTTGTGGCGGCAGGCCCTTGGCACGGGCGAACGGGGAATTCGCCCGGGCAATCTCGTGGCGGCAAGCATTTGCGCTAGAATTCTCCTGGCAATAGGCCCTTGGCACGGGCGAAGGTGGATTTTTAGGCTATCGCCTCGGCCAGGCCCTTGGCACGGGCGAATGTGGCATTTGCCCGGGAATTCTCCTGGCGGCAGGCCCTTGCCACGGGCATATGAGGCATTTGCTCGGGCAATCGCCTCGGCTAGGCCCTTCGCACGGGCGAATGAGGCAATTGCCCCGGCAATCTCCTGGCGGCAGGCCATCGGCACTGGCACTCGGCCATTTGCTCAGGCAATCGCCTCGGCCACGCCCTTGGCACGGGCGAACGGGGAACTTGCCCCGGCAATCTCATGGCGGTAGGCCCTTGGCACTTGCGAATGGGGCATTTGTTTGGGCAATCGCCTCGGCCAGGCCCTTGGCATGGGCGAATGGACCATTTGCCCTGGCAATCTCGTGGCGGCGGGCATTTGCACGGAAATTCTACTGGTGGTAGGCCCTTGGCACGGGCGAAGTGGCTAATTGCCCGGTCAATCGCCTCGCCATGCCGTTGGCAGGGGTGAAAGGGACATTTGCACGGGCAATCTCCTCGGCCAGGCCCTCGCAACGGGCGAATGCGGCATTTGCCCGGGCAATCGCCTCGGCCAGGCCCTTGCCTAGGAATTCTCCTGGCGGCATGCCCTTGGCACGGGCGAAGAGGGCATTTGCCCTGGCAATCGCCTCGGCTATGTTGGCATGGGCAAATGAGGCTATTGCCCGGGCAATCTCTTGGCGGCAGTCCCTCGGCACGAGCACTCGGCCATTTACTTGGGCGATCGCCTCGTGATGTCGTTGCCACGTGTGAAAGGGGAATTTGCCCGGGGAATCTCGTGGTGGCAGGCCTTTGGCACGGGCGAACGGGGCCTTTGCTCGGGCAATCGCCTCGGCCAGGCCCTTGGCACGGGCGAATGGGGCATTTTCCAAAGCAATCTCGAAAACAATCTCATGATGGTAGGCCGTTGGCACGGGTGAATGGTGCATTTCCCTGGGCAATCGCCTCGGCGTGGCCCTTGGCACGGGCAAAAGAGGCAGTTGCCCGGGCAATCTCGTGGCAGCAGGCCCTTGGCACAGGCGAATGGGGAATTTGCCGAGGCAATCGCCTCGGCCAGGCCTTTGGCACGGGCGAATGGTGCATTTGCCCGAGCAATCTTGTGGCGACAGGCCGTTGGCACGGGCGAAAGGGACATTTGCACGGGCAATCTCCTCGACCAGGCCGTTGCAACGGGCGAATGCGGCATTTGCCCGGGCAATCTCCTCGGCCAGGCCCTTTCCTGGGAATTCTCGTGGCAGCATGCCCTTGGCACGGGCGAAGGGGGCATTTGACCTGGCAATCGCCTTGGCTAGGCCCTTGTCGTGGGCGAATGAGGTAGTTGCCCAGGCAATCTTCTAGCGGTAGGCCCTTGCAACGGGCGAATGGGGCAGTTGTCCGGCAATCTCCGGGCGACAGGCCCTCGTCACGAGCACTCGGCCATTTACCCTGGCAATCGACTCGAAAATGCCGTTGGCATGGGTCAAAGGGGCATTTGCCCGCGCAATCTCCTGGTTGCAAGCCCTCGGCACGAGCACTCGACCATTTATCGGGGCAATCGCCTCGGCCATGCCTTTGGCATGGGTTAAAGGGTCATTTCCGCGAGCAATCTTGTGGCGGCAGGCCCTTGGCACGAGCGAACGGGGCATTTTCCCGGGCAATCGCCTCGGCTAGGCCCTTGGCACGGGCGAATGGGGCATTTGCCCGGGCAATCGCCTCGGCCAGGCCCTTGGCACGGGCGAATGGGGCATTTGTCCTGGCAATCGCCTCGGCCAGGCCCCTGGCACGGGCGAACGGGGCCTTTGCCCGGGCAATCTCGTGGCAGCAGGCCCTTGGCACAGGCGAATGGGGAATTTGCCGAGGCAATCGCCTCGGCCAGGCCCTTGGCACGGGCGAATGGTGCATTTGCCCGAGCAATCTTGTGGCGACAGGCCGTTGGCACGGGCGAAAGGGACATTTGCACGGGCAATCTCCTCGGCCAGGCCGTTGCAACGGGTGAATGCGGCATTTGCCCGGGCAATCGCCTCGGCCAGGCCCTTTCCTGGGAATTCTCGTGGCAGCATGCCCTTGGCACGGGCGAAGGGGGCATTTGACCTGGCAATCGCCTCGGCTAGGCCCTTGTCATGGGCGAATGAGGTAGTTGCCCGGGCAATCTTCTAGCGGTAGGCCCTTGCAACGGGCGAATGAGGCAGTTGTCCGGCAATCTCCGGGCGGCAGGCCCTCGGCACGAGCACTCGGCCATTTACCCTGGCAATCGACTCGAAAATGCCGTTGGCATGGGTCAAAGGGGCATTTGCCCAGACAATCTCGTGGCGGCAGGTCCTTGGCACGGGTGAATGGGGCATTTGCCCTGGCAATCGCCTCGGCAAGGCTCATGGCAAGGGTGAATGAGGCCTCTGCCTAGGAATTCTCCTAGCGGCAGGCCGTCGGCACTGGCGAATGGGGCATTTGCACAGGCAATCTCGTGGCTGCTAGCCCTTGGCACGGGCTAATTTGGCATTCGCCCGGGCAATCTCGTAGTGGCAGGCATTTGCGCTGGAATTCTCCTAGCATGATCCGCACGCCTTGCAAGCCTCTAAACTAAGCTATGCAATGCTCGGATGCTCGTAATAGGATCTAGGAAGAGAGCAAGCTAGAAAGTCTACAAGTTCTTAGTGGAAAGGGATGTTCGGCCAGCAGCCTACACCACCCGTGCATTCACTTCCAAAAACCACTATACAACTTCCTAGTGATCCACACAAGCCGTGGCCTACTAGGTAAGATGCTTGGACAGCCCCCAAGCCCCTTTGCCTCCCTGTCAAAAAAAGTTACAAGCATTGATACATATCATAAAGAGAGTGATAAAGACAACAATAACTGGATGAAACTGGCACCCCTTGGTCTATCCCACTACCGTGCCTCTTGGCCTAGCCACGGTCCCTTGGTCTAGCCATGTCCATGCCCCTTGGCCTGGACGCGCCCTTTCGCCTGGCCTGCCTTGCGCCCGTGCGCCTCTGGTGTGCTTGGCTCCGCACCCGGCCCCTCTCGGCCCCCAAGCCCCTCTCGCCCAAGTCCAATTCATCCATAGAAGGCAATGTTAAGGGTTGATCTTCATCTAACATAGAGGGCTCGAACAACTTGAGCTTGTCCGCGTTCACAACAGAATATATGCTCATGAATGGTGGCAAATCCAGTTGGAATGCGTTGTCACCATGCTTCTTGAGTATCTTGAACGGACCATAACGCAAAGCCTTGAGCTTGCGTCCTTCCCCTTTGAAACGCTCCTTGCCGAGGTGCAACCACACTTGGTCCCCCACTTGGAACGTGCATGGAACCCGAGCTCGGTCATGCCGTGCCTTGTACTTCTCTTGAGTCCTCTTGAGCCGTGCCTCCACCTCCCCATGCACCTTGCGTATATGCTCCAGAAACTTACGCGCCTTGCTTGCTTCGCTTGTCTCCTTCAATGTATCATGCTCGGGTTGGCTAGAGAACACCAGATCAAAAGGGCCCTGAGGCGTATACCCAAGGCATACCTCAAATGGAGCCTGCGCCGTGGAGCCATGGATGGCTCGGTTGAATGCAAACTCAATGTAAGGCAAGCTATCGTCCCATGACTTCGGATGTTTGGCATTGTATCCTCTCAACAAATGTACCAAGGTGCGGTTAACCACCTCGGTTGGCCGTCGGTTTGAGGATGGAATGCCGTGCTTCGGTTGAGCTTGGTGTCCATCAAGCTCCACAATGTCTTCCAGAACCTCCCAAGGAAGCGGCTATCCCTATCCGAGATGATGGATGAGGGTAAGCCGAAATGTCTCCACACGTGCTCAAAGAATAGCCTCGCCGTCTCCTCGCCCGTGATTGATTTCTTGCATGGCACCAAGCAGATCATCTTGCTAAACCTGTCAACCACAACAAAAATATAATCATGACCTCTTCTAGTGCTCGGCAAGCCTCCCATGAAGTCCATGGACACACTCTCCCATGGCCGGCTAGGAACGGGTAGTGGCATGTAGAGTCCCGTCTTCCTGTTCGCCGGTTTGGACACAACAAAGGGTGCAACCCCTTACAAATTTCTCTACATCCGCGCGCATGCGTGGCCAATAGAGATATCTCTCCAAATTCTTCAACGTCTTCTCCACGCCGAAATGTCCAGCCACCTTGGACGTATGCGCCTCCCGAATCCACCCAATTCGGTCAGCTCCTTGTGGTACACACAAACGGTCACCACGGTACAGTAGGCCTTGACGCCACACCAATGGATGCCCATACAACCCTGCGCGCCCCGCGGCCGAAGTCCTCCTAGCCAGAGCGCCCTCGCGCCCGCGCCGAGACCCTCTGCCCCGTGCGCCTGCGCGCGCCTGCGGCCACCGCGCCCGCGCCTATTGTCATCCGCGCCCGTCACGCCTTGGCCGATCCAGCCCTTGAATTCTTCATCCTTCGCATACAGCGGCCCATACTCCTCATGAGCCATAGGAAGCACCTGCATTACCACCCCGCATAAAAGCGCCGACGCACCCGTCGGTGGCGGCCTTGATAGCATGTCGGCCAACTTGTTCGTCACCCCCTTCTTGTACTTGATAACAAGGTTGAACTGTTGTAGGTATGCCATCCACTTCATATGCCGTGCTTGCTGTAGCTTGGATTGCGTTTGCAAGTATTGCAACGGCCTATGATCCGTATGCAACACCGTCTCCTTCCCCAAAATGTAGTGCCTCCAATGCTTCACCGCTTGATGTAAGGCGTACAACTCCTTGTCATACGTCGGATAGTTTTGTTGTGCGCCTTGAAACGACTCGCTGTGGTAAGCCACTGGTCTTCCATCTTGAAAAAGGACCGCCCCCATGGCATGGCCCGAGGCATCGCATTCCAACTCAAATGGGCGTTGGAGGTTGGGCAATGCGAGCACCGGGGCCGTAGTGATCTTCCGCTTCAGCAACTTGAACGCCTCTTCATGTGCATCCGTCCACACGAACTTTGCGCTCGCCTTGGTCAATCCATGCAATGGGGCCGCCACTTGTGAGAAGTGCCTAATGAACTTGCGGACGTATTGGCACGCCCCCACGAAGCTCCGCACCTCCGTCACGTTCCGAGGCCTTGGCCACTCCAATATGACCCGCACCTTGCTCGGGTCTATCTTGAGCTCGCCATTCCCCACCACAAAGCCCAAGTAGACGAGGTTGAGTCTCCCCACCTCGCACTTCTTCAGATTCAACTTGAGGCCGTGCTCCTCAAGTATGGCAAACACCTTGCCAAGATGCTCCATGTGACTAGTCCAATCCTGGCTAAAAAAAGGATGTCATCTAGATACACAATCACAAAATCATCAATAAAAGGCCTAAGAACATCGTTCATTAACCGCATGAACGTGGCCGGGGCATTACACAACCCAAAGGGCATCACCATCCACTCAAAGAGCCCTTGCTTGGTCTTGAACGCCGTCTTCCACGTATCCTCCTCGGTCACCCTCACTTGATGATATCCGGACTTGAGGTCCAGCTTGGTGAAGAACTTGGCGGATTGGAGTTGGTCGATCAAATCTTCTATCCTCGGCAATGGGTACCTATTCTTCACCGTGATCTTGTTCAAGGCTCGGTAGTCCACGCACATTCTCCATCCTCCGTCCTTCTTTGGCACCATGACAATAGGGGAGCCGCACGGTGAGCTGCTCGGCTTGATCACCCCTTGCTCCATGAGCTCTTGTACTTGGCGCTTGATTTCCTCGCTCTCCAACAGCGAGTGGCGGTATAGGCACGCGTTGGGTAGTGGCGCGCCCTCCACCAATGTGATGCCATGCTCCACGTCTCGGCGCGGGGGTAGCCCGCGCGGCTCCTGGAACAGCACTCCATGTCTTCGGATGAGCGCCACCACCTCTTGCCTTTGCTCCTTGGCTAGGTGTCCCGAGACCACCTCCTCCAAGGCCTGTTCTGGCCGGGCCTCCCGAACCATCAGCATCCATGCGCGCCCGCCCGCATTCACCATGCGCTTGGCTTGCGCGACCGTGGCAAGTTGCGTTGTCTCGGCGCCCGAGGTCCCCTCTAGCACGTACCTCTCATCATCCTTCATGAGCACGTATTGTTGTGCCCTCCTGTAGTAAACAGCATCCCTATCCCAAAGATAGGGGTTACCCAAAATAACTTGGCAAATGTCCAAGGGTACTACCTCACATAATACCTCGTCGATGAACTTCGCCGTCACCGCAAACTTGAATTTGCACTGTTTGGTGATCTTCAGTTCCGTGTCCTTCTTGAGCCACCCCAAGGCATAAGGCCTAGGATGCGGGGTAGTCACCAACCCCAACTTCTGCACTAGGCTTTCGGAAATCAGGTTCTTCTGGCTCCCGGGATCAATGATGGCCTCCACTAGGCTTTGCTTCACTTGGATCCGGAGTTGGAAGAGCTCCTCACGTTCCCTTGCACCTATGCATGGCTCAGCCTGCACCGCCTTGCCCTTGCTGTCCACGGCCTCCTTGCTGGCTCCCTTGGCGCGCACCATCAATGCTAGTGTCGGGTCCGCCTCGTGCATGGCCAATGGCGCGCCCTCCGCTGCCGCGTCCGCGGTTGCTACCAACGTCGCCTTGCCCTTCTCAGCACCTTTCTTCTTAGGGGCCAGCTCGGGATGTAGTTTCCAGCAACTCTTCTTGATGTGGCCCTTCTTCTTGCAATGGTCACATACCGTGTCCTTGTGCTTGGCCGCATCTGCAGCCCCGTCTTGGGCCGCGCCCTGCTTGCCTTTGCCCTTGCCCTTGCCCTTGACCGCGCCCGCGCCTTGCTTGCCCTTGCCTCGCCCGCGCGTACGGTTGAGCTTTTCGAACACCATGGCCTTCTTGCAAGCATCCCCTACATCAACTATAGGGTATAGATCCACCTCCGCCCGGAGGTCTTCATGCAACCCCGCGAGGTACTTGCGTAGCACCTCACGGTCCTCCAAATCAACGCCGAGAGCCAAGGCACGCCTTCGGAACTCCGTGGTATACTCCTGTACACCTTGCTCGTTGCCTTGGCGCAAGTACAGCCACTTCCTCCATCGCTCCTCGTCGTACCCCACCGGGTAGAATTGCTCCCTCAAGAGCGTCTTGAACGTGGCCCAAGTGACCCCCGCGGCGCCTCTCGTGCGTAGGTGTGAATTCCACCACACCAATGCATGGGAAGCAAGCTTAAGCCTTGCAAACCCTATGCGCTGAGCATCATCATGCCCATATAGAGAGAAATAGGACTCCAACTGATCTATCCAGCCGTCCAGCTTCTCCCATCGACCTCGCCTTCGAAGACCGGAAGCTCCAACTTCGCATCAACCCGAATAGGGGCTAGGCCAACCGCCCACCCTTGTTCCGACCGTGCGCCTACGGATACCTCAGGCTCCTCCCGAGCCGCCTCCCGTCTCAAGACTTGGCTTTCTACTTGTACGTGTCGATGAGAGGGTTCGGCATGCTCCCTCACGGCCTCCATGACCGTTGCCCCCGCGCGCGCCATGGGCGCCACGGTAGGCTGAGGTTGCACGCTCGCTCCCTGGATCTGTCCCGCCAGCATCCGCTCCACCAGTCCCCTCAACTGAGCTAGGCCCTCTCCTAGAAGCCTTATCTGCTCTCCCTGGGTCCCCTCATGGCCGGACTGCTCTTGCATGGACGGAGATCCCTCCGAGCGCCGAGTCTCCTCTTCATCTTCTTGCGGTGCCGTGACAGTCCCTTGCCTTGTCACCGCCATCCCTTGCTCTCAACCCGTTCAAAGCTCTGATACCAACTTGATCCGCACGCCTACAAGCCTCTAAACTAAGCTATGCAATGCTCGGATGCTCGTAATAGGATCTAGGAAGAGAGCAAGCTAAAAGTCTAACAAGTTCTTAGTGGAAAGGATGTTCGGCCAGCAGCCTACACCCGTGCCTTTCACTTCCAAAAACCACTACACAACTTCCTAGTGATCCACACAAGCCGTGGCCTACTAGGTAAAATGCTTGGACAGCCCCTTTGCCTCCCGGTCAAAGGAAGTTACAAGCATTGATACATATCATAAATAGAGTGATAAAGAAACAATAACTGGATGAAACTGGCGCCCCTTGGTCTATCCCACTACCGTGCCTCTTGGCCTAGCCACGGTCCCTTGGTCTAGCCATGTCCATGCCCCTTGGCCTGGACGCGCCCTTTCGCCTGGCCTGCCTTGCGCCCGCGCGCCTCTGGTCTGCTTGGCTCCGTACCCGCAGTCCCGCACTCGAACTTGACTCCTGGCCACCCGCGCCCCACACGCGGCCTGCACCACTTAACCTTCCACGCGCCCATCCGCGCGCCCGCACTGGTCAGGTCCACCCATGCCCGTGCTTGGCCAAGTCATGCAACCATCTTTGTTGTCTTCGTCTTGACCCAAGAGCCTCCTGGATCATAGCAATAGGCCCTTGGCATCGGCGAAGGTGGAATTTTGGTCTTTCGCATTGGCCAGGCCCTTGGCACGGGCGAATGTGGTATTTGCCCGGGAATTATCCTGGCGGCAGGCCCTTGGCACGGGCATAGGAGGCATTTGCTCGGGCAATCGCCTAGGCTAGGCCCTTCGCACGGGCGAATGAGGCAATTGTCCGGGCAATCTTCTGGCGGCTGGCCCTCGGCACGGGCACTCGGCCATTTGCCCGGGCACGAGCGAAAGGGGAACTTACCCCGGCAATCTCGTGGCGGTAGGCCCTTGGCACTTGCGAATGGGGCATTTGCCCAGGCAATCGCCTCGACCAGGCCCTTGGCATGGGCGAATGGGCCATATGCCTGGGCAATCTCGTGGCGGCAGGCATTTGCACGAAAATTCAACTGGTGGCAAGCCCTTGGCACGGGCGAAGGGGACAATTGCCCGGTCAATCGCCTTGGCAATGCTGTTGCCAGGGGTGAGTGGGGCATTTGCCCGGGCAATCTCGTGCAGGCAGACCCTTGGCACGAACGAATGGGGCATTTGCCCGGGCAATCGCCTCGACCAGGCTAGGCCCTTGGCATGGGCGAATGAGGCAGTTGTCCGGGCAATCTCCGGGCAATCGCTTCGGCCATGCCGTTGGCATGGGTGAATGGTGCATTTGCCCTGGCAATCTCGTGGCGGCAGGCAATTGTCACGGGCGAACGGTGCGTTTGCCCGTGCAATCGCATCGGCCATGCCCATGGCACGGCCGTATAAGGCCTTTGCCCTGGAATTCTCCTGGCGGTAGGCCCTTGGCACGGGCGGATGGAGGATTTGCCCCTGCAATCTCGTGGCGGCAGGCCGTTGGCACGGGCGAATGAGACAATTCCACGGGCAATCACCTCGACTAGGCTCCTGCAACGGGCGAATGAGGCATTTGCCCGAGCAATCGCCTCGGAAAGGCTAGGCCCTAGGCACGACCACTCGGTGATTTACCCGGGCAATCGCCTCGGCCAGGCACTTGGCACGGGAGAATAGGGCATTTGCCCTTGCCATCTCGTGGCGGCAGGCCCTTGGCACGGGCGAATGAGGCAGTTGCCTGAGCAATCTCCAGGCTGTAAGCCCTTGGCACGAGCACTAGACCATTTACCTAGGCAATCGTCTCGGCCATGCCGTTGACACGGGTGGAAGGGTCATTTGCCCGGGCAATTTTGTGGCGGCAGGCCCTTGGCACCGGCCAACAGGGCATTTGCCAGGGTAATCTTGTGGCGGCAGGCCCTTGGCACAGGCGAATGGGACATTTCCACGGGCAATCGCCTCGGCCAGGCTTGGCCCTTGGCATGGGCGAATGAGGCCGTTGTCGGGGAAATCGCTGGGTGGCAGACCCTCGGCATGAGTACTCGGCCATTTACCATGGCAATTGCCTCGGCCATACCGTTGGCATGAGTCAAAGGGGCATTTGCCCTGGCAATCACCTCAGCTAGACCCTTGGCACGGGCGAATGACGAATTGTCCAGGCAATCTACTGGCGACAGGCCATCGACACGGGCACTCGGACATTTGCCTGGGCAATAGCCGCTGCCATGCCCTTGGCACGGGCGAACGAGGAACTTGCCCCGGCAATCTAGTGGCGGTAGGCCCTTGGCACTTGCGATTGGGGCATTTGCCCGGGCAATTGCCTTGGCCAGGCCCTTAGCATTGGCGAATGAACCATTTGCCCTGGCAATCGCGTGGCGGTAGGCATTTGCACGGAAATTCTACTGGTTTTAGGCCCTTGGCACGGGCGAAATGGCTAATTACCCGGTCAATCGCCTCGCCATGCCGTTGGCAGGGGTGAAAGGGACATTTGCACGGGCAATCTCCTCGGCTAGGCCCTCGCAACGGGCGAATGCGGCATTTGCCCAAGCAATCGCCTCGGCAATGGGGATTCGCCTTGGCAATGTCGTGGCGGCAAAATTTGCGCTAGAATTCTCCTGGCAATAGGCCCTTGGCACGGGCGAAGGTGGATTTTCTTGCTATCGCCTCGGCCAGGCCCTTGGCACGGGGGAATGTGGCTTTTGCCCGGGAATTCTCCTGGCGGCAGACCCTTGGCACGGGCATATGAGGCATTTGCTAGGGCAATCGCCTCGGCTAGGCCCTTCGCACGGGCGAATGAGGCAATTGCAAGGGCAATCTCCTGGCGGCAGGCCCTCGGCACGGGCACTCGGCCATTTGCTCAGGCAATCGCCTCGGCCACGCCCTTGGCACGGGCGAACAGGGAACTTGCCCCTGCAATCTCGTGGCGGTAGGCCCTTGGCACTTGCGAATGGGGCATTTGCCCGGGCAATCGCCTCGGCCAGGCACTTGGCATGGGCGAATGGACCATTTGCCCTGGCAATCTCGTGGCGGCAGGCATTTGCACGGAAATTCTATTGGTTGTAGGCCCTTGGCACGGGTGAAGGGGCTAATTGCACGGTCAATCGCCTCGCCATGCCGTTGGCAGGGGTGAAAGGAACATTTGCACGTGCAATCTCCTCGGCCAGGCCCTCAGCACGAGCACTCGGCCTTTTACTTGGGCAATCGCCTCGGGATGCCGTTGGCACGTGTGAAAGGGGAATTTGCCCGGGCAATCTCGTGGCGGTAGGCCTTTGGCACGGGCGAACGGGGCCTTTGCTCGGGCAATCGCCTCGGCCAGGCCCTTGGCACAGGCGAATGGGGCATTTTCCAAAGCAATCTCGTGGCGGCAAGCCGTTGGCACGGGCGAATGGGATATTTCCACGGGCAATCGTCTCGGCTAGGCTTTTGCAACGGGCGAATGAGGCATTTGCCCGGGCAATCGCCTCGGCCAGGCTAGGACCTTGGCATGGGCGAATGAGGCAGTTGTCCTGGCAATCTCGGGGCGGCAGGCCCTCGGCACGAGCACTCAGCCATTTACCCTGGCAATCGCCTCGGCCATGCCGTTGGCATGGGTCAAAGAGGCATTTGCCCGGGCAATCTCGTGGCGGCAGGCCCTTGGCACGAGCGAATGGGGCATTTGCCCGGGCAATCGCCTCGGCCAGGCCCATGGCAAGGGCGAATGAGGCCTCTGCCCTGGAATTCTCCTGGCGGCAGGCCGTCGGCACGGGCGAATGGGGCATTTGCCCGGGCAATCTCGTGGCGGCAGACCCTTGGCACGGGCGAATGGGGCATTTATCCTTGCAATCTCGTGGCGGCAGGCCCTTGGCACGGGCGAATGGGGCATTTGCCCGGGCAATCTCGTGGCGGCAGGCCCTTGGCACGGGCGAATGGGGCATTTTCCCATAAATCTCGTGGCGGCAGGCCGTTGGCACGGGTGAATGGGACATTTCCCTGGGCAATCGCCTCGGCCAGGCCCTTGGCAATGTCAAATGAGGCATTTTCCAAAGCAATCTCGTGGCGCCAGGCCGTTGGCATGGGCGAATGAGGCAGTTGTCCGGGCAATCTCCGGGCGGCAGTCCCTCGGCACGAGCACTCGACGATTTTCCCGGGCAATCGCCTCAACCATGCCGTTGGCATGGGTCAAAGGGGCATTTGCCCAGGCAATCTCGTGGCGGCATGCCCTTGGCACGAGCGAATGGGGCATTTGCCTGGCAATCGCCTCGGCCAGGCCCATGGCAAGGGCGAATCTCGTGGCAGCAGGCCCTTGGCACAGGCGAATAGGGAATTTGCCCAGGCAATCGCCTCGGCCAGGCCCTTGGCACGGGCGAATGGGGCATTTGCCCGTGCAATCTTGTGGCGGCAGGCCGTTGGCACGAGCGAATGGGACATTTGCACGGGCAATCTCCTCGGCCAGGCCGTTGCAACGGGCGAATGTGGCATTTGCCCGGGCAATCGCCTCGTATAGGCCCTTTCCTTGGAATTCTCATGGCAGCATGCCCTTGGCACGGGCGAAGGGGGCATTTGACCTGGGAATCGCCTCGACTAGGCCCTTGTCATGGGCGAATGAGGCAGTTGTCTGGACAATCTCCTAGCGGTAGGCCCTCGGCACAAGCACTAAGCCATTTACCCTGGCAATCGCCTCGGCGATGCCGTTAGCACGTGTAAAAGGGGCATTTGCCAGGGCAATCTCGTTGCGGCAGGCCCTTGGCACGGGCGAACGAGGCATTTCCCGGGGGAATCGCCTCGGCCAGGCCCTTGGCACGGGCGAATGGGGCATTTACCCTTGCAATCTCGTGGCGGCAGGCCCTTGGCATGGGCGAATGGGGCATTTGCCTTGGCAATCGCCTCGGCCATTTACACTGGCAATCGCCTCGAAAATGCCGTTGGCATGGGTGAATGAGGCCTCTGCCCAGGAATTCTCCTGGCGGCAGGCCATCGGCACTGGCGAATGGGGCATTTGCACGGGCAATCTCGGGGCGGCTGGCCCTTGGCACGGGCTAATGGGGCATTCGCCCGGCAAACTCGTGGCGGCAGGCATTTGCACTGGAATTCTCGTGGCAATAGGCCCTTGGCACGGGCGAAGGTGGAATTTCGGTCTTTCGCGTTGGCCAGGCCCTTGGCACGGGCGAATGTGGCATTTGCCCGGGAATTCTCCTGGCGACAGGCCCTTGGCACGGGCATAGAGGCATTTGCTCGGGCAATCGCCTCGGCCAGGCCCTTGGCACGGGCGAATGTGGCATTTGCCCGGGAATTCTCCTGGCGACAGGCCCTTGGCACGGGCATAGAGGCATTTGCTCGGGCAATCGCCTCGGCTAGGCCTTTCGCACGGGCGAATGAGGCAATTGCCCGGGCAATCTCCTGGCGGCTGGCCCTCGACACGGGCACTCGGCCATTTGCCCGGGCAATCGCTTCGGCCACACCCTTGGCACGAGCGAAAGAGGAACTTGCCCCGGCAATCTCGTGGCGGTAGGCCCTTGGCACTTGCGAATGGGGCATGTGCCTGGGCAATCGCCTCGACCAGGCCCTTGGCATGGGCGATTGGGCCAATTGCGTAGGCAATCTCGTGGCGGCAGGCATTTGCACGGAAATTCTACAGGTGGGAGGCCCTTGGCACGGGCGAAGGGGACAATTGCCCGGTCAATCGCCTTGGCAATGCCGTTGCCAGGGGTGTGTGGGGCATTTGCCCGGGCAATCTCGTGGAGGCAGGCCCTTGGCACGAGCTAATGGGGCATTTGCCCGGGAAATCGCCTCGGCCAGGCTAGGCCCTTGGTCTGGGTGAATGAGGCAGTTGTCCGAGCAATCTCCGGGTGGGAGGGCCTCAGCACGAGCACTCCGCCATTTACTTGGGCAATCGCTTCGGCTATGCTGTTGGCGTGGGTGAATGGGGCATTTGCCCTGGCAATCTCGAGGCGGCAGGCCGTTGTCACGGGCGAACGGTGCATTTGCCCGGGCAAACGCCTCGGCCATGCCCATGGCACAGCCGTATAAGGCCTCTGCCCTGGAATTCTCCTGGCGGCAGGCCCTTGGCACGGGCGAATGAAGGATTTGCCCGTGCAATCTCGTGGCGGCAGGCCGTTGGCACGGGCGAATGAAGGATTTGCCCGTGCAATCTCGTGGCGGCAGGCCGTTGGCACGGGCGAATGGGACATTTCCACGGGCAATCACCTCGGCTAGGCTCTTGCAACGGGCGAATGAGGCATTTGCCCGAGCAATCGCCTCGGACAGGCTAGGCCCTCGGCACGACCACTCGGCGATTTACCAGGGCAATCGCTTGGCGGCAGGCCCTTGGCACGGGCGAATAGGGCATTTGCCCTTGCAATCGCGTGGCGGCAGGCCCTTGGCACAGGCGAATGGGGCATTTGTGATACGATCCCGAGCCAAGACCAGTCGTTTATCAACCCAGCCGAGGTGTCGGAAGTCTCAACCGAGACGACAAGACAAGAGATCGGATCGCACATGATATCGGGTGTCGGAAAGGGAACGAACGCTTCACAAGTTTCAGTCCCGAGCGGACCAATTACTAGATCCCGAGCTCGACAAGCCGAGGTGACACTTCACGGGCTAATTAAAAGTATCTGGGCCGAGACAAGCAAAGCACCAGTTACCGAGCCATGCATCTTAATGACCATTCGAGTCCTTGAACCCGAGGCCGAGGTGAGCAAAGCCGAGGTGGGCATGGCCGAGGTGGGCATGCTGAGGTAGTCTTTGCCGAGGTAGTCTTTACTGAGACCAATGCCGAGGTAGTCGTTGCCGAGGTAGTCTTTACTGAGACCGATATGACGACATGAGAAGGCGAAGCGCCAGAGAGGAAACGGATTCCTGAGCACCTTAATTATCTAGAGCCTAGTGCTAATCAATGCAGAATTTACTGTTTTAATTACCTATTTAGTTTCCAAGGATTCATTTATTTTACTACACTTCTCGAGATGTCTAGATACAATGTATTTGGAATTTAACTCATTGTAATCTCTGTATAAATACCCCATTGAGGATGAATGAAACATCTTTTGGCAGATCAAAATTGTGAGTTAGAGAAACTCGTTGGTTCTTTTCAGAACTTAGGACTTATCGGTTTGTCCGTGGCGTCCACCACCGAACTTATCAATCGATCTCCCGTAATCGATTGTGGCGTTCAAAGGCATATACCAAGGTTCTTACCTCTCTATAGGTAACGGGTCGAGGTGCCTGGCATATTCCAAGGTTCTTGCCTCTTTATAGGCAACGGGTCGCGGAGCCAACCCACGGGAAAGTTATCCAAGTATTTTATCTTACTTTTATTTTCATTTCTACCTGAATTTACCTAGATAGATCTGAGTAGCTTCGGCTAAATTATCCTTTCCGCACCTTGTTCGTATCATTTGGTATCAGAGCTCAGTTTCTAGGTCAGGTGTGTTATTTCGTTTTTGAAAAGTTTGTATTCAGTTTCGGCAAAGTTAAAAAAAAAAAAAAAAAAAAAAAAAAATCCGAAAAAAAGTGATTGAAAAGTTGTTTGGTTTGGCATTTTAAAAGATCTTGTTTGTTTGAATATTGGAATTTTGTTGGAATCTGAAAATCCGAGACCGAAAGGAGAAGTTTTGATCTTAGTTTTGTTTTTGATCTCCACAAAAGAATACACAGATTGTTTGGTGATTTCTTGGTGGATTGTTGATCAGACCTTTACTGTCCCTAGTTCGACTTACCGACAGAGAATTTCTCAAGAGTGGTAAAAGGCAGTGTGGTGAGCACATTTGAGGGTAAAAGCCGTTGAGTGCACCACGAGTGTTCTGAGTGAAATCCACGTGAGGGAGTGAGCGAGGTAAATTATTATATTCTAACCATTTCTTTGCAGGATCATGTCGCAAAATTCGGAGAACTCCAACAGACTGGAAGAAGCTGATCCCAAACTCCTGATGGAAGCAATGATGGGAGAAATGAGACGGTTGATGGTACCGATACAGGAGCGATTAGATCGGTTGGAAGAACCACCACCTCGTCGTAACCAACCAGTTCGTAGACAAGAAGAAAATCATCAAAGGCTTCCCCGAGATGAAGATTTTGATTCTTTCAGTGAAGATTTGGAAGAGGAGGAAAACTACCGAGGTGATCACTACCGAGGTGATCGCAACCGAGGTGTTAGAGATCGGGACAACAGACACCGAGATAACCGAGATCGAGAAGACAACAATCTCGGTAATATCAAATTAAAAATCCCAGCATTTTCAGGAAAGAACGATCCCGAGGCATATCTGGAGTGGGAAAAGAAGATGAGTTAGTATTTGATTGCCACCGATATTCGGAGCTCAAAAAGGTAAAACTCGCTGCCATTGAGTTTACTGACTATGCTATAGTGTGGTGGGATCAGTTTAACATAAATAGGAGGAGAAGCGGAGCGTCCAATCGAGACTTGGGCTGAAATGAAAGAAGTAATGAGAAAGCGTTTCGTGCCGAGTCATTACTACCGAGGTCTATATCAGAAGTTGCAGGACCTCAAGCAAGGCAGCCGAAGTGTGGAAGACTATTACAAGGAGATGGAGATCACTATGATCCGGGCTAATATTGAAGAAGATCGTGAGTCTACAATGGCGAGATTTTTGAGTGGGCTTAACCGAGACATTGCTAATGTGGTGGAGTTACAACATTATATCGAACTGGAAGATATGGTACACGTCGCTATCAAAGTGGAGAACCAGCTTAAGAGGAAGGGTACATCGGCGAGACCGAGTCCGAGTTCGACTCCTGGAAGTCGAACTACCCGAAGAAGGAAGAGAAGCCACAAGCGAGCAAACTCAAGACTTCGGTTCCCGAGGTCAGTAAAAAGGTTAGCACGACTACCCCCGAAATTAAGAACCGAGATATCAAGTGTTTTAAATGTCTGGGTAGAGGACACATAGCTAATCAGTGTCCGAATCAAAGAGTCATGATATTGCGTGAGAATGGCGAGATTGAGACTGACGAGGAGGATGAGACTGCATCTATGCCACCTCTAGAAGACGATGGGGCTGAAGAATACCCTGCTCAGGGAGAGCTACTAGTGACCCGCCGAGCTCTCAATATCAATGTCACGGATGATGATACCGAGGTGCAACGGGAGAATATATTCCATACGCGATGCCATATACAAAATAAGGTATGCAACATGATTATTGATGGTGGTAGTTGCACGAATGTAGCCAGTACTGATGCGAGCAGGATCAGCAAAACCAAAGGAATAAAGGAGGATGTTCAAGACTCAGTTGGTTCATGTATATGGGACCGAGCTAGAAAGTTCATGAAGACATCTAATGGGATAAATCGGAGTATTTGGGCCAATCCAAGGGTACGTGAGATATTTCGAAATGTTCTCAACACAAAGTTCAAGTCCAGGTCCATGTTCAAGTTCGTTACAACTAGTTGGGCCGCACTCATCATTATTCAGCCCAACTTGAAGTCAAGCAAGATAGTTATTATATTCCTCATTTGGATAAAATATTCATACGAGGAGAGGAAAGTATTCGGCCATATGTTCAAGATATCAAGATATTTCAAGATTTTCAAGATATTCGAAGATCTCAAGATTTGGGAGATTTTTCCAAGATTTGAAGATATTCAAGATTTTCCGAGATCACAATATATTGAAGATATTCCAAGATCTGAAGATATTCAAGAATTTTCAAGATCTCAAGATATTGGAGATATTTCAAGATCCAGAAGATACTGAATATTTTTGAAGATATTGAAGATCTTGACAACACAGTATGCATTAAAGGCCAACCAAAAGTTTGATAATTTTGGTTTTAAATTGGTTAGTTAGTTGGGCTGGCCTACTTAAGGTTTGTTAGGGTTTGTTTAGCTTAAATTTGGCAACCCCTTGTTTTGACTCTCATGTAATTTCGGCCACCTAGGGAGTTGTGCCACCCTAGCAAATCTCTTTAAGATTTTAGGAGATTTAGGTAGATTTTATTTCCCTAGACTTTAGGAGATTTAGATTTTATTTTATTCTCTAGGATTTAGGTTATTTGTAACCTATAAATACCCCTTTGAGGGCATCAATGCAAACAACTTGGTGTGTTCATTGTTGTGAGGTTTACGAAATCTCTTTGGTTCTTTTAGAACTCTAGGACTTATCGGAGAGATCCGTGGCGTCCACCACCGGACTTATCAATCGAACTTCCCCGTAATCGATTGTGGCGTCCAAGGCATATACCGACGGTTCTTGCCTCTCTCTATAGGCAACGGGTCTAGGTGCCGGCGTATTCCGAAGGTTCTTGCCTCCTTATAGGTAAGGGTCGAGGAGCCAACCACGGGAGTTATCTGTAGAGTAGAATAGCTTCGTAGTTGTTTTAACCTGATTCTAGAAGTCTTGGGAACCTTCGACAATCAAATCGAAGGATTGGCGCAACAAGCGAATCGGAGCAAGTCGAGTTTGGATTCGAGGAGCACTGAATCGCATCATCTGGTATCAGAGCTCAGAATCTAGATCAGGTGTTTTCAATTTTTTTTTTTTTTTTTATTTTCTGAAGTTTTGTAGTTCGGCCTTAGTGAAAAAAAAAAAAAAAGAGAGAGAGAAAGTTATTGTTCTGTGAATAGTAACCGACCAAAAAAAAAAAAAAGGGCCAAAGTTTAAAGTCAAAAAAAAAAAAAAAAGGTGAAGAATTTGTTTGTTGTGTATAGGTTGCTCTTAGACCTAACACCGACAAAGGAGTTCTTGAACCTTCGAATTGCTAGCCATCGAAAACTCGAAAACCGAAAGAGTTAGGTTAGAATCCTAGTTTATCTTTGGATTATCACGAAAGATTACAAAGAATCTTTTGTTGGGTCCTAAGTAGGCGTTAGGGTTCTCTTCTTGACTTGTCTTATAGTTCGATAAGAACCAGCAGAGAGTTTCTCATGAGTGGAAAAAGGCAGTGTGGTAAGATCATTAGAGGGAAAAAGCCAATTGAGTGCACCACGAGTGAATTGAGCGTAAAATCCACGTAAGGGAGCGAAGTGAGGCAAGTTTATATATATTTTTGCTAACCCTTTATTGCAGGAAAGATGTCTCATAAATCAGACGCTCATCACAATTTGGAGGCCTTTGACCCGAAACTAACGATGGAGGCTATAATGGGCCAGATGAGGAGGATGCAAGTACGATTGGACCAGTTAGAGGAAGAGCGCTCGGAACGACCTCAACGCAACTGTAATACAAGGTGGAGAGAGGATTCCTATCCAAGAACGACATGTGGAGTAGATCTTGATTCCTATGATGACGAGTTGGAGGGTAATGAAGATCTTGATCCTACGAAGGCGAATTCGATGGAGAAATAGAACGCGGTTCTTGTGATGGCCATTGGAGATATAGATGGAATCGAGGTGATCGAAATAAAGAGGACCACAATTTAGGGAGCATCAAGATGAAGATACCAGGACCGGTATTTAGGGAGCATCAAGATGAAGATACCTAATGACAAGCTCCAGGACCGGACGGCTTCACTTCAGCCTTCTTTAAGAAAGCGTGGAACGTTGTGGGTGATCAAGTTACACAGGCAGTACTTAACTTCTTTGAGACGGGTTGTATGCTGAAGGAAATAAACTCCACTCTCCTCACATTAATACCGAAGGTAACCTCTCCTCGTAAACCCACTGATTTTCGTCCGATTTCGTGTTGTAATGTGATATACAAGGTTATCTCTAAGATCATTACTGCTCGCCTGAAAGATTCGCTCTTGAACCTCGTCCATTGTTCACAAACGGCGTTTATCCCAGGAAGGCGTATTAGTGATAACATTCTACTTGCACAAGAATTATGTCATGGTTATAATCAGCAGGGATTACCTGGGCGGTGTGCACTAAAAGTTGATATAGCAAAGGCATATGACATGGTGGAATGGGACTTTATTATTGCTGTTTTAGAATGTATGGGTTTTCATCCGATTTTTATCAATTGGATCAGATCATGTCTATGCACTGCTTCCTTTTTTATCAACATAAATGGTAAGGCAGAGGGCTATTTCATTGGGGCTAGGGGCCTAAGGCAAGGGGATCCAATGTCGCCTTACATTTTCACGCTGGTGATGGAGGTCCTTTTATGGCATCATGCGTTTATCTATTGACTCGAATCCATGTTTCCAATTTCACTGGAGGTGCGAATCGACAAGGACGTTTATGCTGATTTTGCAGATGATCTACTACTCTTCTGTGCTGCGGATGTTCATTCCATTGATGTTTTTAAAAACGGTTTGGATCTATTTGCTGCCTTGTCTGGACTACGAGCAAACCCCACCAAGAGTAATATTTTCATTCAGCTAAAGCAAGTTCTTTACAAGATCTTATTCAACAACGCACGGGGTTTCAATTGGGGCGGCTACCTATACGCTATCTGGGAATACCTTTAATCACATCTAAGCTCACAATTACTGATTGTAAGCCGTTGATGCAGCGCATGGATGCAAAACTTGGTTCTTGGTTACATCGTTCTCTTTCTTATGCAGGCAGACTCCAACTAATTAAATTTGTTTTAAGCTCCCTTCATATCTATTGGTCAGGAGTTTTCTTATTACCAACGGGTGTTATTAAGCAACTTGAATCCAAGATCCGGAATTATCTCTGGGCTGGAAATAGTGATGGTGGGTATGGGAAGGTTAAATGGGATGATGTGTGCCTCCCGAGAAATGAAGGTGGCTTGGGCATTCGATCTATAAACACTACTAATCAAGGCTTGTTGATGCGACACCTTTGGAGCATTCTCTCTAAAGACCCTAATTCAGTATGAGTCTCATGGATTTTGGCAACACGCCTTCGGAGTACATCAGTTTGGAGAGTGGGACTTTCGAATCGGACATCATGGAGTTGGCGTAAGATAATTAAACTAAGGGATCGTATATTACCTTTCATTAAGTTCCGTATTGGGAATGGGAATCATATTTTTCTTTGGCATGATCCATGGTTAGATGGAAAATCATTATTACATAGATTCCCACATGGACCAGTGGTGTTGGGGATCCCTCATGCTTCCTTGTTACGGGAAGTGATTACGGATGATGGATGGCATTGGCCGATCGCTAACCACATGGAGCTGATTGAAATCAAGAGGAATTTACCTGATATTTGGCCATTAGAACCGGATGCTGTTATTTGGACTTTATCTTCATCGGGTGTTTACTCATCAGCTACGGCATTTGAAGCGCTACGGCATCGAGGACCAAATTGGCGTGGGCTCATCTCCTTGCCGGTGCTGGTCGGGTACCTCGTCATTGCTTTATATTGTGGTTAGCCATACGAGAGAGGCTAGCAACAAGAGATAAACCGTGGATTGGGATGACTTCATCTAATTGCCTTCTTTGTGAAACTTCCATGTAGAATCACATCAGCACCTATTCTTTGATTGTGGCTATTCTCGACGGTGTTTGTCTTTTCTTTGGCATTGTGCAAAATTTTCATGGCAGCAACCTATTTGGAAGGATGGTATATTATGGGCGGCAAGAAGATGGCGTAGTAATCATTTGATTAACTTTGCTTTTCGGCGGCTTCTCGCATCTATTGTTTATCACTTATGGAGGGAGCGGAACACTAGGTGGAAGGAAGGGACGAAGAGGAAACCTGAAGATATTGCCACGGATGCATTCCTGTCAGTGCATCATTCCCTGATCTCCACACGAATGGATGATGGTCTACAAATTCGTGCTCTAAAACGGTTATGGCATATTGCTTGGTAGATTGCTCATTGATGTACGTTTTGAGTTGTGATATAGTTGTGCCCTTGTGTTGTTGTTGATTGTGATGTGTTAGGGATTTTGTGTTTTCTTTATTGGTGGGTTGTGATGTTATTAGTGATGTATCTCGTGTTGTTGGTTTCTATTGTTGGTTGAGTCAGTTGTAATACATAGCAGTCTGTTGCTATGATTGTTGCGGCATATCACTCAGATATGTGCGCTTGATTGTAACTTTATATTTTTTATTTATGAAACTTACCTTTCCCCAAAAAAAAAAGATGAAGATACCAACTTTCTTAGGAAAGAACGACCTAAAAGCATACTTGGAGTGGGAGAAGAAGGCGGAATTAGTGTTCGACTGTCATAGATACTCTGAACTTAAAAAGGTAAAACTCGCCACTACAGCGTTTACTGACAATGCATTTGCATGGTGGGATCAGTTGACAGTTAGCAGAAGGAGGAACGGAGAACGGCCCATCGAGACATGGGAGGAGATGAAAACCATAATGCGAAAACGATTCCTACCGAGCCACTACTACCGAGGGCGCTACCAAAGATTGCAGGAGCTTGAAGACAACAAACACTATGATTGGAGACATGAGCAAACCAATGGAGTTAGAAACCGGGAAGCTGCTGACATATTCGGGTTGTGTCAACGAAAGGAGTATGAAGACATCTTGCACGGAGTTGGAGAGCAGCAAAAGAAGAAGAGTAGCACTACACAACAAGATGACTCGAGTTCTATATGGGATACTTACTTAGCACTAAAGAAAGAAAAAGAGAGAAAAGAGATGGAGAAAGAAGTGAGTAAGAAAATGCGAGAGATTGAGAGTGATGAGAGAGAAAGAGAGTTAGAGCAAGATAGTAAAAAAGGAGAAAAAGAAAAAGAATTGGAATTTGATTTGAGTGTGCAAAAAGAGAGAGAAAATGAGTTAGAGAAAGAAAACGATAGTAAAATAGAGAGTGATGAGGGAAAAGAAGAGAGAAAAGAAAATTGCTTAGAAGAGAGTACTAACATTTTTCCTGTTTGTTTGTCTAGTTCTTTTGATTGTCTATTGCAGGAAAGTTGTTCAAGGAAAAATCTAGACAATCTAGCACTAATCAAAGGATTAAGGAAAGGCACGATTTTGCGAACCACCTAGAGGATACGAAGGAAGAAACATGGCAACTGAGCAAGGTCCAACGAGTAATCAACACGGTAACGGTAAACTATCCTTTTATTAGGTTAGAAAACATGCCATTACTTCATCATCTTGATAATTGCTTAAAAAATATGTTACATCTTTATCATGTTAATTGCATCAAGAACATGTGGAATGAATCACATTGCTATTCTATTGATCACATGATATGTAAGTCGCATCCTCATCATATTATTTGCTGGAATAACATGTTAGTTGATGTGCATAATGCTTATGAAACTGATTTAAGGAATAGATACTTTCATAGAGGAGTGAAAGAGGGTATTGGATGTAATTTTATGCTTAAAATCAAGTATGGGTTACATGAGTGGATATTATTTTGGATAAAGCATGCAACTAGTTCTTTTATGCGACATATGAGCTATGCTTTACGATCATTCACATGCAGATTTATTATTATTGATGATTTTGATGGTATTCACTTGAATAAACCTGATGGATCACTTCTGGATAATATTGGCATAGGAAAATTTGTATTTTTTGTTTTTGTCAAGAATGCATCAGGGTTACAGGTTGGAGTGAAGAGATGCATGTTGCAAACAAGTCCGAACCTCACAAGAATAGGTAAAAGTGCAAGCATAGTGGTCAAGACAGACTACACTACTCATGATAAGGAATCACATGCATTGGTTCAAGACAGAGGAGTATGGCAGCGCAAGTTTGGGTCTAAGGAATTCATGAGCCACAAAATTTTGGCAACGTTTATTATATGAACATTGGAAGACCTTACAAGACATTGATTGGACAACAAAGAGTTATGCAAAATATGCTAATCGAGGTCGTCATAGGCTGAGTTTTCAACCCCGAGATTGGGCGTACCTGCAAAGAGAGCGATTTCGACACTGTATTCTCCTAAGCAAAAACAGAGAGACGTTGAACTCTTTCCAGATCTTGAACAAGCCAATACCTACAAGATCGAAAGTGCAAGGTGAGTATAACGATAATAAAATTTTTGATGTTACTAACTTAATCTGTTTTGGTGCAGGTCCAGATTTGAGGACAAATCCTTTTCAAAAGGAGGGGAATGATGCGAGCAGGATCAGCAAAACCAAAGGAATAAAGGAGGATGTTCAAGACTCAGTTGGTTCATGTATATGGACCGAGCTAGAAAGTTCATGAAGACATCTAATGGGATAAATCGGAGTATTTGGGCCAATCCAAGGGTACGTGAGATATTTCGAAATGTTCTCAACACAAAGTTCAAGTCCAGGTCCATGTTCAAGTTCGTTACAACTAGTTGGGCCGCACTCATCAATATTCAGCGCAACTTGAAGTCAAGCAAGATAGTTATTATATTCCTCATTTGGATAAAATATTCATACGAGGAGAGGAAAGTATTCGGCCATATGTTCAAGATATCAAGATATTTCAAGATTTGCAAGATATTCGAAGATCTCAAGATTTGGGAGATTTTTCCAAGATTTGAAGATATTCAAGATTTTCCGAGATCACAATATATTGAAGATATTCCAAGATCTGAAGATATTCAAGAATTTTCAAGATCTCAAGATATTGGAGATATTTCAAGATCCAGAAGATACTGAATATTTTTGAAGATATTGAAGATCTTGACAACACAGTATGCATTAAAGGCCAACCAAAAGTTTGATAATTTTGGTTTTAAATTGGTTAGTTAGTTGGCCTGGCCTACTGATACGAATAAGGTGCGGAAATGATAATTCTAGCCGAAACTACTCAGATCTATCTAGGTACATTCAGGTAGATGAAAATAAAATAAATAAATACTTGGATAACTTCCCGTGGGTTGGCTCCGCGACCCGTTGCCTATAAAGAGGCAAGAACCTTGGAATATGCCAGGCACCTCGACCCGTTACCTATAGAGAGGTAAGAACCTTGGTATATGCCTTTGAACGCCACAATCGATTACGGGAGATCGACTGATAAGTTCGGTGGTGGACGCCACGGACAAACCGATAAGTCCTAAGTTCTAAAAGAACCAACGAGTTTCTCTAACTCACAAATTTGATCTGCCAAAAGATTTTCATTCATCCTTGATGCGGGTATTTATACAGAAGTTACAATGAGTTAAATTTCAAATACATTGTATCTAGACATCTCGGTAATTAAAACAGTAAATTCTGCATTGATTAGCACTAGGCTCTAAATAATTAAAGTGCTCAGGAATCCGTCTCAGACGCTTCGTCTTCTCATGTCGTATGGTGCTTCGTCTTCCAGGTCAACTTAAAAAACTACCTCGGCAAGAACTCGGTAGTGGTCTCGGCAAGCCCCCGGCTATATCTCGGCATGCCCACCTCGGCCATGCCCACCTCGGCCGGATTCAAGGACTCGAATGGTTATTAAGTTGCATGGCTCGGTAACTGGTGCTACGCTTGTCTCGGCCCAGATACTTTTAATTAGCCCGTGAAGTATCACCTCGGCTTGCCGAGCTCGGGATCTAGTAATTGGTCCGCTCGGTATGAAAATTGTGAAGCGTTCGTTTCCTTTCCGACACCCGATATCTGTGCGAGCCGATCTCTTCTCTTGTCACTCGGTTGACTTCCGACACTCGACTGGGACTTCCGACACCTCGGTTGACTTCCGACACTCGGCTGGGTTGATAAACGAATGGTCTTGGCTCAGGATCGTATCATTCCCTTCCTCTTCAAAAGGATTTGTCCTCAAATCTGCACCTACATCAAAAGGAGATAAATCAGTGATGTTGAAGGTAGCACTGACGTTATACTCACCTGGTAAATCCAACTTATATGCATTGTCATTGACTCTCTCCAGAATTTGAAAAGGACCATCTCCTCGTGGCAACAGTTTGGATTTTCTCTGTGCAGGGAACCTCTCCTTCCGCAAATGCACCATACCCAATCTCCAGGCTCAAATCTCATTTTCGACGACCCTTGTTGGCTCTTCTTTCATACTGCTCGGTTCGCCTTTCAATGTTGCTCCTCGCCTTCTCATGAATCTGTTTAACTACCTCGGCCCTTTTCTTTCCATCCAAATTGACATGCTCAGACATCGGCAGAGGGTTAGATCCAAAGGAGTTAAAGGATTGAACCCATATACGATTTCAAATGGCGAAAATTTAGTAGCAGAATGAACACTTCGATTATATGCAAATTCAACATGTGGTAAACATTCTTCCCAACTTCGAAGATTACTTTTAATTACAGCACGCAGTAAAGTTGATAAAGACCTGTTTACAACTTCAGTTTGACCGTCGGTTTGTGGATGACAAGTAGTAGAGAAAAGTAATTTTGTTCCTAACTTGCACCACAAGTTTTCCAGAAATAACTCAAAAATTTAGCATCTCGTCAGAAACAATTGTCTAGGCATACCATGCATCTAACAATCTCTTTAAAGAACAGATCAGCAATATGAGATGCATCATCAGTTTTACTGCAAGGAATGAAATGTGCCATTTTAGAAAACGATCTACCACCACAAAAATGAGTCTTTGCCAAATTTGGATCTCGGCAACCTAATACAAAGTCCATAGATGTCAGTCCAGGGTGCCTGAGGTATAGGTAGAGGCATGTATAAACCATTAGGTTGAACACGAGATTTAGCTTGTCTACAGGTCACACACCTACTACAGATTCTCTCAACGTCCCGTTTCATATGTGGCCAATAGAAATGTTCTTGCACATAGCCAATGTCTTAACTACTCCGAAATGTCCCATTAACCCTCCACTATGTGATTCCCTAACAACAGATCTCGAATAGAACAGTTTGGAATACACAATTTTCTCTCTTTAAAAAGAAACCCTTCATGTCGGTAATACTTATCTACCGCAGTATTTTCACAAGCTTTAAAATTCTCAGCAAAGTCAGAATCAGATTCATACAGTTCTTTTACAAGCTCAAAACCCAGTAATTTTGCATCGAGAGTAGAAATTAAAGCATACCTCCGCGAAAGCGCATCAGCCACTATTTTCCTTACCTTTCTTGTATTTGATGACATACGGAAATGCTTCAATGAACTCCATCCATCGTGCATGTCTCTTGTTCAGTTTGTGCTGACCTCGGATATGCTTCAACGACTCATGGTCGGTGTGAATCACAAACTCTCTGGGTAGGAGGTAGTGCTGCCAAGTCTCCAGTGCTCGGACTAGGGCGTATAACTCTTTGTCGTACGTCGGGTAGTTATGTCGCCCCATTTAACTTCTCGCTGAAATATGCAACAGGTTTTCCTTCTTGCATCAGCACAGCGCCGATACCTACACCAGATGCATCGCATTCAATTTCAAATGATTAGAGAAATCAGGTAAACAAGAACAGGGGCTTGAGTTAAACTTCCCTTAAGATCTGAAAAGCTTTCTCTTGCGCGTCTCCCCATTTAAATTCCATGTTCTTTTTGATAACCGCGGTCAAAGGAGCGGCAATACTGCTGAAGTCTTAACAAAACGTCGGTAGAAGCTAGCAAGTCCATGAAAGCTTCGGACCTCGGTAACGGACTTCGGTGTCGGCCATTCTTGAATAGCTCGGATTTTCTCCTCATCGACTTGTATACCTCGGGAGCTTACAACAAAACCAAGAAAAACGAGCTTATCGGTGCAAAAAGTGCACTTGCTCGGGTTAGCATACAATTTTTCATCCCGAAGTACAATCAGCACACTCCTAAGATGTTCACATGATCAGACAAAGTTTTGCTATACAAGAATGTCGTCAAAGTAAACAACAACAAATTTTCCTATGAAAGCTCGCAGTACATGGTTCATCAATCTCATAAACGTGCTAGGTGCATTAGTCAAACCGAAAGGCATAACTAACCATTCATATAAACCATGTTTAGTTTTAAAGGCTGTTTTCCACTCATCACCCTCTTTCATGCGTATTTGATGATAGCTTTTCAGATCTATTTTAAAAATAACATGCTCCATACAGTTCATCTAGCATATCATCTAAGCGAGGTATGGGATGTCGGTATTTTACCGTGATGTTGTTGACAGCTCGGCAGTCCACACACATACGCCAAGTTCCATCCTTCTTTGGTACCAAGATTACCGGGACGCGCACGGACTCATACTTTCTCGAACATAGCCTTTGTCCATTAGTTCAGCAACTTGCTTCTGCAGTTCCTTGGTTTCTTCAGGGTTACTTCGGTATGCAGGACGATTCGGAATAACAGCTCCAGGTACGAAGTCGATCTGATGTTCAATGCCGCGTATCGGGGGTAGACCTCGGGGAATCTCCTCGGGTAGTACATCACCGAACTCCTGTAATAAAGAAATAACAGAAACTGGCAACGAAGGCTAAATTGGTTAGTGTTAAGGCATGTTTCCTTGAATACAACAGGATCATCACTTGTTTTGCACTCATAGCCTTTCTTACTGATCCTTTCCCACATAAAATTTTTCTTTCTCTCTATTTTTACCTCAGCTTTCTTATTTTCTCTCACACTCTTCTCACTCTCTCTTTTTTTCACTCGCTAACTCACTCTTTTCACTTCTCTCTCTCTTGTTGTTGGATTCTCATCTGATCTTCATGAATCTCCTTTGGTGTCAAAGGTACTAGAATGACGTTCCGTTTCTTGAAAGTAAAGGAATATCGGTTGGTATAGCCATCATGTGACGCACGTCGGTCGAATTGCCAGGGTCGGCCTAACAGTATGTGACCAGCTTGCATCGGCACTACATCACATGTCACTTCATCTTCATATTTTCCGATGCGGAACGGAATTCGAACTTGTCGGTTAACCTTGACCTCACCACTATCATTCAGCCACTGTAGTTTGTAAGGTCGGGGATGTTTGCTTGTCGGCAACCCGAGTTTCTCAACCAACAAAGTACTAGCTACATTGGTGCAACTCCCACCATCAATAATCATGTTCATACCTTATTTTGTATATGGCATCGCGTATGGAATATATTCTCCCGTTGCACCTCGGTGTCATCAGTGTTGATATTGAGAGCTCGGCGGGTCACTAGTAGTTCTCCCTGAGCAGGGTATTCTTCGCCATCGTCTCTAGAGGCGGCATAGATGTAGTCTCATCCTCCTCATCAGTCTCGATATCGCCATTCTCAAGCAGTATCATAACCCTTTGGTTCGGACATTGATTGGCAATGTGTCCTCTACCCAGACATTTAAAACACTTGATATCTCGGTTCTTAGTCTCGGGGGTAGATGTGCTAACCTTTTTACTGACCTCGGGAACCGAAGTCTTGAGTTTGCTCGCTTGTGGTTTCTCTTCCCTCTTCGGGTAGTTCGACTTCCAGGAGTTCGAACTCGGACTCGGTCTCGCCGATGTACCCTTCCTCATGAGCTGGCTCTCCACTTTGATGGCAACATGCACCATATCTTCCAGCTCGATGTAATGTTGAAGTTCCACCACATTAGCAATGTCTCGGTTAAGCCCACTCAAAAATCTCGCCATTGTAGACTCACGATCTTCTTCAATATTAGCCCGGATCATAGTGATCTCCATCTCCTTGTAATAGTCTTCCACACTTCGGCTGCCTTGCTTGAGGTCCTGCAACTTCTGATATAGACCTCGGTAGTAATGACTCGGCACGAAACGCTTTCTCATTACTTCTTTCATCTCAGCCCAAGTCTCGATTGGACGCGCTCCGCTTCTCCTCCTATTATGTTAAACTGATCCCACCACACTATAGCATAGTCAGTAAACTCAATGGCAGCGAGTTTTACCTTTTTGAGCTCCGAATATCGGTGGCAATCAAATACTAACTCGATCTTCTTTTCCCACTCCAGATATGCCTCGGGATCGTTCTTTCCTGAAAATGCTGGGATTTTTAATTTGATATTACCGAGATTGTTGTCTTCTCGATCTCGGTTATCTCGGTGTCTGTTGTCCCGATCTCTAACACCTCGGTTGCGATACCTCGGTAGTGATCACCTCGGTAGTTTTCCTCCTCTTCCAAATCTTCACTGAAGAATCAAAATCTTCATCTCGGAGGCCTTTGTTGATTTTTCTTGTCTAACTGGTTGGTTACGCGAGGTGGTCTCGGCCGCGCTTCTTCCAACCGATCTAATCGCTCCTGTATCGGTGCCATCAACCGTCTCATTTCTCCCATCATTGCTTCCATCAGGAGTTTGGGATCAGCTTCTTCCAGTTGTTGGAGTTCTCAAATTTGAGACATGATCCTGCAAAGAAATGGTTAGAATAAAAACAACTGATCTCACTACTCCCTCACGTGGATTTCACTCGAACACTCGTGGTGCACTCAACGGCTTTTACCCTCAAATGTGCTCACCACACTGCCTTTTACCACTCTTGAGAAATTCTGTCGGTTCTATCGAACTAGGGACAAGTAAGTTTCGAATAACAATCCACCAAGAAATCACCAAACAATCTGTGTATTCTTTTGTGAGGATCAAAAACAAAACTAAGTTCAAAACTTCTCCTTTCGGTTTTCGGATTTTCAGATTCCAACAAAATTCCAATGTTCAAAAAAACAAGATCTTTTAAATGCCAAACCAAACAACTTTCAATCTTCTTTTTTTTTTTTTTTTTTTTTTTTTTTTTTTTTTTTTTTTTTTTAACTTTGCCGAAACTGAATGCAAACTTTTCAAAAACGAAATAACACACCTGACCTAGAAACTGAGCTCTGATACCAAATGATACGATCACGGTGCGGAAATAACGACTTTAGCCGAACTACTCAGATCTATCTAGGTACATTCAGGTAGATAAGAAAATAAAATAAATAAATAACTTGGATAACTTCCCGTGGGGTTGGCTCCGCGACCCGTTGCCTATAAAGAGGCAAGAACCTTGGAATATGCCAGGCACCTCGACCCGTTACCTATAGAGAGGTAAGAACCTTGGTATATGCCTTTGAACGCCACAATCGATTACGGGAGATCGACTGATAAGTTCGGTGGTGGACGCCACGGACAAACCGATAAGTCCTAAGTTCTAAAAGAACCAACGAGTTTCTCTAACTCACAAATTTGATCTGCCAAAAGATCTTTCATTCATCCTGATGGGTATTTATACAGAGATTACAATGAGTTAAATTTCAAATACATTGTATCTAGACATCTCGGTAATTAAAACTAGTAATTAAAACAGTAAATTCTGCATTGATTAGCACTAGTCTCTAAATAATTAAAGTGCTCAGGAATCCGTCTCAGACGCTTCGTCTTCTCATGTCGTATGGTGCTTCGTCTTCCAGGTCAACTTAAAAACTACCTCGGCAGCCCAACTCGGCATGTCCGACCCGGCTGAATCTCGGCATGCCCACCTCGGCCATGCCCACCTCGGCCTCGGATTCAAGGACTCGAATGGTTATTAAGTTGCATGGCTCGGTAACTGGTGCTACGCTTGTCTCGGCCCAGATACTTTTAATTAGCCCGTGAAGTATCACCTCGGCTTGCCGAGCTCGGGATCTAGTAATTGGTCCGCTCGGTACTGAAAATGTGAAGTGTTCGTTCCTTTCCGACACCCGATATCCTGTGCGAGCCGATCTCTTCTCTTGTCACCTCGGTTGGGACTTCCGACACCTCGACTGGGACTTCCGACACCTCGGCTGGAACTTCCGACACCTCGGCTGGGTTGATAAACGAATGGTCTTGGCTCAGGATCGTATCACCTACTTAAGGTTTGTTAGGGTTTGTTTAGCTTAAATTTGGCAACCCCTTGTTTTGACTCTCATGTAATTTCGGCCAACTAGGGAGTTGTGCCACCCTAGCAAATCTCTTTAAGATTTTAGGAGATTTAGGTAGATTTTATTTCCCTAGACTTTAGGAGATTTAGATTTTATTTTATTCTTTAGGATTTAGGTTATTTGTAACCTATAAATACCCCTTTGAGGGCATCAATGCAAACAACTTGGTGTGTTCATTGTTGTGAGGTTTACGAAATCTCTTTGGTTCTTTTAGAACTCTAGGACTTATCGGAGAGATCCGTGGCGTCCACCACCGGACTTATCAATCGAACTTCCCCGTAATCGATTGTGGCGTCCAAGGCATATACCGACGGTTCTTGCCTCTCTCTATAGGCAACGGGTCTAGGTGCCGGCGTATTCCGAAGGTTCTTGCCTCCTTATAGGTAAGGGTCGAGGAGCCAACCCACGGGAGTTATCTGTAGAGTAGAATAGCTTCGTAGTTGTTTTAACCTGATTCTAGAAATCTTGGGAACCTTCGACATCAAATCGAAGGATTGGCGCAACAAGCGAATCGGAGCAAGTCAAGTTTGGATTCGAGGAGCACCGAATCGCATCAAGTACATTGTTGGTTGAGAAACTGGGTTTGCCAACAATCAAACACCCCCGACCTTACAGACTACAATGGCTCAATAATAGTGGTGAGGTCAAGGTAAACCGTCAAGTTGTAATTCCTTTTCGTATCGGAAAATATGAAGATGAAGTGACATGTGATGTAGTGCCGATGCAAGCTGGTCACATACTGTTAGGTCGACCCTGGCAATTCGACCGACGTGCGTCACATGATGGCTATACCAACCGATATTCCTTTACTTTCAAGAAACGGAACGTCATTCTAGTACCTTTGACACCAAAGGAGATTCATGAGGATCAGATGAGAATCCAACAACAAGAGAGAGAGAGGAGTGAAAAGAGTGAGTTAGCGAGTGAAAAAAAAGAGAAAAGTGAGAAGAGTGTGAGAGAAAATAAGAAAGCTGAGGTAAAAATAGAGAGAAAGAAAAATTTCTATGTGGGTGAAGGTTCAGTGAGAAGAACTATGAGTGCAAAACAAGTGGTGATCCTGTTGGTATTCAAGGAAACATGCCTTAACACTAACCAATTTAGCCCTTCGTTGCCAGTTTCTGTTATTTCTTTATTACAGGAGTTCGGTGATGTACTGCCCGAGGAGATTCCCCGAGGTCTACCTCCGATACGCGGCATTGAACATCAGATCGACTTCGTACCTGGAGCTGTTATACCGAATCGTCCTGCCTACCGAAGTAACCCTGAAGAGACCAAGGAGTTGCAGAGGCAAGTTGCTGAGCTTATGGATAAGGGATATGTTAGAGAGAGTATGAGTCCGTGTGCCGTCCCAGTAATCTTGGTACCAAAGAAGGATGGCAATTGGCGCATGTGTGTGGACTGCCGAGCTGTCAACAACATCACGGTAAAGTACCGACATCCCATACCTCGTTTAGATGATATGCTAGATGAACTACATGGAGCATGTATCTTTTCCAAGATAGACTTAAAAAGCGGATATCATCAAATACGCATGAAAGAAGGCGATGAGTGGAAAACAGCCTTTAAAACTAAACATGGTTTATATGAATGGTTAGTCATGCCTTTCGGATTAACTAATGCACCTAGCACGTTTATGAGATTAATGAACCATGTACTGCGAGCTTTTATAGGTAAATTTGTTGTTGTTTACTTTGACGACATTCTCATATACAGCAAAACTTTGCATGATCATGTGGAACATCTTAGGAGTGTGCTGATTGTACTTCGGGATGAAAAATTGTATGCTAACCCGAGCAAGTGCACTTTTTGCACCGATAAGCTCGTTTTTCTTGGTTTTGTTGTAAGCTCCCGAGGTATACAAGTCGATGAGGAGAAAATCCGAGCTATTCAAGAATGGCCGACACCGAAGTCAGTTACCGAGGTCCGAAGCTTTCATGGACTCGCTAGTTTCTACAGACGTTTTGTTAAGGACTTCAGTACTATTGCCGCACCCTTGACCGCGGTTATCAAGAAGAACATGGAGTTCAAATGGGGAGATGCACAAGAGAAAGCCTTTCAAACTCTTAAGGGAAGTTTGACTCAAGCCCCTGTTCTTGTTTTACCTGATTTTGCTAAGTCATTTGAAGTTGAATGCGATGCATCTGGTGTAGGTATCGGCGCTGTGCTGATGCAAGGACGAAAACCTGTTGCATATTTCAGCGAGAAGCTAAATGGGGCGACATTAAACTACCCGACGTATGACAAAGAGTTATATGCCCTAGTCCGAGCACTGGAGACTTGGCAGCACTACCTCCTACCCAGAGAGTTCGTGATTCACACCGACCATGAGTCGTTGAAACACATCCGAGGTCAGCACAAACTAAACAAGAGACATGCAAGATGGATGGAGTTTATTGAAGCATTTCCGTATGTCATCAAGTACAAGAAGGGTAAGGAAAACGTTGTTGCTGATGCACTATCGCGGAGGTATGCTCTAATTTCAACTCTCGATGCGAAAATACTTGGTTTTGAGCTTGTAAAAGAACTGTATGAATCTGATTCTGACTTTGCTGAGAATTTTAAAGCTTGTGAAAATACTGCGGTAGATAAGTATTACCGACATGAAGGGTTTCTTTTTAAAGAGAGAAAACTGTGTATTCCAAACTGTTCTATGCGAGACCTATTGGTTAGGGAATCACATAGTGGAGGGTTAATGGGACATTTCGGAGTAGTTAAGACATTGGCTATGCTGCAAGAACATTTCTATTGGCCACATATGAAACGGGACGTTGAGAGAATCTGTAGTAGGTGTGTGACCTCTAGACAAGCTAAATCTCGTGTTCAACCTAATGGTTTATACATGCCTCTACCTATACCTCAGGCACCCTGGACTGACATTTCTATGGACTTTGTATTAGGGTTGCCGAGATCCAAATTTAGTAAAGACTCAATTTTTGTGGTGGTAGATCGTTTTTCTAAAATGGCACATTTCATCCCTTGCAGTAAAACTGATGATGCATCTCATATTGCTGATCTGTTCTTTAAAGTGATTGTTAGACTGCATGGTATGCCTAGGACAATTGTTTCTGACCGAGATGCTAAATTTTTGAGTTATTTCTGGAAAACTTTGTGGTGCAAATTAGGAACAAAATTACTTTTCTCTACTACTTGTCATCCACAAACCGACGGTCAAACTGAAGTTGGGAAGAATGTTTACCACATGTTGAATTTGCATATAACCGAAGTGTTCATTCTGCTACTAAATTTTCACCATTTGAAATCGTATACGGATTTAATCCTTTAACTCCTTTGGATCTGACCCCTCTACCGATGTCTGAGCATGCTAATATGGACGGAAAGAAGAGAGCCGAGCTGGTCAAACAGATTCATGAGAAGGCCAGGAGCAACATAAAGAGACAAACTGAGTTGTATGAAAAGAAAGCTAACAAGGGTCGTCGGAAGCTCCGATTTGAGCCTGGAGATTGGGTATGGTTGCATATGCGGAAGGAGAGGTTCCCTGCACAGAGAAAATCCAAACTGTTACCACGAGGAGATGGTCCTTTTCAAATTCTGGAGAGAGTCAATGACAATGCATATAAGTTGGATTTACCGGGTGAGTATAACGTCAGTGCTACCTTCAACATCACTGATTTATCTCCTTTTGATGTAGGTACAGATTTGAGGACAAATCCTTTTGAAGAGGAAGGGAATGATACGATCCCGAGCCAAGACCAGTCGTTTATCAACCCAGCCGAGGTGTCGGAAGTCTCAACCGAGACGACAAGACAAGAGATCGGATCGCACATGATATCGGGTGTCGGAGAGGAAACGAACGCTTCACAAGTTTCAGTACCGAGCGGACCAATTACTAGATCCCGAGCTCGACAAGCCGAGGTGACACTTCACGGGCTAATTAAAAGTATCTGGGCCGAGACAAGCAAAGCACCAGTTACCGAGCCATGCATCTTAATGACCATTCGAGTCCTTGAACCCGAGGCCGAGGTGAGCAAAGCCGAGGTGGGCATGGCCGAGGTGGGCATGATGAGGTAGTCGTTGCCGAGGTAGTCTTTACTGAGACCAATGCCGAGGTAGTCGTTGCCGAGGTAGTCTTTACTGAGACCGATATGACGACATGAGAAGGCGAAGCGCCAGAGAGGAAACGGATTCCTGAGCACCTTAATTATCTAGAGCCTAGTGCTAATCAATGCAGAATTTACTGTTTTAATTACCTATTTAGTTTCCAAGGATTCATTTATTTTACTACACTTCTCGAGATGTCTAAATACAATGTATTTGGAATTTAACTAATTGTAATCTCTGTATAAATACCCCCATTGAGGATGAATGAAAGATCTTTTGGCAGATCAAAATTGTGAGTTAGAGAAACTCGTTGGTTCTTTTCAGAACTTAGGACTTATCGGTTTGTCCGTGGCGTCCACCACCGAACTTATCAATCGATCTCCCGTAATCGATTGTGGCGTTCAAAGGCATATACCAAGGTTCTTACCTCTCTATAGGTAACGGGTCGAGGTGCCTGGCATATTCCAAGGTTCTTGCCTCTTTATAGGCAACGGGTCGCGGAGCCAACCCACGGGAAAGTTATCCAAGTATTTTATCTTACTTTTAATTTCATTTCTACCTGAATTTACCTAGATAGATCTGAGTAGCTTCGGCTAAACTATCCTTTCCGCACCTTGTTCGTATCAATTTGCCCCGACAATCGCCTCGGCCAGGCCCATTGTACGGGCGAATGAGGCCTCTGACCAGGAATTCTCTTTGCGGCAGGCCGTCGGGTCGGGTGAATAGGGCATTTGCCCATGCAATCTTATGTCGGCAGGCCCTTGGCACCGGCGAACGGCGCCTTTGCCCTGGCAATCGCCTCGGCCAGGCCCTTGGCACGGGCAAATGTGGCATTTTCCCATGCAATCTCGTGGCGGCAGGCCGTTGGCACGGGTGAAGTGTGCATTTTCCTGGGCAATCGCCTCGGCCAGGTCCTTGTCACGGGCAAATGAGGCAGTTGCCCGAGCAATCTCCTGGCTGTAAGCCCTTGGCACGAGCACTAGACCATTTACCCGGGCAATAGCCTCGGCCTTGCCGTGGCACGGGTGGAAGGGTCATTTGCCCGGGCAATCTTGTGGCAGCAGGCCCTTGGCACGGGCGAACGGCGAATTTGCTCGGGCAATTTTGTGGCGGCAGGCCCTTGGCACGGGCGAATGGGACATTTCCACAGGCAATCGCCTCGGCTAGGCTAGGCCCTTGGCATGGGCGAATAAGGCAGTTGTCCGGGCAATCGCTGGGTGGCAGGCTCTCGGCACGAGCACTCGGCCATTTACCCTGGCAATCGCCTCGGCCATGCCGTTGGCATGGGTCGAAGGGGAATTTGCCCTGGCAATCGCCTCGCCTAGGCCCTTGGCACGGGCGAATGAGGTATTGCCCAGGCAATCTACTGGCGACAGGCCCTCGACACGGGCACTCTGACATTTGCCTGGGCAATAGCCGCTGCCATGCCCTTGGCACGGGCGAACGGGGAACTTGCCCCGACAATCTCGTGGCGGTAGGCCCTTGGCACTTGCGAATGCGGCATTTGCCTTGGCCAGGCCCTTGGCATGGGCGAACGGACCATTTGCCCTGACAATCTCGTGGCGGCAGGCATTTGCACGGAAATTCTACTGGTGGTAGGCCCTTGGCACGGGCGAAGTGGCTAATTGCCCGGTCAATCGCCTCGCCATGCCGTTGGCAGGGGTGAAAGGGACATTTGCACGGGCAATCTCCTCGGCCAGGCCCTCGCAACGGGCGAATGCGGCATTTGCCCGCGCAATCGCCTCGGCCAGGACCTTGCCTGGGAATTCTCCTGGCGGCATGCCCTTGGCACGGGCGAAGGGGGCATTTGCCCGACAATCGCCTAGGCCAGGCCCATGGCAAGGGCGAATGGGGCATTTGTCCTAGCAATCTCGTGGCGGCAGGTCCTTGGCACGGGCGAATGGGGCATTTGTCCTTGCAATCTCGTGGCGGCAGGCCGTTGGCACGGGCGAATGGGGCATTCGCCCGGGCAATCTCGTTGCGGCAGGCCCTTGGCACGGGCGAATGGCGCCTTTGCTCGGGCAATCGCCTCGGCCAGGCCCTTGGCACGGGCAAATGGGGCATTTTTCCATGCAATCTCGTGGCCGCAGGCCGTTGGCACGGGTGAAGGGTGCATTTTCTTGGGCAATCGGCTCGGCCAGGCCCTTGACACGGGCAAATGAGGCAGTTGCCCGGGCAATCTCATGGCTGTAAGCCCTCGTCACGAGCACTCGACGATTTTCCCGGGCAATCGCCTCAACGATGCCGTTGGCATGGGTCAAAGGGGCATTTGCCCGGGCAATCTCGTGGCGGCATGCCCTTGGCACGGGCGAATGGGGCATTTGCCCGGCAATCGCCTCGGCCAGGCCCTTGGCAAGGGCGAATGTGGCCTCTGCCCTAGAATTCTCCGGGCGGCAGGCCGTCGGCACGGGCGAATGGGGCATTTGCCCGGGCAATCTCGTGGCGGCAGGCCCTAGGTGTCACGGCCCGTGACCCAGGGCCGCGACAGAAATAACACCAAATCACACAAAATGCGGAAGCTTTTGAATCTTTTTAAAATGTGCGATTAGAATACTCGTAAACATGACGAGTATAGAAATTAAAAACTTTAAAACCTGTTGAGCCGTGATCCGGACTTCTAGCCTGGGCGAGATTCCGTGGGGAAGACGGTTCTCACCACACGACCCATCTCAACTTGCCTAAGATTCTAATGCATCAATCTTCCCCATTGATGCCTAAGAATCCAAGACAATCTAAGGTCCGTATCAAATAACGAATTAAAACGATACATTTGAAAACCTTTTTATAAAAATCGGCTCAACCTGCATTTGTCCAAAAGATTCGGAAATATCAAAACTCTTAAGGCATCTTAATCACATATTAAAGGACACACTTGCCAAAACTTTTAAAACAAGGTTTGGACTTCAAAATACTTCAAATATTTCAAATACTCAACTTTCAAATAAACAATTCCAAGTATTAGACTTAATACATCTAGGAATTCAAAACATGAAAGTTGACACAAAGATCTCACAAAAAGGAAACATGTGTGTTAGTACTTCCGTTACAAATCCTTTATACTACATGTTTAATACTACTACTATATACATATTCAAGGCTACAAGCTAACTGCTAAGCTTAGCCCCCACCCAAAATACCTTAAGCCAAAATGCAATCCCAAGCTCACTCGCTGCCTATACGCTTTCCGACGGATCCTTCCCGCTCGCGCAACAGTCTGGAGAAAGGGATAAACAACAGCGTAAGTCTTAGAAAGACTTAGTGAGCGGCACGATAGTGTTCCCTAACAAACACTATCGAGGCACCCACAAAACAAAACAAATATATACATATCACAACAAGATATATATATATAACAAAAGTATAAGCATGCCGTTCACATCATCAATCATGTCGATCAATATAAGCATAGTAACATCACGCTACAACAAATATAAATAAATCGTCCCTACCAATTATGTCATTGGTGTCCAGGGATTATGTTAGCGTGATAACTATCGAGCACTAACCCAAATGTTAGTCCGCTCAACACCGTCGGTACCGGGACAACTCAACGAGGTTACACCGCCCTCAAACCCTCGAGGACGACACCCAGCTTAAGTTTACACCCCGGCCCAACCCAAAGTCCAATAATCCAATAATCCAATATTCCACCCGACTCAATTTAGGTAACGGGACAACTCAGAGAGGTTACACCGTCCACACTCACAGGACGACACCAACTCTGGTCTACACCCCAATACTAAGGTCATAGTCTCTAAGCCCCTATAGCGCGCACTTCAAAGGCACTATAACCTCCGGCAAGGGCGATCCTACAACGTCCTGTTGGAGCTACTCAGTCGCTCTGCACCTCCGGACGGCGCAACCCTGAGCCTCGCACTCCGCAGTGCCCACCTGGCCAGTGGTGGGACCACTATGCCTGCTGGTTAATCTCAAGTCCATGCCGGGATTTTTAAACCGGGTATCGCTAGAGCACCAACTCACATACCCACAAATCAATCTATCACGAGTATCGCAAAGGTCGTTAGCTCACATACTAACTCTAGTATCGCAAAAGCTAACACCCACATACCCAGTAATATAGAACAAGCAAGCCTACGTAGGGCCATAAGACATTACTTCTACCATATGTATAGCAAAGGCATCAACCCACACACATAACAAGGTAAAGTAATCCATCATAGTGTTATCATATAAAGACATCATAACATCTACCACATGTATATCTAGAGTAAATAACTCATATACATCGCAAGGTGATCAAATATAAACATGTATATCTAGAGTAAATAACTCATAACATCTACCTCGTCTAGGCCTTTGTCATGGGCGAATGAGGCAGTTGCCCGGGCAATCTCCTAGCGGTAGGCCCTCAGCACAAGCACTCAGCCCTTTACCTTGGCAATCGCCTCGGCGATGCCGTTAGCATGTGTGAAAGGGGCATTTGCCCGGGCAAACTCGTAGCGGCAGGCCCTTGGCACGTGCGAACTGGGCATTTGCAGGGGCATTCTCCTCGGCCAGTTCCTTGGCACGGGCGAATGGGGTATTTGCCCTCGAAATCTCGTCGCGGAAGGCCCTTGGCACGGGCGAATGTGGCATTTTCCCTGGCAATCGCCTCGGCCAGGCCCTTGGCACGAGGAATCTCATGGCGGCAGGCCCTTTGCACAGTCGAATGGGGCATTTGCACGGGCAATCGCCTCGTCCAGGCCCTTGGCACGGACAAATGTGGCATTTGCCCGTGCAATCCACTTGCGGCAGTGATACGAACACGGATGCGGAAAGGATAATTCTAGCCGAAGCTACTCAGATCTATCTAGGTAAATTCAGGTGAAATGAAAATAAAACTAAGATAAAATACTTGGATAACTTTCCCGTGGGTTTGGCTCCGCGACCCGTTGCCTATATAAGAGGCAAGAACCTTGGAATATGCCAGGCACCTCGACCCGTTACCTATAGAGAGGTAAGAACCTTGGTATATGCCTTTGAACGCCACAATCGAATACGGGAGATCGATTGATAAGTTCGGTTGTGGACGCCACGGACAAACCGATAAGTCCTAAGTTCTGAAAAAGAACCAACGAGTTTCTCTAACTCACAAATTTGATCTGCCAAAAGATCTTTCATTCATCCTCAATGGGGTATTTATAAAGAGTTACAATAAGTTACATTCCAAATACATTGTATCTAGTCATCTCGAGAAATGCAGTAAAATAAATGAAGTCTTTGGAACTAACGGATAATTAAACTCTGCATTAAAGTAACGCTAGACTCTAGATAATTAAGGTGCTCAGGAATCCGTCTCTGGCGCTTCGCTTCCCATGTCATCTCTGGCGTTTCACCTTCTCATGTCGTCATATCATTCTCAGAAAAGAATACCTCGGCAAGACGACCTCGGCATTGGTCTTCATTCGTCTTTACTCGGGTCAGGATCGTATCAGGCAGGCCCTTGGCATGGGCGAATGGAGCATTTGCTCGGGCAATCTCGTAGCGGCAGGCCCTTTGCACCAGCGAACGAAGCCTTTTCCCGGGCAATCGGCTCGGCCAGGCCCTTGGCACGGGCGAACGGGGCATTTTCCCATGCATTCTCGTGGCGGCAGGCCGTTGGCACAGGCGAATGGGACATTTCCACAGGCAATCTCCTCGGCCAGGCTTTTGCAGCGGGCGAATGAGGCATATGCCCGTGCAATCGCCTCAGCCAGGCTAGGCCCTTGGCATGGGCGAAGAAAGGGATACCGTTGATCGTAATACGGGGTCTATCAAGCTGACCATTCCAAGGCAAGAACGATCCTAATGTTTACATTGAATGGGAAAGGAAAGTTCAGCTGGTATTTTATTGTCACAAGTACTCAGAAGAGAAGAAGGTGAAGCTTGCAACTGTGGCATTCACCGACTATGCTATAGTTTGGTGGGATCAATTGACGATGAGTAGACGTCGAAGTGGGGGACGACCCATCGACAATTGGGAGGACATGAAAGCTGTCACGCGGAGGAGGTTTGTCACATTCCATTACTACCGAGACTTGCACTTGAAGCTGCAAAGTCTTAATCTAAGACTGTGGAGGAGTACCACAAGGAGATGGAGATTGCCATGATTCGCGCCAATGTTGAGGAGGACCGAGAGGCAACCATGGCTCGGCTCATTTGTGGACTTAATTGGTAGAATTCTCATGCCGCCAGGAGAATTCCCAGGCAAGATGCCGCATTCTTTTTTTTGAGGAAAAGTAAGTTTCATAAATAAAAGAATAAAATTACAACCAAGCGCACATATCTGAGTGATATGCCGCAACAATCATAGCAACATGCTACTATGTATTACAACTGACGACCCAAATACAACCAACAACAGGAACTAAAAATCCGACTACAACCAACAACAACCAACCGAACCAACAATACAACGAACAACATACACCCAAATACAAAAGACATCACTAGAAACATCACAAAATTACTAGTAATAACACAATTGACATCTACCAAGCTATATGCCATAAGCGTTTGATAGCTCGTGTTTGGATGCCATCATCAACCCGTGAGGATATAAGAGAATGGTAGACGGAATGAAAGGCATCATTTGCTATATCTTCAGATCTTCTCTTTGTTCCTTCTTTCCATCTTGTATTCCGTTCCCGCCATAAGTGATATACAAGAGCCTCTAGGAGACGTCGGAATGCAATATTAAGTAAGTGATTGCCACGCCATCTCCTTGCCGCCCATAAAACACCCTCTTTCCAACATGGTTTCGGCCATAAGAATTTTGCACGATGCCTAAGGACATCCACACACCTTCTTGAATACACACAGTCAAAAAAGAGATGTTGATGTGACTCAACTGCTGCAGACTCACAAAGAAGGCAGTGAATTGATGAAGAGATTCTTCCTATCCATGGTTTATCTCTCGTTGCTAAACGTTCTCGTATAGCAAGCCATAGAATAAAACAATGTCGTGGTACTCGACCAGCACCATCAAGCAAAGCAGCCCAAGCAACATGTAGCCCTCGATGACGTAAGGCTTCATAAGCTGAAGTCGAAGTGTAAGCGCCTGAGGGACTTAGATTCCAAATAACCGTGTCAGGTTCTAGTGGGTAAATTTCAGGTAGCAACCTTTTAATCCCATACAACTCAACGTGATTTGCATTAGGCCAATTCCAACCTTCCTCCGTAATAACTTCCTGCAATAAAGAGTCATGTGGTATCCCCAAGACAATCGGTCCACGCGGGAACCGATGCAATAAAGATCTTCCATCTAGCCATGGATCATGCCATAGAAAGGTGTGTTGGCCATCTCCGATACGAAATCTGATAAAGGGTAGAATATGATCTCTCAACTTAAGTATTTGGCGCCAACTCCAAGCGGTCCGACTAGAATAACGCACACGCCATATGGAAGTATTCCGAAGACGTGTTGCAAGTATCCATGAAACCCAAATAGAGCAAGAGTCTTTAGAAAGAATGCTCCATAGATGCCTCATTAGTAATCCTTTATTAATTGTAGCAATTGAGCGTATGCCAAGTCCGCCCTCACTCCTAGGTAGACATACATCAGCCCACCCTACTTTCGCATATCCACCATCATTATTTCCAGCCCATAAGTACTTCCGGATTTTGGATTCAAGCAGCCGTATAACACCCTTAGGTAATAGGAAGACCCCTGACCAATAGATATGAAGAGAACTCAAAACTGATTTAATAAGCTGAAGTCTACCTGCATAAGATAGAGATCTATGCAACCATGATCCAAGTTTCGTATCCATGTGCGTCAATAGTGGCTTACAATCAGCGATAGTGAGCTTAGAGGTGATCAAAGGTACTCCTAAATAACGCATTGGTAGGTGTCCCAACTGGAATCCCAAATGTTGGTAGATATCATCTTGTAAAGAAAGAGCACTAGCCGAAGTGTAGAAGTGGCTTTTATTGGGGTTCGCCCGAAGACCAGACAAATCAGCAAAGGTATTTAATCCTTGCTTAAAAGTATCAATAGAATGCATATCAGCCGCACAGAAAAGAAGTAAGTCATCTGCAAAACTCAGCATAAAAGTCCGCGTTGACTCACATCTCCAGTGATACCGAAATGAAGGATCGTAAATGCAACCATACCCAATCTCCAGGCTCAAATCTCACTTTTCGACGACCCTTGTTGGCTCTTCTTTCATACTGCTCGGTTCGCCTTTCAATGTTGCTCCTTGCCTTCTCATGAATCTGTTTAACTAGCTCGGCCCTTTTCTTTCCATCCAAATTAACATGCTCAGACATCGGCAGAGGGGTTAGATCCAAAGGAGTTAAAGGATTGAATCCATATACAATTTCAAATGGTGAAAATTTAGTAGCAGAATGAACACTTCGATTATATGCAAATTCAACATGTGGTAAACATTCTTCCCAACTTCGAAGATTACTTTTAATTACAGCACGCAGTAAAGTTGATAAAGACCTGTTTACAACTTCAGTTTGACCGTCGGTTTGTGGATGACAAGTAGTAGAGAAAAGTAATTTTGTTCCTAACTTGCACCACAAAGTTTTCCAAAAATAACTCAAAAATTTAGCATCTCGATCAGACACAATTGTTCTAGGCATACCATGCAATCTAACAATCTCTTTAAAGAACAAATCAGCAATATGAGATGCATCATCAGTTTTACTACAAAGAATGAAATGTGCCATTTTAGAAAATCGATCCACAACCACAAAAATAGAATCTTTGCCAAATTTGGATCTCGGCAAACCTAATACAAAATCCATAGAGATGTCAGTCCAGGGTGCCTGAGGTATAGGTAAGGGCATGTATAGACCATTGGGTTGCACACGAGATTTAGCTTGTCTACAGGTCACGCACCTACTACATATTCGCTCAACATCCCGTTTCATATGTGGCCAATAGAAATGTTCTTGCAGTATAGCCAATGTCTTAACTACTCCGAAATGTCCCATTAACCCTCCACTATGTGATTCCCTAACCAACAGGTCTCGTATAGAACAGTTTGGAATACACAGTTTTCTCTCTTTAAAAAGAAACCCTTCATGTCGGTAATACTTATCTACCGCAGTATTTTCACAAGCTTTAAAATTCTCAGCAAAGTCAGAATCAGATTCATACAGTTCTTTTATAAGCTCAAAACCCAGTAATTTTGCATCGAGAGTAGAAATTAAAGCATACCTTCGCGAAAGCGCATCAGCCACAATGTTTTCCTTACCTTTCTTGTATTTGATGACATACGGAAATGGTTCCATGAACTCCATCCATCGTGCATGTCTTTTGTTTAATTTGTGCTGACCTCGGATATGTTCAACGACTCATGGTCGGTGTGAATCACAAACTCTCTGGGTAGGAGGTAGTGCTGCCAAGTCTCCAGTGCTCGGACTAGGGCGTATAACTCTTTGTCGTACGTCGGGTAGTTCAATGTCGCCCCATTTAGCTTCTCGCTGAAATATGCAACAGGTTTTCCTTCTTGCATCAGCACAGCGCCGATACCTACACCAGATGCATCGCATTCAATTTCAAATGATCTAGAGAAATCAGGTAAGACAAGAACAGGGGCTTGAGTTAAACTTCCCTTAAGAGTCTGAAAAGCTTTCTCTTGCGCGTCTCCCCATTTAAACTCCATGTTCTTTTTGATAACCGCGGTCAAAGGAGCGGCAATACTGCTGAAGTCCTTAACAAAACGTCGGTAGAAGCTAGCAAGTCCATGAAAGCTTCGGACCTCGGTAACGACTTCGGTGTCGGCCATTCTGAATAGCTCGGATTTTCTCCTCATCGACTTGTATACCTCGGGAGCTTACAACAAAACCAAGAAAAACGAGCTTATCGGTGCAAAAAGTGCACTTGCTCGGGTTAGCATACAATTTTTCATCCCGAAGTACAATCAGCACACTCCTAAGATGTTCCACATGTTCATGCAAAGTCTTCCACACTTCGGCTGCCTTGCCTGAGGTCCTGCAACTTCTGATATAGACCTCGGTAGTAATGACTCGGTACGAAACGCTTTCTCATTACTTCTTTCATTTCAGCCCAAGTCTCGATTGGACGCGCTCCACTTCTTCTCCTATTGATGTTAAACTGATCCCACCATACAATAGCATAGTCAGTAAACTCAATGGTAGCGAGTTTTACCTTTTTGAGCTCCGAATATCGGTGGCAATCAAATACTAATTCAATCTTCTTTTCCCACTCCAGATATGCCTCGGGATCGTTCTTTCCTGAAAATGCTGGGATTTTTAATTTGATATTACCGAGATTGTTATCTTCTCGATCTCGGTTATCTCGGGGTCTGTTGTCCCGATCTCTAACACTCGTTGCGATCACCTCGGTAGGATCACCTCGGTAGTTTTCCTTCCAAATCTTCACTGAAGGGATCAAAATCTTCATCTCGGGGAAGCCTGTGATGATTTTCTTCTTGTCTACGAACTGGTTGGTTACGACGATGTGGTCTCGGCCGCGCTTCTTCCAACCGATCTAATCGCTCCTGTATCGGTGCCATCAACCGTCTCATTTCTCCCATCATTGCTTCCATCAGGAGTTTGGGATCAGCGTCTTCCAGACTGTTGGAGTTCTCCGACTTTTGCGACATGATCCTGCAAAGAAATGGTTAGAATAATAATTTACCTCGCTCACTCCCTCACGTGGATTTCACTCAGAACACTCGTGGTGCACTCAATGGCTTTTACCCTCAATTGTGCTCACCACACTGCCTTTTACCACTCTTGAGAAATTCTCTGTCGGTTCTAAGTCGAACTAGGGACAGTAAAGGTCTGATCAACAATCCACCAAGAAATCACCAAACAATCTGTGTATTCTTTTGTGGAGATCAAAAACAAAACTAAGTTCAAAACTTCTCTTTCGGTTTCGGATTTTTCAGAATCCAACAAAATTCCAATGTTCAAAAAAAAAAATTTTTTAAAATACCAAACAAAAAACTTTTTAAATCTTCTCTTTTTTTTTTTTTTTTTTTTTTTTTTTTTTTTTTTTTTTAACTTAGCCGAAATGAATACAAACTTTTCACAACAAAATAACACAATACCTGACCTAGAAACTGAGCTCTGATACCAAATGATACGAACAGGTGCGGAAAGGATAATTCTAGCCGAAGCTACTCAGATCTATCTAGGTAAATTCAGGTGAAATGAAAATAAAACTAAGAAAATACTTGGATAACTTTCCCGTGGGTTTGGCTCCGCGACCCGTTGCCTATAAGAGGCAAGAACCTTGGAATATGCCAGGCACCTCGACCCGTTACCTATAGAGAGGTAAGAACCTTGGTATATGCCTTTGAACGCCACAATCGATACGGGAGATCGATTGATAAGTTCGGTGGTGGACGCCACGGACAAACCGATAAGTCCTAAGTTCTGAAAAAGAACCAACGAGTTTCTCTAACTCACAAATTTGATCTGCCAAAAGATCTTTCATTCATCCTCAATGGGGTATTTATACAGAGTTACAATGAGTTACATTCCAAATACATTGTATCTAGTCATCTCGAGAAATGCAGTAAAATAAATGAAGTTTTTGGAACTAACGGATAATTAAACTCTGCATTAAAGTAACGCTAGACTCTAGAATTTAGGTGCTCAGGAATCCGTCTCTGGCGCTTCGCCTTCCCATGTCGTCTCTGACGCTTCACCTTCTCATGTCGTCATATCATTCTCAGAAAAGACTACCTCGGCAAGACGACCTCGGCATTGGTCTCGGCAAGACGACCTCGGCTAAGACGACCTCGGCATAAGACTGGTAAAGACGACCTCGGCTATAACGACTAACTCGGCAAAGACTACCTCAGCATACCCACCTCGGCCATGCCCACCTCGGCTTTGCTCACCTCTACCTCGGGTTCAAGGACTCGAATGTTCATTAAGATGCATGGCTCGGTAACTGGTGCTTTGCTTGTCTCGGCCCAGATACTTTTAATTAGCCCGTGAAGTGTCACCTCGGCTTGTCGAGCTCGGGATCTAGTAATTGGTCCGCTCGGTACTGAAAATCGTGAAGCGTTCGTTCCCTTTCCGACACCCGATATCCTGTGCGAGCCGATCTCTTCTCTTGTCACCTCGGTTGGGACTTCCGACACCTCGGCTGGGTTGATAAACGAATGGTCTTGGCTCAGGATCGTATCACTGCCACCACGAGATTGGCCGGGCAAATGCCCCTTTCGCCCGTGGCAACGGCATGGCCGAGGCGATTGCCCGAGCAAACGGCCGAGTGCTCGTGCCGAGGGCCTGCCACCAGGAGATTGCCAGGGCAACTGCCTCATTCTCCCATGCCAAGGGCCTAGCCGAGGCGATTGTCAGGGCAAATGCCCCCTTCACCCGTGCCAAGGGCATGTTGCCAGGAGAATTCCTAGGTAAGCGCCTGGCCAAGGCGATTGCCCGGGCAAATGCCACATTCACTCGTTGCTAGTGCCTGGATGAGGCGATTGCCCGTGCAAATGTCCCATTCGCCCGTGCCAACGGCCAGCCGCCAGGAGATTGCCCGTGCAAATGCCCCATTCGCCGGAGCTAAGGGCCTGGCCGAGGCGATTGCCAGGGCAAATGCCCCATTCGCCCAAGCCAAGGGCCTGTCGCCACGAGATTGCAAGGGCAAATGCCCCATTCGCCGGTTCCAAGGGCCTAGCCGATGCGATTGCCACGGCAAATGCCCCCTTCGTCCGTCCCAAGGGCATTTCGCCACGAGAATTCCTAGGCAAGGGCCTAGCCGAGGCGATTGCACGGGCTAAAGCCGTATTCACCCGTTGCAAGGGCCTGACCGAGGGTATTGCCCGTGCAAATTCCCACTCGCCCGTGCCAAGGGCCTGGTCGAGGCGATTGCCCGGCAAAATGCCCCATTCACTCGTGCCAAGGGCCTGCCGCTACGAGATTGCCCTGTCACCCGTGCTAAGGGCTTGGCCGAGGCGATTGCCCTAGCAAATGCCCCATTCGTCTGTGCCAAGGGCTTGGCTGAGGCAATTGCCCGGGCAAATGCCGCATTCACTCGTGCTAAGGGCATGCCGCCACGAGATTGCCCGGGCAGATGCCCTGTTTGCCCGTGCCAAGGGCCTGCAACGAGATTGCCGAGCAGCTGCCTCATTCGCCTGTTCCAACAAGCCGAGGCGATTGCCCGGGCAAATTTCCCCTATGCCCGTGCCAAGGGCCTGCCGCCAGGAGAATTCAAAGGCAAATGCCTGCCGTCACGAGATTGTCCGGATAAATGCCCCATTCAAGCGTGCCAAGGACCTGGCCGAGGCGATTGTCCGGGCAAATGTCCCATTCGCCCGTGCAAAGGGCATGCTGCCACGAAATTGCATGGGCCGATACCCCATTCGCCCGTGCCAAGGGCCTGCCGCCACGAGATTGCCCGGGCAACTGCCTCATCTGCCCGTGCCAAGGGCCTAGCCGAGGCGATTGCCCGGGCAAATGCCCCCAATGCCCGTGCCAAATGCCTGCTGCACGGAGAATTCCAGGGCAAATGCCTGCCGTCACGAGATTGCTCGGGCAAATGCCCCTTTCCCCTGTGCCAACGGCGTGGTCGAAGCGATTGCCCGGGCAAATGGCCGAGTGCTTGTGCCGTGGGCCAGCCGCCAGGAGATTGCCCGGGCTACAGCCTCATTCTCCCGTTGCAAGGGACTAGCCGAGGCGATTGCCAGGGCAAATGCCGCCTTCGCCCGTGCATGGGCCTGCCTAGCCGAGCAAATTTCCCTGGCAAATTCCTCATTCTTCCGTTGCAAGTGCTTGGCCGAGGCGATTGCCCGTGCAAATACCCCATTATTCGCCCGTGCCAAGGGCCTGGCCGAGGCGATTGCCCTGGCAATTGCCCCATTCACCCATGCCAAGGGCCTGGCCGAGGCAATTGCCTGGCAAAATGCCCATTTTGCCCGTGTCGACGGCCTACCGCCAGGAGAATTCCTGGGCAAATGCCTGCCGCCACAAGATTGCCCGGTCAAAGCCCCTTTCACCTGTGCCAAGGGCCTGGCCGAGGCGATTCCCCTGGCAAATGCCCTATTCGCCCGTGCCAAGGGCTTGGCCGAGGCGATTGCACGGGCAAATGCCCTGAAGTGACGCCAAACATGATCAAAGAACTGAGCCGTCTCTTCGCCCGTGACCGTCTTCTTGCATGGCACTAGACAAATCTTCTTGCTAAACCTGTCCACAACAACAAAAACGTAGTCATAGCCACGTCTTGTGCTCGGTGATCCGGAATCGCCTTGCGCGGGGCGATATGGATATAATATAGGATCTAGGGAAGACGAGAAGATCGACAAGAATGCGAAGGACGATTATTAGTGGAAAAGTATTATTTGTATTCTTTTGAGTACAAGAATTACAATATACAGAAAACCACTAAACCCCTTGCTTCTAACCACAACCCGGCCAAGCAAGGTACTATCTTGGACACTCCCAATAACCTTTGAACCTACTCTAACCGAGTTTAACAAAGAAAACTCGCTTGGATGCCCCAAGCTCCTTGGATCCTCTCTAACTGAGAGCCTCTCCCTCCGCGAATCTTCAACCAAGTCCCCTCTCTAGCCGAGGGTTTCCTGGACTTCACCGTCCAGCGTGATCCTCTCCTTCCACCTTGGAATGGATTGGGTTCCCCTTTCCTCTTCACCGAGTGCTTCCCTTTTATCTTCATTGCTCGGTCCAGACCCCGAGCCTCCCCTTAATTACAACATTAAAGGATAATAAATGTAAAGCATTAATACAGCATAATTAGACTGCGTCCCTTGGACTTCGCGCCCGTGCACACCTGCTGCTCCCGCGCGTCCTTCCATGCGACCATTCGGCTTCCCGCACCCACGCGCCTATGAAGCTTTCCTGCCACGCCTCCTCGGCTTCCGCACACGGCCACCCATGCACCTTGCTGCTCCCGCGCCCTTTGATGCGACCATTCGGCTTCCCGTGCGCCTACGCCTTGCATGCGCCGAGGCCATGCCTGCCGAGGCCAGTTCTCCCGAGGCCTTGCATTCGCCGAGGCCGCTCCTGCCGAGACCATGCCTGCCGGGTTCAGTCCTTTCGAGGCTTTGCATGCGCCGATGCCATGCCTGCCGAGGTCAGTTCTTCCGAGGCCTTGCATCAAGATCCTCCTGGATCAGCCAGTTCCTAGGCCAAGTATGCTACGGTCACCTTGACCCAAGATCCTCCTGGATCAAATGCCCCCACCGTAAGTACCATTGCTCCGCAATGGGTCAACGAAAACATCAATTGTGAGCAAGCTTCACGTACGCCTCGACCCAAGATCCCGCTGGATCACACGGCAAGCCTCCCACGAAGTCCATAGACACACTCTCCCCAAGGTAGTTGCGTTGAGCGCCTTGGAACATCTCACTGTGGTAAGCCACTGGTCTCCCATCTTGGAACAACACCGTGCCCATGGCATGGCCCGAGGCATCGCACTCCAACTCAAATGGTCGTTGGAGGTTCGGCAAAGCGAGCACCGGGGCCGTGGTGATCTTCCTCTTCAATAACTTGAACGCCGCCTCATGCTCGTCCGTCCATACGAACTTGGCGCTCCCCATGGTCAAGCCATACAGTGGTGCCACAATTTCTGAAAATGACGGATGAACTTGCGGACGTGTTGGCATGCCCCAACAAAACTCCGCACCTCCGTCACGTTCTTCGGCCTTGCCCATTCTTGGATGACCCGCACCTTGCTCGGGTCTATCTTGAGCTCGCCTTCTCACACTACAAATCCCCAGTACACGAGTTTAAGTCGCCCAACCTCACACTTCTTCATGTTAAGCTTGAGGCCGTGCTCCTCAAGCATTACAAAGACTTTGCCAAGGTGCTCCATATGCATAGTCCAATCCTGGCTAAACACAATGATATCATCTAGATACACAATAACAAAGTCATCGATAGACGGTCTAAGAACCTCGTTCATTAGCCGCATGAATGTGGCCGGGGCGTTGCATAACCGAAATGGCATTCCAACCACTCGAACAGTCCCTACTTGGTCTTGAACGCCGTCTTCCACGTATCCTCCTCGGTCACCCGAACTTGGTGGTACCCCGATTTGAGGTCCAACTTAGTGAAGAAGTTTGCGGGCTGAAGTTGATCGATCAAGTCTTTGATTCTTGTAGTGGATACCTATTCTTCACCGTGATCTTGTTCACGGCACGGTAGTCCACCACATCCTCCAACCTCCATCCTTTGGCACCGTAACGATGGGTGAGCCGCATGGTGAGCTGCTCGGCTTGATCACCCCTTGCTCCATAAGATCTCGTACTTGGCGCTTGATTTCCTTGCTCTCCAATAGTGAGTGTCGGTATAGGCACGCATTAGGCAAAGGCGCCCTCTCAACGAGCGTGATGCTATGCTCCACCTCTCGCCTTGGTGGAAGCCGCGCGGCTCGGCGAACAACACCGCATGCCTCCGCATTAGTGTCACCACCTCTTGCCTTTGCTCCATGCCGAGCCTCCCGCACCACTAGCATCAATATGCGCCCACTCGCATTCACCATGCACTTGGCCTGCACGACCATGGCAAGTTGTGTTGCCTCTGCGCCCCTTGACCCTTTTAGCATGTATGTTTTGCCCTCCTTCACGAGCATGTACTGCTGGGCCCTCCTGTAATACACCGCATCCCTACCCCCAAGGTAGGGGTTACCCAAAATCACTTGGCAAATGTCTAACGGAACTACCTCGCATTCGACCTCATCGATGAATTTGATCGTCACCGCGAACTTGAATTTGCATTGCTTCGTGATCTTCAACTCCGTGTCCTTCTTGAGCCAACCCAAAGCATAAGGACTCGGATGTGGGGTAGTTGCCAACCCCAACTTCTGTACTAGGCTCTCGCAGATTAGGTTTTTCTGGCTTCCCGGATCAATGATTGCCTCCACCAGGCCTTGCTTCACTTGGATCCGAAGTTGGAAGTGCTCCTCACGCACCCTTGTGCCCTCCCTTGGCTCGGCTGGCACCATCTTGCCTTTGCTGTCCATGGCCTCCTCTCTGGCTCCCTTGGCAAGCACCATCAATGCAAGTGTCGGGTCCGCCTCATGCATCGCCAACGGTGTCCCGCACCTGCTTGGGTCCATCTTGATGATTTTTATAGCATTCACTTGGTTAAAGGCACTGTGAGAATTGCACCACTTATACATTGTACTAACCTGACAAAGCGCAACGTTGGTACGGAAAAGTTTGCGTCCTTTGTTTTTGTGATTAGGGCAACAGGATTACAGAATGGAGCAAAGAGCTACATGTTGCAAGCAAGAATGAATCTCACAAGCATAGGTCGAGCCATAGAATTGTATGCTAACCCAATCGATGAGGAGAAAATCCGAGCAAGTCAAGACTGGCCGACATCGAGATCAGTTACCGAGGTTCGAAACTTTCATGGACTCGCAAGTTTCTACCGACGTTTTGTAAAGGACTTCAGCACTATTGCCGCACCCTTGACCGCGGTTATCAAAAAGAACATGGAATTCAAATGGGGAGATGTGCAAGAGAACGCCTTTCAAGCTCTTAAGGGAAGTTTAACACAAGCCCCTGTCCTTATTTTATCTGATTTCTATAACCCATTCGAAGTTGAATGTGATGCATATGATGTAGGTCCAGATTTGAGGACAAATCTTTTTGAAGAGGAAGGGAATGATACGATCCTGACCCGAGCAAAGACGAATGAAGACTCAACCGAGGTATCGGGTGGATTAGCCGAGGTGTCAGACGTGCTAACTGAAGTATGGGGTCTAGACCAAGACTCAACCGAGTCATTTATCAATCCAGCCAAGGTGTCGGAAGTCTCAACCGAGACGACAAGACAAGAGATCGGATCGCACATGATATCGGGTGTCGGAAAGGGAACGAACGCTTCACAAGTTTCAGTCCCCAGCGGACCAATTACTAGATCCCGAGCTCGGCAAGCCGAGGTGACACTTTACGGGCTAATTAAAAGTATCTGGGCCGAGACAAGCGAAGCACCAGTTACTGAGCCTTGCATCTTAATAACCATTCGAGTCTTTGAACCCGAGGCTGAGGTGAGCATGGCCGAGGAGGGCATGGCCGAGGTGGGCATGGCCGAGGTGAGCATGGCCGAGGTGGGCATGGCCGAGGTGGGCATGCCGAGATAGTCTTTGCCGAGTTAGTCGTTATAGCCGAGGTCGTCTTTATTGCCGAGGTCGTCTTGCCGAGACCAATGCCGAGGTCGTCTTGCCGAGGTAGTCTTTTCTGAGAATGATATGACGACATGAGAAGGTGAAACGCCAGAGATGACATGGGAAGCGAAGCGCCAGAGACGGATTCCTGAGCACCTTAATTATCTAGAGTCTAGCGTTACTTTAATGCAGAGTTTAATTATCCGTTAGTTCCAAAGACTTCATTTATTTTACTGCATTTCTCGAGATGACTAGATACAATGTATTTGGAATGTAACTTATTGTAACTCTTTATAAATACCCCCATTGAGGATGAATGAAAGATTTTTTGGCAGATCAAATTTGTGAGTTAGAGAAACTCGTTGGTTCTTTTTCAGAACTTAGGACTTATCGGTTTGTCCGTGGCGTCCACCACCGAACTTATCAATCGATCTCCCGTATTCGATTGTGGCGTTCAAAGGCATATACCAAGGTTCTTACCTCTCTATAGGTAACGGGTCGAGGTGCCTGGCATATTCCAAGGTTCTTGCCTCTTATATAGGCAACGGGTCACGGAGCCAAACCCACGGGAAGTTATCCAAGTATTTTATCTTAGTTTTATTTTCATTTCATCTGAATTTACCTAGATAGATCTGAGTAGCTTCGGCTAGAATTATCCTTTCCGCATCCGTGTTCGTATCAATAGTGTATTCTTGTACACTTTGTTCGCTGCCTTGCCTCAAGTAGAGCCACCTCCTCCTCCACTCCTCGTCATAACCTACCGGGTAGAATTGCTCCTTCAAGAGCACCATTAATGTTTTTTCTTTTTCTATGTTAGGAACTTGTGCTTTTCCTTAATTGTCTTCAGATTACAAGAGCATTATATAAGCTCTTCCGTAGGTTAATTTCCAAATCATAATTCAGCAAATATCAAAACTTATGTGAGAGATTTTCTCCTATTTGTTCTTGTCGAACTTATGTTCAAGTGTTTCAAGTCGATTACTTATAGTTCTTAAGCTTCTTATAATATTGGTTTCTAGCTCTTTATAGTTACGGGGTCAATATTCTCTACTTTTCACGTTTTATAATATTGGTTTCTAGGTCGATATACCTACGAGGTCAATATTCCATCCGTCAAAATCTGTCTTGGACGATTCGGGGTTCTATCCATATTATTGTTGCTGGTTTCCGCGACAAGTTCGACAGGGTTCGCATCATTTGGTATGAGAGCTTAGGCTTCAAATCGAGGTTTCATCTATCCTTGTTCTTTCCTTGTTCATCATTCTGGAATTTCCAGATCTATGCCTTTGTTTTTTTGTCTATTCATCCTTTTATTCAGATCTGAAAAGAAATATATATATATATATAAAGGTTAAAAAAAAAAAAGAGATCTAAAGTGGGTGAAGAATATATTGAACAATTTGATATCTTTGCAATATAATTGGTCTTTGGTGAATTAAATTGGCTAATTGATTGATTTGTTGAGTTTTTTTTTTGGGAAAGGTAAGTTTCATAAATAAAAAATATAAAGTTACAATCAAGCGCACATATCTGAGTGATATGTCGCAACAATCATAGCAACAGACTGCTATGTATTACAACTGACTCAACCAACAATAGAAACCAACAACACGAGATACATCACTAATAACATCACAACCCTCCAATAAAGAAAAACACAAAATCCCTAACACATCACAATCAACAACAACACAAGGGCACAACTATATCACAACTCAAAACGTACATCAATGAGCAATCTACCAAGCAATATGCCATAACCGTTTTAGAGCACGAATTTGTAGACCATCATCCATTCGTGTGGAGATCAGGGAATGATGCACTGACAGGAATGCATCCGTGGCAATATCTTCAGGTTTCCTCTTCGTCCCTTCCTTCCACCTAGTGTTCCGCTCCCTCCATAAGTGATAAACAATAGATGCGAGAAGCCGCCGAAAAGCAAAGTTAATCAAATGATTACTACGCCATCTTCTTGCCGCCCATAATATACCATCCTTCCAAATAGGTTGCTGCCATGAAAATTTTGCACAATGCCAAAGAAAAGACAAACACCGTCGAGAATAGACACAATCAAAGAATAGGTGCTGATGTGATTCTACCATGGAAGTTTCACAAAGAAGGCAATTAGATGAAGTCATCCCAATCCACGGTTTATCTCTTGTTGCTAGCCTCTCTCGTATGGCTAACCACAATATAAAGCAATGACGAGGTACCCGACCAGCACCGGCAAGGAGATGAGCCCACGCCACCTTTGGTCCTCGATGCCGTAGTGCTTCATATGCCGTAGCTGATGAGTAAACACCCGATGAAGATAAAGTCCAAATAACAGCATCCGGTTCTAATGGCCAAATATCAGGTAAATTCCTCTTGATTTCAATCAGCTCCATGTGATTAGCGATCGGCCAATGCCATCCATCATCCGTAATCACTTCCCGTAACAAGGAAGCATGAGGGATCCCCAACACCACTGGTCCATGTGGGAATCTATGTAATAATGATTTTCCATCTAACCATGGATCATGCCAAAGAAAAATATGATTCCCATTCCCAATACGGAACTTAATGAAAGGTAATATACGATCCCTTAGTTTAATTATCTTACGCCAACTCCATGATGTCCGATTCGAAAATCCCACTCTCCAAACTGATGTACGCCGAAGGCGTGTTGCCAAAATCCATGAGACCCATACTGAATTAGGGTCTTTAGAGAGAATGCTCCAAAGGTGTCGCATCAACAAGCCTTGATTAGTTGTGTTTATAGATCGAATGCCCAAGCCACCTTCATTTCTCGGGAGGCACACATCATCCCATTTAACCTTCGCATACCCACCATCACTATTTCCAGCCCAAAGATAATTCCGGATCTTGGATTCAAGTTGCTTAATAACACCCTTTGGTAATAAGAAAACTCCTGACCAATAGATATGAAGGGAGCTTAAAACAGATTTAATTAGTTGGAGTCTACCTGCATAAGAAAGAGAACGATGTAACCAAGAACCAAGTTTTGCATCCATGCGCTGCATCAACGGCTTACAATCAGTAATTGTGAGCTTAGATGTGATTAAAGGTATTCCCAGATAGCGTATAGGTAGCCGCCCCAATTGAAACCCCGTGCGTTGTTGAATAAGATCTTGTAAAGAACTTGCTTTAGCTGAAATGAAAAATTACTCTTGGTGGGGTTTGCTCGTAGTCCAGACAAGGCAGCAAATAGATCCAAACCGTTTTTAAAAACATCAATGGAATGAACATCCGCAGCACAGAAGAGTAGTAGATCATCTGCAAAAGTCAGCATAAACGTCCTTGTCGATTCGCACCTCCAGTGAAATTGGAAACATGGATTCGAGTCAATAGATAAACGCATGATGCCATAAAGGACCTCCATCACCAGCGTGAAAATGTAAGGCGACATTGGATCCCCTTGCCTTAGGCCCCTAGCCCCAATGAAATAGCCCTCTGCCTTACCATTTATGTTGATAGAAAAAGAAGCAGTGCATAGACATGATCTGATCCAATTGATAAAAATCGGATGAAAACCCATACATTCTAAAACAGCAATAATAAAGTCCCATTCCACCATGTCATATGCCTTTGCTATATCAACTTTTAGTGCACACCGCCCAGGTAATCCCTGCTGATTATAACCATGACATAATTCTTGTGCAAGTAGAATGTTATCACTAATACGCCTTCCTGGGATAAACGCCGTTTGTGAACAATGGACGAGATTCAAAGCGAATCTTTCAGGCGAGCAGTAATGATCTTAGAGATAACCTTGTATATCACATTACAACACGAAATCGGACGAAAATCAGTGGGTTTACGAGGAGAGGTTACCTTCGGTATTAATGTGAGGAGAGTGGAGTTTATTTCCTTCAGCATACAACCCGTCTCAAAGAAGTTAAGTACTGCCTGTGTAACTTGATCACCCACAACGTTCCACGCTTTCTTAAAGAAGGCTGAAGTGAAGCCGTCCGGTCCTGGAGCTTTGTCATTAGGAATAGAGAATAAGGCTTCTTTGACTTCCTCTTTTGTGACCGGGCAAACCATTGCAGCAGCTTGATCTCGAGTAAGGGAACAACGAATGTAGTTTTGAATATCAGCCGAAGCGATTCTTGAGGCATGAGCGGATTTTCCAAGCAACTCATGATAAAACCGAATAAGTTCTTCTCGGATCAAGTTAGAATCATGAATTTCCACCCCATTTGAATCTTCCAACGAAATGATACGATTGTGTGCTCGACGCATTGCCACTTTCTTGAAAAAGAATTTAGTACATTGGTCTCCATCTTTCAGCCAATTTATCTTAGCTCTTTGTGCAAGGGCAGCCTGCTCCACCTGTACTGCTCTATAATATATTGTCTACAATATTTCTCCAAGGATACCAGGGCATCAATATGATAATAAGTAATGAGGAGTTTCTGACAAACAGAGAGAAAATGGTGAGCTTCAGAAACATTATAACTGAGATTACCTTTAGATTTCCTCATTTTCCGAAATAGGGGCTTTAGTGCTTTCAATTTCTTCACAACTGAATACATAGGCGTTCCAACAACACTATGTTGCCATACCGATGTAACAAGATCAAGGAAACCCGGCTCAGAAGTCAGAAAATTATCAAACCGAAAAGTTGTTCCCTTAGGTCTATGATCCATACCGAAATCCAGGAGAAGAGGTGAGTGATCAGAGGTAAAGGGTAACTCACATCGATAGGCAACTGAAGGATACGAAGTCAGCCAAGTAGGATTAACAAGCACACGGTCAAGTCTCTTCCAAATACCACGATCTCCAGGTTGCTGATTATACCATGTATAGAAATTCCCGTCATCGGCGTATGAGGTAGCGTTATGAGATCCACCGCTGCCACACATGCATTGAAATCTAAAAAGATCATCTTCCTCTACATGTCCACCTCGCACTTCATTCTCATGAAGGATTGTATTAAAATCTCCCAAAACAATCCATGGCTTTGTATGATATGAACTAGCCTTCAAAAGAAGTTGATCCCAAAGAGGGCGTCTCGCTTGGACCGAATGAAGGCCATATACCACGGAACACCATAGCGCCTCTCTATTACTTAATGATTCGATATAACAATGAACAACTTGTGTAGTAGCTTCCTCTACCTTAACCGAGGCATAAACAGGATCCCACCCAATCCATATGCGGTTCCCCGGACCATTCACATAATCAAAATACCAATTCCAAGTATTACAAATTCGGGAGCTTACCATTTGAGCTTTGGATGCTGCTACTCTTGTTTCTACTAGTCCCACAAACTTCAACCCATATTGAGAAATCAGCTGCTGAACCGCAGCTGCATGGTCTAAAGAATTTAGACCACGAACATTCCAACATATAAAAGGGATCATAAAACAACCTCTTCAGGGGCATTATTGCTTTTAGGGCCCCTTGTGTCAGCATCAGGTTGAGAGGGAACATCCTCCACAACAGTAATATCATCACCAAGTACATCAAAAGGATTAGCCAAAGTAATAGATGGAGAAGCTGTATTAACACAATGAGAGTTACCCTTATCAATATGCATGGTAGCAGCACGCTTTGAATTCCCATGTGCTTCTTTTGCAGTCGAACGTTTAGGTACCAATCCATTTACAGCGTTCTCTTTATCACCATTAGCATTGTTCATAGTAGTAGTATTCTTTGAAGTTACTACTTTTGAAACTCCCGAGGCTCCCGATTCAGCAGCAACCCCACTTCAGAGCTCACTCGAACATCCGTACCAGAATTTTCATTAACGCCCGAGCCATGTATCGCGTTAGAAGTCGTTGGATCAGCAATAGTACGACCTTTGGACACCCGCCTCCACTCCATACGGGCCTGCGGTTGTTCTCGGTCCACCGTTGGTGTGATGGATGTTTAGAACAAGTGGATGTAGAATGACCAAACACCTTGCAATTAACACATCTTAAGGGCCTCCAATCATATTCAACAGTAACTAGACATGTTCCTGAATACTCATCAGGCATTATCACCTCAAAAGAATCAATGGGATCAACCTCCGCATTTATAAGTACACATACCCTCGCATAATCAAATACGGTCTTGCTTAGCCGTAACCATATCCGGAAAGAGCGGTTTCCCAACCGCACTAGCAACAACACTAAGCCCCTCATTTGTCCACAATTCCGTCGGCAAATGTCTTAGTTTAACCCACACAGGTACTTCAGTATGTAACTTTTTGGCTAAAGACATACCAGGTTTCCAAATATCAAGGAATAATGGTTGGCCAGCCACCATCCACGGTCCACCTTCCATAATTTCCAGCATTTCTTCTTCCGTTGAGAACCGAAAGAAAACGAACCCATTTGCAGTAGCTTTCATTTCCACTAATTTCTTCCACATAGTGCGAACAAACTTCTCCAAGAAGGGGAAGTATGGTTTCCTCCCAATAAAATATCCAACTAGAGTATGCTTCCAGCGCTCCGTACCTTGTACCACTTGCTGATATGTTGGTTTCACCTGAATTCTACCATCAACCAATTGTGGAGGCACATAGTGTAGCGACGTACGTTTAGAATAATTGACAGAAGCTTTTCCCCGGATTGGTGCATTGAAGGATCCAAATGTCAACTTGGAAATTGATGGAGCTTTAGAAGAAGAAGAAACACCCTTGCTCCGATCAGTATTGGCAGCAACAACAGGATTAACTACAGCACTATGAGGTGCTGCCGTCGGGGCACCTAGCTCAGCATCGGACGAAGAAGAACCAGCAATAGGAGATGGGTTGATCGGATGAGCCCCAGAACGAGAATCTAACATGCTAGAAACAGTAGCATGCACGGGAGCATTAGGGGCTGGTGCAGTAGTGGTTGGACGCACAGCGACATGAGGAGTTGAAAATACCGTCGCGTTCGGTGGTATGCCCATGGTGGCGCTAGGAATGCATGAAGAACCAGTAGCAAAATCATTCATGGTGCACTATACAGTAGTTGCATTAGGGTTTACCGCGCCATGGGTAGATGACATCGGGATAGTGGTAGAATTCAACGCGCCCCCACCAACAGCAACACGAGAGGGCGTGGTGATACCATATTCAAGAACCGAGGGGCAATAGGAGGAGAAGGTGACGCCAACTCATTCGATAAGGCTCCACAAGATGAAGAAAGTGCCGGTGAAAGCATACCTTCGACCCGGTCCTGAAGTCTACTGAATGCAGGAATATCAAAATGTTGAGAAAATTCAGGAATTCGAGTTGTGATCGTTGCAAAGTCGGAGAAACGTTGAATCGACGGGGAGTTGATTGGAGCAAAGTCAGACGTCGAAGAGACGGACGGTGAAACGTTGCGAAAAGCCTCCGATGAGATAGCCGATCCACACGCTATTGAAGACGATGATGAGGACATCAGAGGAAGGCCCGTACGAGCGTCTCCGGAGGACGATCCAAACGTCGGAGCAAGAGAAAAGGAAGAAGCCGAGGCGACGCTTGAAGGTGTATTGAGAATAACCGCCGATGAAGGAGCCGATCCACGCGGTGGAAGACAAGGAATCCGAAAGGACACATGAAGAAGCCGAAGGGGCGCATGAGGATGTATTAAGAATGGCCGGCGGAGAAGCAACCGGACCACATGCAGTTGGAGATGATGATGAAAACATGATCGGAGCAAGTGCGGACGGCCCGCCGATGGAGATCGCCGGAAATCCAATGGTGACGGTTGGGGAAGGTGAAGAGACACCGTTGAGAACAGCCGAAGAGGACGATCCCCACCCACACAAGTTTGAACATGATGATGAGGACATCATCGTAGCAAGGGGGGGGGCAGCCCGCCGTGGCCGGCAGGCCGGCAAGAGAAAGGCGCGCGCCGCCGGAGGCACGGTCAAGAGGGAAACCCTAGCTCAGCTTACCTCTACAAGGTTGATCTTCCGGGTGATAGTATTTTTGATCTTCCTTTCTATGAACATTGGAAGACCTTTGATTTGTTGAGTTGTTTTGTCAAAGTTGCTCTTCAGTTCCGTTTTCCTTTGATCATACTTGTGTCGATCCATTAGTAATTTTTTGGGTTCATTCTGTCGTATGTATCTCTTGTCCTTCCATATCTCTTTGCTTCTTTGCTATAAAGAACTGATATTATAAGTTGTTTGAGCGAACAAGTAATTTTCCTCAAGGGCTTGTAATCGGATTGCTTAGTTCCTCTAGAACTTTGTGGAGAAATCTACGAGAGGGAAAAACAAGAGTGGGTGAGATCATCAGAGGGTAAAAGCCATTATATTGAGTGAAATACGAGAGTTTGTGTGACATCGACTTAAGGGTAAACACGTGAGGGAGTGATTGTGAGGTATTTTATTCTAAAAATTTTCCTTGCAGGTTTCAACATGTCACAAGAAAATAGCAGGGGACTTGAACAAAGTAGTGGAGGGCCTGATCATAGTGTTGTCATTTAGGCTGTGCAACAACAATTTGAGCGAATGAACATGGTGCTCAAAACGATCAATGACAGGTTGGGGAGGCTCGGCGAGCGGATTGACCAGTTGCGACAAGTTCCCAATCAGTGACCAAGGAGGAACAATAACCAACAACCGCACCTACTATTGATCCATTTGATGATGAGCACGAGGAGGGATCCTATGATAATGAAGATGATGTGTTTTCCACTGCCACAATGAGAAGAGCTCGAGGAGCAAGGGCTGAGAGGCCATGACAAGTGTGTGGGAGGCGCCAAGAAAGGGATACAGTTGATCGTAATACGGGGTCTATCAAGCTGACCATTCCTCCATTCCAAGGCAAGAACGATCCCGATGTTTACATTGAATGGGAAAGGAAAGTTGAGTTGGTTTTTTATTGTCACAACTACTCAGAAGTGAAGAAGGTGAAGCTTGCAGCTGTGGCATTCACCAACTATGCTATAGTTTGGTGGGATCAATTGACGGTGAGTAGACGCCGAAGTGGGGCGCGACCCATCGACAATTGGGAGGACATGAAAGCTGTCATGCGGAGGAGGTTTGTCCCATTCCATTACTACTGAGATTTGCACTTGAAGCTGCAAAGTCTTAAGCAAGGGTCTACGACTGTGGACGAGTAACCACAAGGAGATGGAGATTGCCATGATTCGCACCAATGTTGAGGCGAGAGGTAACCATGGCTCGGTTCATTTGTGGACTTAATCGGGAGATTGCCAATGATGTGGAGCTTGAAGAAGTGGTACACATGGCTATGAAGGTTGAGAGGCAGCTCAAGAAGGGGGGAGGATCATCATCCAGATTCGAATCCTCTAATTCGAATTCGAAGTGGACATCCAAGTTTGAAGGGGCTGGATCCAAAATGGGCTGGTTCGAAGCAGGAGGAGAAGGCCAAGGGAGAGAAGCCCGCGGCCATGCCATCATTTGATTCCAAGGAGAAGGGTTATTCTTCTTCCCAACCTCAAAGAAATCATGATATAAAGTGCATTCGTTGTTTGGGTTCTGGTCATTATGCTTCCCAATGCCCGAACAAGAGAACCATGATTATGTTAGATAATGGAGATTAAAGTGCGGCTGAACATGTGAGTGACGCAGACTCTATGCTATCACTTGAAGATGCCGATGATGTGGAGCATGCTGTATCAGGTCAAACTCTTGTTGTTTTGAGAGCTCTACATGTGCAAGCCAAAGAAGATGGTGATGGGCTACAAAGAGAGAACATCTTCTACACTCGATGCCACGTAAAGGATCGAGTATGTGGACTGATTATTGATGGATGAAGCACTGTAAATGTGGCAAGCAAGCTGATGGGGGAGAAGCTGGATTTAAGCACTCAAAAGCATCCAAGGCTATATAGACTTCAGTGGCTGAATGAGAGTGGTGAATTTGAAGTGACAAAGCAAGTGTTGATCTCATTCTCTATTGGGAAGTACCATGATGAAGTTTTGTGTGATGTAGTTCCTATGATAGCCAGCCATTTGTTACTCGGAAGGCCGTGGCAATTTGATCGAAAAACTACGCATGATGGTACAAGAATCGGTATAGCTTCATCAAGGATAATCGAAGTGGAACACTTGCACCGCTGCCACCACATCAAGTGTTCGAAGAGCAACTCCAAATCAAGAAGTCCAGTGAGCATTCCAATGAAGGTGAGAGAGTGGCAGAATCAAAAGAAAAAGAGAGTAAAAATGAAAGAAAAGAAAGTCGAGAGAAAAGTGAGGAAGAGAGTGAAAAGAAAGAAAAATGTAAGAGTTTAGTCATAAAAAGAAAAGAGGGGAAGAAAATGAGTTTCTTCACAAAAGAAAGAGAGTTAGAGAGTGTCAGAAAGGAAGAAAGGCCAATGATATTGCTCTTATACAAGGAGGCCTACTTATCCACTAATTTTAACTCGTCTTTGCCTAGTGTTGTGGTTTCTCTTTTGCAGGAGTTTGACGATGTATTTGCTGAGGAGATGCCACCGGGATTGCCACCAATCCGTGGGATCGAACATCAAATTGATTTCCATCCCAGGAGCAGCCATTCCAAACCGACCAGCATATCGGTGTAATCCCGAAGAAGCGAAGGAACTCCAAAAGCAAGTCGATGAGTTAATGACCAAGGGCTATGTTCGAGAGAGTATGAGTCCGTGTTCCGTGCCCGTGTTGCTAGTTCCCAAGAAAGAAGGCACATGGAGGATGTGTGTGGATTGTCGATCTGTGAATAAAATAACGGTAAAGTATCGCTATCCTATTCCTAGATTGGATGATATGCTTGATGAATTGCTTGGTTCCACTATATTTTCTAAGATTGATTTGACGAGTGGGTACCACCAAATTCGCATGAAAGAAGGAGATGAGTGGAAAACAGCGTTTAAAACCAAGAATGGATTGTATGAGTGGTTAGTAATGCCATTTGGACTAACTAATGCACCTAGCACATTTATGAGCCTTACGAATCATATCTTGTGTGCTTATATTGGAAAATTTGTTGTTGTTTACTTTGATGATATTCTGATTTATAGCAACACTGAGCATGATCATATGGATCATTTGAGGTGTGTTCTTGAAGTATTAAGGCAGGAGAAGTTGTATGCTAACCTTAAGAAGTGTGAACTTTTCTTGGAAAGAGTTATTTTTCTTGGTTTTGTTGTAAGTTCCAGGGGTGTGGAAGTGGATGAAGAGAAGGTGAAAGAATCCGGGAATGTCCTACACCCACTACCATTGCTGAGGTCCGAATTTTTCATGGTCTTGCTAGATTCTATAGAAGATTTGTGCGCAATTTCAGAACCATAGCTGCTCCTTTGACCGAGATCATCAAGAAAGAAGTTGGCGTTAGATGGGCCAAGGAGCAAGAGAAGGCATTCAATACCTTGAAAGAAAAGCTAAGTTCAACTCCTTTACTAATTTTTCCTGACTTTTCTAAACCTTTTGAAATTGAATGTGATGCTTCCGTTTACTAATTTTTCCTGACTTTTCTAAACCTTTTGAAATTGAATGTGATGCTTCCAGTGTTGGTCGGTGCTGTGCTTATGCAAGAGAAGAGGCCTATTGCTTATTCAGTGAAAAGCTCAATGGGGCTGCGCTGAACTACTCCACATATGACAAGGAGCTCAATGCTTTGATGAGGGCTTTGGAGACATGGCAGCATTACTTGATGGTGGGAGTTGCACCAACGTAGCTAGTACTTTGTTGGTTGAGAAACTCGGGTTGCCGACAAGCAAACACCCCCGGCCTTACAAACTATAGTGGCTGAATGATAGTGGTGAGGTCAAGGTTAACCGACAAGTTCTAATTCCGTTCCGCATCGGAAAATACCAGGATGAGGTGACATGTGATATAATGCCGATGCAAGCTGGTCACATACTGTTAGGCCGACCCTGGCAATTCGACCGACGTGCGTCACATGATGGCTATACCAACCGATATCCTTTACTTTCAAGAATCGGAACGTCATTCTCGTACCTTTGACACCAAAGGAGATTCATGAGGATCAGATGAGAATCCAACAACAAGAGAGAGAAAGGAGTGAAAAAAATGAGTTGGTGAGTGTAATGAGAGAAAAAGGTGAAAGAGTGCGAGAGAAAATTTGAAAATTGAGGTAACAGAGAGAAGAGAAAATAGCTTTGTGGCGAGAGTACTAACGTTTTTCCTATTTCTTCTTCTAGTTCTTTGGATTGTTTATTGCAGGAAAGTTGTTCGAGAGAGATTCCACACGATCTACTCATTAATACAGAGGTTGAGCAAATGCGAGATTTTGTAAACCACCCCAAGGAGACAAAGGAACTACAAGATAAAGAGCTAGTGGAACAAACGTTGCCAATCTCAAGGAATTTTGACTCATAGAAAGGAAGAAACATGGCAACTGAAGAAGGACCAACAACCTATCAACACGATAACGGTAAATCTGATTGATAGTTTACGAAATATGCCATTACCTCATCATCTTGATAACTGTTTTGAAAGCATGTCACGTCTTTATCATGTTAATTGCAACAAGATTAAGTTGATTGAATCATATTGTTTTGTCATTGATCATCTGATTGGTAAGTCACACCATCGTTATATCATTTGTCGTGATATCATGTTAATTGGTTTGCATAACGTTTATGCAATTGATTTGAGGAATAGATACTTCCGTAGAGGAGTAAAAGAAGGAATTGGATGGAACCATATGTTTAAAATCAAGCATTTGATACATGAATGGATATTTATGCTATTGTTGATAAAACATGCGACCGGTTCTGTTATGCAACATACTTTACTATCGTTCACATGCAGACTTGTTATATTTGGTATTTCTGATAACCATTCAGTTGAATTAAGAAATAGACATCTGCACCGAGGATTGAAAGAGACTATGGAATGGAAAATAATTGTTAAGAGGTGGAATATATGGGTGGATGTTCATACCATTTCTGTTAAAACATAGCACAAGTTCTTTCATGCGTATAACGAACCATGCTTTACGATCATTCATATGCATACTTGATGTTATTGATGATTTTTATAGCATTCACTTGGTTAAAGGCACTGTGAGAATTGCACCACTTATACATTGTACTAACCTGACAAAGCGCAACGTTGGTACGGAAAAGTTTGCGTCCTTTGTTTTTGTGATTAGGGCAACGGATTACAGAATGGAGCAAAGAGCTACATGTTGCAAGCAAGAATGAATCTCACAAGCATAGGTCGAGCCATAGAATTGTATGCTAACCCAATCGATGAGGAGAAAATCCGAGCAAGTCAAGACTGGCCGACATCGAGATCAGTTACCGAGGTTCGAAACTTTCATGGACTCGCAAGTTTCTACCGACGTTTTGTAAAGGACTTCAGCACTATTGCCGCACCCTTGACCGCGGTTATCAAAAAGAACATGGAATTCAAATAGGGAGATGTGCAAGAGAACGCCTTTCAAGCTCTTAAGGGAAGTTTAACACAAGCCCCTGTCCTTGTTTTATCTGATTTTTATAACCCATTCGAAGTTGAATGTGATGCATATGATGTAGGTCCAGATTTGAGGACAAATCTTTTTGAAGAGGAAGGGAATGATACGATCCTGACCCGAGCAAAGACGAATGAAGACTCAACCGAGGTATCGGGTGATTAGCCGAGGTGCCAGACGTGCTAACTGAAGTATGGGGTCTAGACCAAGACTCAACCGAGTCATTTATCAATCCAGCCAAGGTGTCGGAAGTCTCAACCGAGACGACAAGACAAGAGATCGGATCGCACATTGATATCGGGTGTCGGAAAGGGAACGAACGCTTCACAAGTTTCAGTCCCAGCGGACCAATTACTAGATCCCGAGCTCCGCAAGCCGAGGTGACACTTTACGGGCTAATTAAAAGTATCTGGGCCGAGACAAGCGAAGCACCAGTTACTGAGCCTTGCATCTTAATAACCATTCGAGTCTTTGAACCCGAGGCTGAGGTGAGCATGGCCGAGGAGGGCATGGCCGAGGTGGGCATGGCCGAGGTGAGCATGGCCGAGGTAGGCATGGCCGAGGTGGGAATGCCGAGGTAGTCTTTGCCGAGGTCGTCTTTGCCGAGTTAGTCGTTATAGCCGAGGTCGTCTTTGCCGAGGTCGTCTTTATTGCCGAGGTCGTCTTGCCGAGACCAATGCCGAGGTCGTCTTGCCGAGGTAGTCTTTTCTGAGAATGATATGACGACATGAGAAGGTGAAACGCCAGAGATGACATGGGAAGCGAAGCGCCAGAGAGGGATTCCTGAGCACCTTAATTATCTAGAGTCTAGCGTTACTTTAATGTAGAGTTTAATTATCCGTTAGTTCCAAAGACTTCATTTATTTTACTGCATTTCTCGAGATGACTAGATACAATGTAACTTATTGTAACTCTTTATAAATACCCCCATTGAGGATGAATGAAAGATCTTTTTTTGGCAGATCAAATTTGTGAGTTAGAGAAACTCGTTGGTTCTTTTTCAGAACTTAGGACTTATCGGTTTGTCCGTGGCGTCCACCACCGAACTTATCAATCGATCTCCCGTATTCGATTGTGGCGTTTAAAGGCATATACCAAGGTTCTTACCTCTCTATAGGTAACGGGTCGAGGTGCCTGGCATATTCCAAGGTTCTTGCCTCTTATATAGGCAACGGGTCGCGGAGCCAAACCCACGGGAAAGTTATCCAAGTATTTTATCTTAGTTTTATTTTCATTTCACCTGAATTTACCTAGATAGATCTGAGTAGCTTCGGCTAGAATTATCCTTTCCGCATCCGTGTTCGTATCACTATCTTTGTAGTAGTGGATCGTTTTCAAAGATGGCTCATTTCATTCCTTGTAAGAAGACGGATAATGCTACTCACGTCGCGAATCTTTTCTTTAGGGACGTTGTTCGTTTGCATGGCATTCCTAGAACCACTGCAAGTGATCGTGATGTTAAGTTCCTTAGTCACTTTTGGCGTGTTTGGTGGGGAAAATTGGGAACAACGCTATTGTCTTCTACCACTTGCCACACCAAACTGATGGGCAAACAGATGTTGTGAATCGAACTTTAGAAACTTTGTTCCGAGCTGTTATTAAAAGGACTTGGAAACTTGGATAGATTGCATTCCATTCATTGAGTTTGCATATAATCGAGTCATGCATTTTTCTACTAAGTTTTCTCCCTTTGAGATTGTTTGTGGCTTTAATCCACTAACCCTATTGGATTTAACTCCATTGCCTATCGGTGAGATTGTTAGCCTTGATGGAAAGCGTAAGGCAGAATTGGTGAAGGCGGTCCATGCAGAAGCAAGGGAACACATCTTGCAGAACAACGAGCAAGCTGCCACTCGAGCCAATGAGGGAAGAAAGCATGTCGTCTTCAAACCAGGAGATTGGGTTTGTGTTCATATCAGGAAGGAGAGGCTTCCAACCCAAAGAAAGTCAAAGTTAAATCCGCGAGGAGATGGACCATTCCAAGTCTTAGAAAAGATTAATGACAATGCATATACAAGCTCAATTTGCCGGGTGAGTAACAAGTGAGTTCTACATTCAATGTTTCAGAGCTTTCTTCCTTTGATGTGGGTGCAGATTTGAGGACGAATCCTTTTGAAGAAGGGGTGAAAGATAGGGACCATCAAGTGGAGACAAACTCCAAGTTTGAGCCAGACTCCAGCCAAGCATTAATGGATTGGTAAATTCCAACCAAGCGTTAAATGACTTATTAATGTTTTTTCGTTTTCTATGTTAGGAACTTGTGCTTTTCCTTAATTGTCTTAAGATTACAAGAGCATTATATCAGCTCTTCCATAGATTAATTTCCAAATCATAATTCAACAAATCTCAAAACTTCTGTGAGAGATATTCTCCTATTTGTTCTTGTCGAACTTATACTTCAAGGGTTGCAAGTCGATTACTTGTAGTTCTTAAGCTTCTTATAGTATTGGTTTCTAGCTCTTTATAGTTACGGGGTCAATATTCTCTACTTTTCACGTTTTATAGTATTGGTTTCTAGCTCGATATACGTACCGGGTCAATATTCCATCCATCGAAATCTCTGTCTTGGACGACTCGGGGTTCTATCCATATTATTGTTGCTGGGTTCTGCGACAAGTTCGACGGGGTTCGCAACACTATCACAAGCCAGTTATCCCTGTGGTAACTTTTCAGACACCTCTAGCTTCAAATTCCGAAGGTCTAAAGGATCGATAGGCTACACTTTCATGGTTCGTATTTGATCCAGGAGGCTCTTGGGTCAAGGAAGTCAAGAGGCATGATTTGGGTGCAAGTGCTTTAGCCAAGCATGGGTGCGGGTGACGAACTGGTGCTGGATCGCGGGAGTGAGCGTGGAAGGCTGAGAGGCACGGCATGGGCGCGGCTAGGCGCAGAACATTGGCGCGGCAACGGCGCGGCAAGGCGTGGCATGGGCGCGGCCAGCAGCGTGGGCGCGGAAGCTGAAGGACGCGGGCACGCACGCGCGAAAGCTGAAGGGACGCGAGCGCGCAGGCGCGGCAGCTGAAGGGACGCGGGCGCAAGGGGACGATCTGAAGTGGCGCGGGCTGTGCGGGACAGCTGCACGAGCGAGGAAGCCGAAGAGGCGCGTGTGCATGACAGCTGTATGTGCGTGGAGGCCAGCATGCGGAAGGCAGGTGCAAGGCTTGGGAGTGGCCGAGCACGGAAGCCGAAAGGGCGCTGACGTGGAATGTGCAATGACCTTGGTAGGGCGTGAGGAAGCCCAAAAGGCATGCATGAAGTGGCCGAGCAAGGCAAGAGAGCTCGGCGAGGAAAGCACTCGAGCGCGGAATGACTCGGACGCGGGGAAGCTCAAAGGTGCACGTCGAGTTGACCCAGGTCGGGCGCTGGAAGCCCAAAGGCACGCGGGGCTGAGGTGGCCAAGCAAGGAGGAAGCCGAAGAGTCACCAAGGCTCGGAAGACCGAGTTCCAAGGAAGTCAAGAGTCCTTTTACTCTAATTACTTTTGTATTAATGCATTGTATTAACTTTCCTTTAATGAAGTGATTGAAGGGGGTGCTTTGGAGGACGCCAAGCATAAAGGTCACGGTTGTGACCGGGAAGAGGGTCCCGGAAAGGTTCCGCATGGGTGCCAAGGTTGGTTGCCAACTCTCAAGGGAGGAGATCCCGGGGAAAGGAAGTTTCCAATAGGGTGCGGTTCCCAACTCTCTCAAGAGGGGGAGATCCGAGAGAGGGAGGCCGAGAGGGGAGGTTCAAGGGTTCGGCCGGGAGGAGTTCTCAGGATGGAGTTCTTGAGAAGGGACCTGGGAGAGGAGACCTGAGAAGAGGAACCAAGGAGGGGCGCAGATCCGAGAGAAGGGCATCTGTCCCAAGGAGGGAGGAGTTCCGAGTTTTGTTTCCACTGGTTAGAGTCTCGTGGGTAGAGTTCTATGTTGGGTTGGATCATGTAATGCCAAGGACGGTTGATCAATCTAGGAAGAGAACTGAAGTGCTGGAGGTTGTTCAAGCTTAGTTGTTTTGCTTGGCCGGTTGTGGCTAGAATCAATAGTTTTAGTGGTTTTTGTATGTTGTAATTCTTGTAATCAAAAGAATACGAGTTGCACTTTACACTAACATTTTGTTCCAAGTTGTTCTGTTGTTTCTCATCTTCCCTAGATCCTTCAAAATTAACCTACTTATTCTCCGGGCAAAATTAGCCTCGAGAGCAAGTACGGATCAAGTAGTATCATAGCATAACAGAGGGGAAGACGAGGATGGCTGTCACAAGATTTGAAAACATTCACGGCATCCGGGGGACCATCGCAATGCTTTGTTTTAATTAACAGTCAGATCCCCTCTTTGGCCTTCAAAGTTCTCATTTGAATATTTGCTACTACCAAGATCCGAACCTACGGCCGCTCCGTCCGGGCTCGCGCCCACGGTTTTGTGGTTGCCACCGTGCCCTCCTATTCATCGGGCTTGGTGCTCGCCCCATTGGCCAGGTGTGGATCGCGCACTTCAGCGCCATCCATTTTCAGGCTAGTTGATTCTGCAGGTGAGTTGTTAAACACTCCTTAGTCGAAGATAGGGTCCAGCGGCCGGGGTGTTAAACACTCCTTGTTAAACATCCATTTTCGGGGCTAGTTGATTTCGGGGCTAGTTGATTCCATGACCACCGTCTTGCTATGTTAATTAACCAACACCCTTCGGCAATCACCTCGACTAGGCTCTTGCAACGGGCGAATGAGGCATTTGCCCGAGCAATCGCCTCGGACAGGCTAGGCCCTCGGCACGACCACTCGGCGATTTACCCAGGCAATCGCCTCGGCCAGGCACTTGGCACGGGCGAATAGGGCATTTGCCCTTGCAATCTCGTGGCAGCAGGCCCTTGGCACGGGCGAATGGGGCATTTGCCCTGACAATCGCTTCGGGCAGGCCCATTGTAAGGGCGAATGAGGCCTCTGACCAGGAATTCTCCTGGTGGCAGGCCGTCGGTACGGGCGAATGGGGCATTTGCCCGGGCAATCTCGTGTCGGCAGGCCCTTGGCACGGGCGAACGGCCCCTTTGCCAGGGAAATCGCCTCGGCCAGGCCCTTGGCACGGGCAAATGGAGCATTTTTCCATGCAATCTCGTGGCGGCAGGCCATTGGCACGGATGAAGGGGGCATTTTCCTGGGCAATCGCCTCAGCCAGGCCATTGGCACGGTCAAATGAGGCAGTTGCCCGAGCAATCTCCTGGCTGTAAGCCCTTGGCACGAGCACTAGACCATTTACTCGGGCAATCGCCTCGGCCATGCCGTTGGCACGGGTGGAAGGGTCATTTGCCCGGGCAATTTTGTGGCGGCAGGCCCTTGGCACGGGCGAACGGTGAATTCGCCCGGGCAATCTCCTGGCGGCAAGCATTTGCGCTAGAATTCTCCTGGCAATAGGCCCTTGGCACGGGCGAAGGTGGATTTTTAGGCTATCGCCTCGGCCAGGCCCTTGGCACGGGCGAAAGTGGCATTTGCCCCGGAATTCTCCTGGCGGCAGGCCCTTGCCACGGGTATATGAGTTATTTGCTCGGTCAATCGCCTCGGCAGGCCCTTCTCACGAGCGAATGAGGCAATTGCCCGGGCAATCTCCTGGCGGCAGGCCATCAGCACGGGCACTCGGCCATTTGCTCCGGCAATCGCCTCGGCAACTCCCTTGGCACGGGCGAACCGGGAACTTGCCCCGGCAATCTCATGGCAGTAGCCCTTGGCACTTGCGAATGGGGCATTTGTTTGGGCAATCGCCTCGGCCAGGCCCTTGGCATGGGCAAATGGAGCATTTGCCTTGGCAATCTCGTGGCGGCGGGCAATTGCATGGAAATTCTACGGGTGGTAGGCCCTTGGCACGGGCGAAGTGGCTAATTGCCCGGTCAATCGCCTCGCCATGTCGTTGGCAGGGGTGAAAGGGACATTTGCACCGGCAATCTCCTCTGCCAGGCCTCGTAACGGGCGAATGCGGATTTGCCTGGGCAATAGCCTCGGCCAGGTCCTTGCCTGGGAATTCTCCTGGCGGCATGCCCTTGGCACGGGCGAAGAGGGCATTTGCCCTGGCAATCGCCTCGGCTATGCTGGCATGGGCAAATGAGGCTATTGCCCGGGCAATCTCTTGGCGACAGTCCCTCGGCACGAGCACTCGGCCATTTACTTGGGCGATCGCCTCCTGGTGTCGTTGCCACGTGTGAAAGGGAAATTTGTTCGGGGAATCTCGTGGTGGCAGGACTTTGGCACGGGCGAACGGGGCCTTTGCTCGGGCAATCGCCTCGGCCAGGCCCTTGGCACGGGCGAATGGGGCATTTTCCAAAGCAATCTCGAAAACAATCTCATGATGGCAGGCCGTTGGCACGGGTGAATGGTGCATTTCCCTGGGCAATCGCCTCGGCCAGGCCTTTGGCACGGGCGAATGGTGCATTTGCCCGAGCAATCTTGTGGCGACAGGCCGTTGGCACGGGCAACAGGCCGTTGGCACGGGCGAAAGGGACATTTACACGGGCAATCTCCTCGACCAGGCCGTTGCAACGGGCGAATGAGGCATTTGCACGGGCAATCGCCTCGGCCAGGCCCTTTCCTGGGAATTCTCGTGGCAGCATGCCCTTGGCACATGCGAAGGGGGCATTTGACCTGCCAATCGCCTCGGCTAGGCCCTTGGCACGGGCAAATGAGGCAGTTGCCTGGGCAATCTCCTGGCTGCAAGCCCTCGGCACGAGCACTCGACCATTTATCGGGGCAATCGCCTCAGCCATACCGTTGGCATGGGTTAAAGGGTCATTTCCGCGAGATCTTGTGGCGGCAGGCCCTTGGCACGAGCGAACGGGGCATTTTCCCGGTCAATCGCCTCGGCTAGGCCCTTGGCACGGGACAATGGGGCATTTGCCCTGGCAATCGCCTCGGCCAAGCCCTTGGCACGGGTGAACGGGCTCTTTGCCCGGGCAATCGCCTCGGCCAGGCATATGGCACGGGCGAATGAGCCATTTGCCCAGGTAATCTCGTGGCGGTAGGCATTTACACGAGAATTCTACTTGTGGCAGGCCCTTGGCACGGGCGAAGGTGGCAATCGCCTTGGCTAGGCCGTTGGCTCCGGCGAATGAGCCAGTTGCACGGGCAATCTCCTGGCGGCAAGCCCTCGGTACGGGCATTCTGCTATTTTCCTGGGCAAATTGCCTCGGCCATGCCCTTGGCACGGGCGAATGGGACATTTGCCTAGGCAATCTCGTTGCGGCAGGCACTTGGCACAGGCAAAAGGGGCACTTTCCCTAGCAATCTCGTAGCGGCATGTCCTTGGCACGGGAGAATGGGGCACTTGCCAGGGCAATCGTCTCTGCCAGGCCCATGGCACGAGTGAGTGAGGCCTCTGCTAGGGAATTCTCCTTGCGAAAGGCCATCGATAAGGGCGAATGGGGCATTTGCCCGGACAATCTGGTGGCGGAAGGCCATCGACACGGGCGAATGTGGCATTTGCCCGGGCAATCGCCTCGGCCAGGCCCTTGGCACGGTCGAATGGGGCATTTACCCGGGCAATCTTGTGGCGGCAATCCTTGGCACGCGTGAATGGGGCATTTGCCCGGGCAATCGCCTCGGACAGGCCATTGGCACGGGCTAATAGGGCATTCAGCCGAGCAATCTCGAGGCGGCAGGCATTTGCGCGGGAATTCTCCTGGCAATAGGCCCTTGGCACGGGCAAAGGTTGCAAATTCAGGCAATCGCCTCGGCCAGGCCCTTGGAACGGGCGAATGAGGCATTTGCTCGGTAATTCTCCTGGCGGCAGGCCCTTCGCACGGGCATAGGAGGCATTTGCTCGGGCAATCGCCTCGGCTAGGCCTTTCGCACGGGCGAATGAGGCAATTGCCCGGGCAATCTCCTTGCGGCAGGCCCTTGGCACGGGCGCTCGGCCATTTGCCCGGGCAATTGCCCCGGCCACACGCTTGGCACGGGCGAACGGGGAACTTGCCCCGGTAATCTCGTGGCGGTAGGCCCTTGGCACTTGCGAATGGTGCATTTCCCAGGGCAATCGCCTCGGCCAGGCCCTTGGCTTGGGCGAATGGGCCATTTGCCCGGGAAATCTCATGGCGGCAGGCTTTTGCACGGAAATTCTACTAGTGGCATGCCCTTGGCACTGGCGAAGGGGACAATTGCCCGGTCAATCGCCTCGGCCTTGCCGTTGGCAGGGGTGAAAGGGACATTTGCACGTGCAATCTCCTCGGCCAGGCCCTCGCAACTGGCGAATGCGGCATTTGCCCGGGCAATCGCCTCGGCCAGGCCCTTGCCTGGGAATTCTCCTGGCGAGATGCCGTTGGCACGGGCGAAGGTCGCATTTGCCCTAGCAATCGCCTCGGCTAGGCCCTTGGCATGGACGAATGAGGCAGTTGCCCGGGCAATCTCTTGGCGGTAGTCCCTCGGCACGGGCACTCGGTCATTTACCTAGGCAATCGCCTCGGCGATGCTGTTGGCACGTGTGAAAGGGGCTTTTCCCCGGGCAATCTCGTGGCGGCAGGCCCTTAGCACGGGCGAACGGGGCCTTTGCTCGGGTAATCGCCTCGGCCAGGCCCTTGGCACGGGCGAACGGGGCATTTGCTCGGGCAATCGCCTTGGCCAGGCCCTTCGCACCGGCAAATGGGGCATTTTCCCATGCAATCGCGTGGCCGCAGGCCGTTGGCACGGATGAATGGGGCATTTCCATGGGCAATCGCCTGGGCCAGGCCCATGGCACGGGCAAATAAGGCATTTTCCAAAAGCAATCTCGTGGCTGCAGGCCGTTGGCACAGGCGAACGGGGCATTTGTCCGGGCAATCGCCTCGACCAGGCCCTTGGCATCGGCGAATGAGGCAGTTGCCCGGGCAATCTAGCGATAGGCCCTCGACACGAGCACTCGGCCATTTGTCACGGGCGAAAAGGGCATTTGCCTGGGCAATCTCGTGGCGGCAAGCCCTTGGCATGGGGGAACGGGGCATTTGCCCGGGCAATTGCCTCGCCAAGACCTTTGGCACGGGCGAATGGGGCATTTGCGAGGCAATTGCGTCGGCCAGGCCCTTGGCACGGGCGAATGTAGCAGTTGCCTGAGAATTCTCCTAGCGGCAGGCCCTTGGCACGGACATAGGAGGCATTTGCTCGGGCAATCGCCTCGGCTAGGCCTTTCGCACGGGCGAATGAGGCAATTGCCTGGGCAATCTCCTTGCGGCAGGCCCTCGGCACGGGTACTCGGCCATTTGCCCGGGCAATCGCCTCGGCCACGCCCTTGTCACGAGCGAACGGGGAACTTGCCCCGGCAATCTCGTGGCTGTAGGCATTTGCACGAAAATTTTACTGGTGGCAGGCCCTTGGCACGGACGAAGGGGACAATTGCCCGGTCAATCGCCTCGGCCATGCCGTTGGTAGGGGTGAATGGGGCATTTGCCCGGGCAATCTCGTGGAGGCAGGCCCTTGGCACGAGCGAATGGGGCATTTGCCCGGGCAATCGCCTCGGCCAGGCTAGGCCCTTGGCATGGGCGAATGAGGCAGTTGTCCTGGCAATCTCCGGGCGGGAGGCCCTCGGCACGAGCACTCTACCATTTACCCGGGCATTCGCTTCGGCCATGCCGTTGGCATGGGTGAATGGGGGATTTGTCCTGTCAATCTCGTGGCGGCAGGCCCTTGGCACGGGCGAATGGGGCATTTGCCCGGGCAATCGCCTCGGCCAGGCCCATGGCACGGTCGAATAAAGCCTCTGCCCTTGAATTCTCCTGGCGGCAGGCCCTTGCCACCGGCGAATGGGGCATTTTGCCGGGCCATCGCCTCGGCCAGGCCCTTGGCATGGGTGAAAGGGGCATTTGCCCGTGTAATCTCGTGGCGGCAGGCCGTTGGCACGGACGAATGGGACATTTGCACGGGCAATCTCCTCGGCCAGGGCCTTGCAACGGGCGAATGCGGCATTCGCCCGGACAATCGCCTCGGCCAGGCCCTTGCCTGGAAATTCTCCTAGCGGCATGCCGGGTAATCTCCTAGCGGCAGGGCCTCGGCATGAGCACTTGGCCATTTGCCCGTGCAATCGCCTCGGCCATGCCGTTGCCACGAGCGCAAGGGGCAATAGCCCTGACAATCGCCTCGGCTAGGCCCTTGGCACCGTCGAATGAGCTAGTTGCATGGGCAATCTCCTAGCGGCAGGCCCTCGGCACTGGCATTCGGTTATTTTCCTGGGCAAATCGCATCGGCCATGCCCTTGCACGGCCGAATGGGACATTTGCCCAGGCAATCTGGTGGCGGCAGGCCCTTGGCACGGGCGAACGTGGCATTTACCGGGGCAATCACCTCGGCCAGGCCCTTGGCACGGGCGAATGGGGCATTTGCACTTGCAATCTCGTGGTGGCAAGCACTTGGCATGGGCGAATGGGGCATTTGCAATGCCAATCGCCTCGGCCAGGCCCTTGGCAAGGGCGAACAGGGCTTTTGCCCTGGCAATCTCGTCGTCGCAGGCCGTTGGCACGGGCGAATGGGGCATTTTCCCTGGTAATCGCCTATGCCAGGCCCTTGGTACGGGTAAATGATGCCTCTGCTCGGGAATTTTTCCTGGCGGCAGGCCGTCAGCACCGGCGAATGGGGCATTTGCCCGGGCAATCTCGTGGCGGCAGGCCCTTGGCATGGGCGAACGTGGCATTTTAACGGGCAACCGTCTCGGCCAAGCCCTTGGCTCGGGCGAATGGGGCATTTGCCCATGCAATCTCGGGCGAATGGACCATTTACACAGGCAATCGCCTCAGCCAGGCCCTTGCAATGGGTGAATGCTGCCACGATATTGCCCGGGCAAAGGCCCCATTCGCCCGCGCCAAGGTTCTGGCCGAGGCGAATGCCCCATTCGTCCAAGCCAAGGACCTGCCAACAAAAGATTGCAAGGGCAAATGCCACTTTCGCCCGTGCTAAGGGCCTGGCTGAGGCGATTGCCCGACCAAATGCCTCTTTCGACGTGTCCAGGGACTGCCGCAACGAGATTGCTCGAGCAAATTCGCCATCCGCCCGTGCCGACGGCCTACCGCTAGGTGAATTCCCGGGTAGTGGCCTCATATGCCTGTGCCATGGGCCTAGCCGAGGCAATTGCCCGGGCAAAGGCCCCGTTCGTCGTGCCAAGGGCCGGGCCGAGGCGATTGCCATGGCAAATGCCCCATTCGCCCGTGCCAAGGGCCTGGCTAAGGCGATTGCCAGGGCAAATGCCCCGTTCGCCAGTGCCAAGGGCCTGGCCGAGGCGATTGCCATGGCAAACGCCCCATTTGCCCATGCCAAGGGCCTATCGCCACGAGATTGCAAGGGCAAAAGCCCCATTCGCCCGTGGCAAGTGCCTGGCCGAGACGATTGCCCAGGCAAATGCCCCGTTCACCCATGCCAAGGGTCTGCTGCCACGAGATTGCCCGGGCAAATGCCCCTTTCGCCCGTGGCAACGGCTTGGCCGAGGCGATTTCCCGGGCAAATGGCCGAGTGCTCGTACCGAGGGCCTGCCGCCAGGAGATTGCCCGGGCAACTGCCTCATTCGCCCATGGCAAGGGCCTAGCCGAGGCGAATGACAGGGCAAACGCCCCCTTCGCCCGTGCCAAGGGCATGCCGCTAGGAGAATTCCCAGGTAAGGGCCTGGCCGAGGCGATTGCCGGGTAAATGCAGCATTCACACGTTGCAAGGGCCTGGCTGAGGCGATTGTCTGTGCAAATGGTCCATTCGCCCTTGCCAACGGCCTGCCGCCGCGAGATTGCATGGGTAAATGCCTCATTTGCCCGTGCCAAGGGCCTGTCGCCACGAGATTTAAAGGGCAAATGCCCCATTCGCCACTGCCAAGGCCTGGCCGAGGCGATTGCCCGGGCAAATTCACCATTCGCCACTGCTAAGGGCCTGCTGCCACGAGATTGCAAGTGCTTGGCCGAGACGATTTCCCAGGCAAATGCCCCGTTCACCCGTGGCAAGGGCCTGCTGCCACGAGATTGCCCGGGCAAATGCCCCTTTCGCCCGTGGCAACGGTATGGTCGAGGCGATTGCCCGAGCAAATGGCCGAGTGCTCGTGCCGAGGGACTGCCGCCAAGAGATTGCCCGGGCAACTGCCTCATTCGCCCATGCCAAGGGCCTAGCCGAGGCGATTGACAGGGCAAATGCTCCCTTCGCCCGTGCCAAGGGCATGCCGCCAGGAGAATTCCTAGGTAAGGGCCTGGCCGAGGCGATTGCCCGGACAAATGCCGCATTCACCCGTTGCAAGGGTCTGGCTGAGGGGATTGCCTGTGTAAATGGTCCATTCGCCCTTGCCCACTGCCTGCCGCCACGAGATTGCCTGGACAAATGCCCCATCCGCCCGTGCCAAGGGCCTGGCCGAGGCGGTTGCACGGCAAAATGCCCATTCGCCCGTGCCAAGGGACTGCCGCCACGAGATTGCCCGTGCGAATACCCCATTCGCCCGTTCTGACGGCTTGCCGCCAGGAGAATTCCCGAGTTGAGGCCCCATTCGCCCGTGTCATGGGCCTGGCCGAGGTGATTGGCCGGGCAAATGCCCCATTTGCCCGTGCCAATGGCCTGCCGCGACGAGATTGCCAGGGCAGAGGCCCCGTTCGCCTGTGCCAAGGGCCTGGCCGAGGCGATTGGCATTGCAAATGCCCCATTCGCCCATGCCAAGGGCGTGCCGCCACGAGATTGCAAGTGCAAATGCCCCATTCGCCCGTGCCAAGGGCCTGCCGCCACGACATCGTCCTGGCAAATGCCCCATTCGCCTATGTCGACGGCCTGCCGCCAGGAGAATTCCCCAGCAGAGGCCTCATTCGCTCGTGCCATGGGCCTGGCCAAGGCGATTGCTCGGGCAAGTGCCCCATTCGCCCGTGCCAAGGACATGCCGCCACGAGATTGCCCGGGAAAATGCCCTTTTCGCCCGTGCCAAGGCCATGGCCGAGGCGATTTGCCTAGGAAAATATCCAAATGCCCGTGCCGAGGGCCTGCCGCCAATAGATTGCGCGTGCAACTGGTTTATTCGCCGGTGCCAAGGGAAAATGCCCCTTTCGCCCGTGCCAATGCCCTGCTGCCACGATATTGCCCGGGCAAAGGCCCCATTCGCCCGCGCCAAGGTCTGGCGAGCGATGCCCATTCGTCCAAGCAAGGACGTGCCACCACGAGATTGCAAGGGCAAATACCACTTTCGCCCGTACTAAGGGCCTAGCTGAAGCAATTGCCCGGCCAAATGCCCCTTTTGACCGTGTCCAGGGCCTGCCGCCACGAGATAGCTCGAGCAATTGCGCCATCCGCCAGTGCCGACGGCCTACCGCCAGGTGAATTCCCGGGTAGAGGCCTCATACGCATGTGCCATGGGCCTAGCCGAGGCAATTGCCCGGGCAAAGGCCCCGTTCGCCCGTGCCAAGGGCCTGGCCGAGGCGATTGCCAGGGCAAATGCCCCGTTCGCCCGTGCCAAGGGCCTGGCCGAGGCGATTGCCAGGGCAAATGCCCCGTTCGCCAGTACTAAGGGTTTGGCCGAGGCGATTGCCATGGCAAATGCCCCATTCGCCAATGCCAATGGCATGTCGCCACGAGATTGCAAGGGCAAATGCCCCATTCGCCCGTGGCAAGGGCCTGGCCGAGGCGATTGCCCAAGCAAATGCCCCATTCGCCACTGCCAAGGGCCTACCGCCACGAGATTGCAAGGGCAAATGCCCCATTTGCCCGTGGCAAGGGCCTGGCCGAGACGATTGCCCACGCAAATGCCCCGTTCACCCATGCCAAGGGCCTGCTGCCACGACATTGCCCGGGCAAATGCCCCTTTCGCCCGTGGCAACGGCTTGGCTGAGGCGATTTCCCGGGCAAATGGCCGAGTGCTCGTGCCGAGGGCCTGCCGCCAGGAGATTGCCCGGGCAACTGCCTCATTCGCCCATGCCTAGGACCTAGACGAGGCGATTGACAGGGCAAACGCACCCTTCGCCCTTGCCAAGGGCATGCCGCCAGGAGAATTCCCAGGTAAGGGCCTGGCTGAGGCGATTGCCCGGGCAAATGCCGCAATCACCCATTGCAAGGTCCTGGATGAGGCGATTGCCTGTGCAAACGGTTCATTCGCCCTTGCCAACGGCCTGCCGCCACTAGATTGCATGGGCAAATGGCCCATTCGTCCGTGCCAAGGGCCTCGTTTGCCCGTGCCATGGGCATGGCGGAGGCTATTGCCCGGGCAAATGCCCCATTCGCCCGTGCCAACGGCCTGCCGTGACGAGATTGCGAGTGCGAAGGCCCCATTTGTCCGTGCCAAGGGCCTGGCCGAGGCGATCGCCATTGCAATTGCTTCATTCGCCCATGCCAACGGCCTGTCGCCACGAGATTGCAAGTGCAAATGCCGCATTCGTCCGTGACAAGGGCCTGGCCGAGGCGATTGCCCCGGCAAATGCCACGTTCGCCCGTGTCGATGTCCTGGCGCTAGGAGAATTCTGGAACAGAGGCCTCAGTCGCTCGTGCCATAGGCCTGGTCGAGGCGATTGCCCGGCAAGTGACCCATTCGCCCGTGCCAAGGACCTGCTGCCACGAGATTGCCCGGCAAAATGCCTTTTTCTCCCGTGCCAAGGGCCTGCCGCAACGAGATTGCCTGGGCAAATGTCCCATTCGCCCGTTCCATGGGCAATCGCCTCGACCAGGCCCTTGTCACGGACGTGGCGATTACCCGGGCAAAGGGCCCGATCGCCCGCGCAAAGGGCTTGGCCGAGGCGTTTGCCAGGGCAAATGCCCCATTCGCCCATGCGAAGGGCCTTCCGCCACCAGATTGCCGGGGAAAATGCCCCTTTCGCTCGTGGCAAGGGCCTGGCCGAGACGATTGCCCATGCAAATGCCCCGTTCACCCGTGCCATTTGGCCGAGGCGATTGTCCGGGCAAATGGCCGAGTGCTCGTGCCGAGGGCCTGCCGCCAGGAGATTGCCCGGGCAACTGCCTCATTCGCCCATGCCTAGTGTGAGGTCCCTAGGTTCGATTAGTTAGAATCGAATTTATTTTCGGATTAATTACGTTCGATCGAGAGTCTAATTGACTGTTTGGGTGCTTGTATTTGATTTGAAATTGATTTGGATTGATTTGGTTGCGTTTTGGGCCAATTTGGGCCCAGAACGGACTGGACCCGGCCGACCGAGCCATGTTGGCTCGGCCCAGACCGAGCCCAGTAAGGACTGGGCGCGGGCGAGCAACTTAGCTCGAGCCCGCCGCACCCAGCCCGCGTCTCTCTCGTTCTCTCCCACTCGCACCTCCCCTCCTCTCTCGCCCGCACCTCTCTCTCGCGAACCCTCTCGCCCGTTCGCGCCGCCCGTGCGCCGCGCCGCCCGACGGCATCCGCGCTGTCTCCGTCCGACTGCCACGCCGCCGTTATCTCCTCTGCCGTCTCATCTCGGATCCGCCTCTCGTGCTCGATCTCGCTCGCGCGGGAACCCTAGTTCGGCCGCCGAAGAAATCGCCGCCTCCGTCGTCATCCGTCGTCCGCCGCGACTTCTGGACGTCATCTGAGCCGCCACCGCACCTCGTTGCTGCTGATTGCTGAGCCGATCGCCGGATCTCTCTCTCCCGATCTCTGGTCCGTTGATGGCTGCGCCGCCGCCGCTCGTCGCAGCTGCTCCTCCGGCCAACGTCAGTCGCCGCGCCCTCTTTTGTCTCCGGAGCTCCTCGGCCGCCGATTCCGCCGCCGCTGTAGCCGCCGCCGTACGGTCACCTCCGGCGAGCTTCTCCGGCAAACCCGACTGCCCCGCTGCTTCGTCTCGACGTCGAGGACTCGTTCGTGGGATTATCTCCGGAATTGTTTCGTTGTTTGCGCGCCGTTCGGTAAACCCTAGAAGGTTTACGTTCGGATTAAGGTGAGTGCCCCTACGGCCTCACTTGTTTGATAGTAATCTTGCTAGAAATCATGCTAGGGCTATATAGTATGACGTAGTAGCATGTCTAGATATATCGGCATGTGTGAACTATTGGATGCGATAGCATGTATTGAATAATGATATTCATTAGAATAGCATGCTAGGGATTGTGTTAAGTATAGCATGTGACTAATTGGTTGTGACAACATGTGTTTGGATTATGTATGTCTAGCGATGTGTAACTAGTGTAACTATTTACATGCTAGATGTAACAATCATGTTCCGTGTTGTGTGGTCAACATGCCTCTCGTGTATGTTACTTGCCGTAGCATTTAGGGCTATATGCTTGCTTATGCTTGGACGGTTTGCGAATATTGCCGTGTGCATGAACTTGACAAAGTCTAGTTATGCTTGTGAGTGAATGTTTTAGGGAAGCGTACATTTGGAATGTTGATAGCCTTGCATCTATGAAAATCATATAATCGTATGATTGACTTGCTATAGATGTGTGCACTTGTATGGTTGATAATTTAACCAGAGCAATTGAATGCATTACTTTATTTTGTAATGTGTGTGAACGGTTCGCATCTTTGTTTGGTAACATGCCTGTATACTTCTGTCATGGATTTGAGATAGATTGTTATGCGATTTACGAGCTAAGATGATGTATAACATGTTTAGGTGAAATATGTTATAGGATGTGCTTGTGAATCATGTTGGATGTCTCAATATGCTCCATGTTGTGTGATTGGCGTGTATTATGTGTTATCCGCCGGGATGAGCATTTAGGGCTTTATGTTAGCTTATGCTCCCGGCGATGTTGCGAATGTTATGTGATGCGTGGATGACATGTTACAGATATGTATGCCCGCATGTGTGAATATCAATGTATGTGCTTTAGATGATATTCAAGACGGGAATTGATATAATGCAAAATGCATATATTTGATCTACCTTGCGACGTATGTGAGTTATTTACTCTAGATATACATGTGGTAGATGTTATGATGTGTTTATATGATAACACTTTGATGGATTACTTTACCTGGATATGTATGTGGGTTGATGCCTTTGCTGTACATATGGTAGAAGTAATGTTATTTGGCCCTATGTAGGCTTGCTTGTTCTATCTTGCTGGGTATGTGGGTGTTAGCTTTTGCGATACTAGAGTTAGTATGTGAACTAACGACCTTGTGATACTCGTGATAGACTTGATTTGTGGGTACTAAACCCTAATGATGTTGTGATGATAGAGATCGTGCTTAATATGCTATGATGCTCTTGTATTGCTATTTATGCAATTTGGTTGCTATTATGCAAATTTGAGATGAGAACATGATATTTATATATATCTATGTTGTAGTTCGCATATGTATGAACTATGTTGTGATGCTTAATGAACATGCTAATTATGTTTAGATGTTATTGAGCATGCTCGGATGTAGAGGACACCTCTAGGGACATCCGTTTTGTATGTGACTTAATGAACAATAGAGTGCTATATGGTCGTATCTTTGCCACCCACCCGAGTAGATCCGTCCAAAGGGACTGACCCCGGAGGGCGAGGGCTCGGGGTGGAGAGGGCGGAGAGATTTGACTAATGCACATTGCTTGAAAAGCATAAGACGTTTGGCCTAGTATTCGTAAGTCTCGCTTCCGCCTTATCCGTGGAGGCCGTGGGCCTGGATAGAGGTGTTGTGAGGAGCATGGGAGACCAGAATACTTAGGTAATGTGGTGCCTCTAAAGAGGTCAGTGAGCGCGGTTCCGATCACCAGTTGGCCGAGGTGGTGGCTGCGAGTGCGAGGCTAGGTAGCATACGGCATAAACCCTAGTATCCCCCAATAAGCGCTGTGGGGGTCGCCTTCACTGTAGCGTGGTGTTGGTGTCGTCCGATATCGATACGGCGACGTGGACCAAGACCTTGGTATTGTGCGGACGTGTCCGGACTGGGTAGCTCCCGAGGTTCCGATGGACTGGGTATAGGTGTCCTAGGGACTAGGGGCTTGCGCTACTCATAGGGCCAGCCTTGCCAGAACTGTTATAAAACATGATACTGACAATCCGTTGGGATTAGAATGTCACGCTAACATAATCAAAGAATGCATAAGACATTGGTTGGGTGACATTACGCGACTCGAGATAGCATGCTATTTATGTTCATACACATGTTTGTATGTTTGATGTCATTGATATATTTAATTAATGACTTGTGATAGCGTATGGATCCATGTTTATCGTTTGTCCTTTTTGGACAACATATTGAGTATGGTTATGCGTTTTGGTCATGTGGTTGGCTTTGTGTGTAAGACCACTATTGGTGGCAATGCTTGTTTGTTGTGATGTGCATGACAAACTTATGTTTGATGTGAAAGCATGCTATATTATGTTGTTGCATGCTTATTTATGGATTTGTGAAATCATGCTTGTAGTGAGATGTTTACTCCAGCATGTTGTGCTACTTGTTGTATGTTCATCTGTTGCTAGAAGATGATTAGAAATACAACTTGTGTGCCTGGACTTATGATGTGCGTGCAGATTGCATTGGCATATAGAAGTAGCAATAATATGCGGAACTTCTATACTCACGTATGAATGCATTCGCATGTGTGCTTACCGTGTTTGTATGTGTTTGGTGTGTGGCCGCAGCCCTGGTGGTTGCCTTCGCCAGGGTGGGTCACTCACTGAGTATTTTATATACTCACCCCTCTTTCTTCCCCTCAGTTCCTTGCAGGATCTGTCGACGATAGTAGAGCGAGCACGGGATTTCAGAAGATGATTTTGGGTTAAATATGTAAATTTTAAATTATCTTCCGCTGTGTAAATTAATTAATTTGTAAATCTTTTGTACTATTGAGAATTGGAAGTACTAGCTCATAACGTCTTGTGTTTCAGCTTACTCTTTCAAAAAAAAAAAAAAAAAAAAAATTTCCCACGTTTTTCGTGACCCCCGGGGTACGGGGCGTCACACCTAGGACCTAGACGAGGCGATTGACAGGGCAAACGCACCCTTCGCCCTTGCCAAGGGCATGCCGCCAGGAGAATTCCTAGGTAAGGGCCTGGCCGAGGCGATTGCTCGGGCAAATGCCGCAATCACCCGTTGCAAGGGCCTAGATGATGCGATTGCCTGTGCAAATGGTTCATTCGCCCTTGCCAACGTCCTGCCGCCACGAGATTGCATTGGCAAATGCCTCATTCGCCCGTGCCAAGGACCTGGCCGAGGCGGTTACCCGGCAAAATGCCCCATTCTTCTGTGCCAAGGGCCTGCCCCCACGAGATTGCCCTGGCAAATGCCCCTTTCGCCCGTGGCAACAGCATGGCCGAGGCGATTGCCCGGGCAAATGGCCGAGTGCTCGTGCCGAGGGCCTGCCGCCAGGAGATTGCCCGGGCAACTGCCTCATTCGCCCATGCCAAGGGACTAGTTGAGGCGATTGCCTGGGCAAATGCCCTATTCGCCGATGCCAAGGGCCTGTCGCCACGAGATTGCAATGGCAAATGCCCATTCGCCCGCTCCAAGGGCCTGGCCGAGGCGATTGCCCGGGCAAATGCCACATTCGTCACTGCCAAGGGCCTGCCGCCACGAGATTGCAAGGGCAAATGCCCCATTTGCACGTGCCAAGGGCCTAGCCGAGACGATTGCCCACGCAAATGCCCCGTTCACCCATGCCAAGGGCCTGCTGCCACGAGATTGCCTAGGCAAATGCCCCATTCGCCCGTCCCAATGCCCTGCTGCCACGATATTGCCCGGGCAAAGGCCCCATTTGCCCGCGCCGAGGCGAATGCCCCATTCGTTCAAGCCAAGAACCTGCCACCACGAGATTGCAAGGGCAAATGCCACTTTCGCCCGTGCTAAGGGTCTGGCTGAGGCGATTGCCCGGCCAAATGCCCCTTTTGACCTTGTCCAGGGCCTGCCGCCACGAGATTGCTCGAGCAAATGCGCCATCCGCCCGTGCCGACGGCCTACCGCTAGGTGAATTCCCGAGTAGAGGCCTCATACGCCTATGCCATGGGCCTAGCCGAGGCAATTGCCCGGGCAAAGGCCCCATTCGCCTGTGGCAAGGGCCTGACGGAGGCGATTGACAGGGCAAATGCCTCGTTCGCCCGTGCCAACGGCCTGGCCGAGGAGACTGCCAGGGCAAATGCCACATTCGCCCGTGGCAAGGGCCTGGCCGAGGAAATTGCCTTGGCAAATGCCCCATTCGCCCAGTGCCAAGCGCCTTGCCAAGGAGACTGCCAAGTGCAAATACCCCATTCGCCCATGCTAAGGGCCTGCCGCCACGAGATTGCCTTGGAAAATGTCCCTTTTGCCCGTACCAAGGGCCTGCCGCAACGAGATTGCCTGGGCAAATATCCCATTCGCCCGTGCCAAAGGCATGGTAGAGCCAGTTTGCCCCAGAAAATAGCCGAATGCTCGTGCCAAGGGCCTGCCGCCAGGTGATTGCCCTTGCAACTGGCTCATTCGCCGGTGCCAAAGGCCTGCCACATCGAGATTGCCCGGGCAAATGCCCCTTTGCCCATGCCAACGACTTGGACGATGCGATTGCCCGGGCAAATGGCCGAGTGCCCGTGCCGAGGCCCTGCAGCCGGAGTTTGCCCGGGCAGCTGCGTCATTCGCCCATAGCAAGGGCCTAGTCGAGCCAATTGCCCGGGCAAATGCCCCCTTCCCCCGTGCCTAGGGCAAGCCGCCAGTAGAATTCCCATGCGAGCGCCAGACCGAGGCGATTGCCCTGGTAAAAGACGCATTCGCCTGTTGCAAGGGCCTGGCCGAGGAGATTGCCCGCGCAAAAAACCTATTCGCCCGTGCCAAGGGCCTGCTGCCACGAGATTGCCCAGGCAAATGCCCCATTAGCCCGTCCCATTACCCTGCTGCCACGATATTGCCCGGGCAAAGGCCCCATTCGCCCGCGCCGAGGGTCTGGCCGAGGTGAATGCCCCATTCGTCCAAGCTAAGGACCTGGCACCACGAGATTACAAGGGCAAATGCCACTTTCGCCCGTGCTAAGGGTCTGGCTGAGGCGATTGCCCGGCCAAATGCCCCTTTCGACCTTGTCCAGGGCCTGCCGCCACGAGATTGCTCGAGCAAATGCGCCATCCGCCCGTGCCGACGGCCTACCGCCAGGTGAATTCCCGGGTAGAGGCCTCATACGCCTGTGCCAAGGGCCTAGCCGAGGCAATTTCCCGGGCAAAGGCCCCGTTCGCCTGTGCCAAGGGCCTGGCCGAGGCGATTGTCAGGGCAAATGCCCCGTTCGCCCGTGCCAAAGGCTTGGCCGAGGCGATTGCCAGGGCAAATGCCCCGTTCGCCCGTGCCAAAGGCCTGGCCGAGGCGATTGCAAGGGCAAATGCCACATTCGCCCGTGGCAAGGGCCTGGCCGAGGCGATTGCCCTGGCAAATGCCCCATTCGCCCCTACCAATGGCCTACTGCCACGAGATTGCAAGGGCAAATGCCTCATTTGCCCGTGGCAAGGGCCTGGCCGAGACGATTGCCCATGCAAATGCCCCGTTCACCCATGCCAAGGGCCTGCTGCCACGAGATTGCCCGGGCAAATGCCCCTTTCGCCCGTGGCAACGGCTTGGCGCCAGGATATTGCACGGGTAAATGTCCCATTCGCCCGTGCCAAAGGCAGTTTACCCCAAAAAATAGCCGAATGCCCGTGCCAAGGGCCTGCTGCCAGGAGATTGCCCGTGCAACTGGCTCATTCGCCGGTGCCAAGGGCCTAGCCAAGGCGATTGCCAGGGCTGTTGCCACTTTCGCCCGTGCCAAGGGCCTGGTCGAGACAATTGCCCGGGCAAATGCCACATTCGTCACTGCCAAGGGCCTGCCGCGACGAGATTGCAAAGGGAAATGCCCCATTTCCCCGTGCCAAGGGCCTGGCCGAGATGATTGCCTACGCAAATGCCCCGTTCACCCATGCCAAGGGCCTGCTGCCACGAGATTGCCCGGGCAAATGCCCGGTTCACCCATGCCAAGGGCCTGCTGCCACGAGATTGCCCGGGCAAATGCCCCTTTCGCCCGTGCCAAGGACCTGGCTGAGGCGGTTGCCCGGCAAAATGCCCTATTCGCCCGTGCCAAGGGCCTGCCGCCACGAAATTGCCCAATCAAATTCCTCGTTCGCCCGTGCCAAGGGCAAGGCCGAGGCGATTTCCCAGGTAAATGGCCGAGTGCCCGTGCCGAGGGCTTGCCGCCAGTAGATTGCCAGGGCAACTACCTCATTCGCCTGTACCAAGGGCATGGCTGAGGCGATTGCCCGGGCAAATGCCCATTCACCTGTGCCAAGTGCCTGGCCGAGACGATTGCCCAGGAAAATGCCCCATTCACCTGTGCCAAGTGCCTGGTCGAGGCGGATTGCCCGAGGAAATGTCCCACTCGCCCGTGACAAGAGCCTGGCCGAGGTGATTGCCCGGGCAAGTGCCCCGTTGGCAGTGCCAAGGGCCTGCCACATCGAGATTGCCCGGGCAAATGCCCTTGCCCATGCCAACGGCATGGACGATGCGATTGCCCGGGCAAATGGCCGAGTGCGCGTACGAGGCCCTACAGCAGAAGTTTGCCCGGGCAGCTGCGTCATTCGCCCATGGCAAGGGCCTAGTCGAGCCGATTGCCCGGGCAAATGCCCCCTTCCCCCAGCCAAGCGCAAGCCGCCAATAGAATTCCCATGCGAGGGCCAGACCGAGGCGATTGCACGGGTAAAAGCCGCATTCGCCTGTTGCAAGGGCCTGGCCGAGGAGATTGCCAGCGCAAATTGTTGGGTTATCGGGGTCAATACGACATCAGATGCGCAGCGGAAATTTAAAAATTTTAATACAAAAGCTCCTATATACCCGAATACAGGATCATATTGGTATGCTATAATAATCAAAACAATTACATCACATGTAACCACGCATGATAATTAAAATTAATCTAATTAATTTTAACGCGATCCTATCATGCATCTAATCGCGGTACGAGTTTATCGATATACCTTGGCGGGTCGAACACGCCACGTAACGATCCTCGGAGTCTGATGAATAGAGCCGCGAAAAGTACCCGGCCTCTAATGCTAGTCCACGCTGAGACGCTCGAAACCGAAATCCGATTTAATCGTATTAAAATCGGAATTGGGCCTTAATCAGATTCGGCCCAACACAAGCTTGAGCCCGTGATGAACGTGTCATCACCTTCCTCTCGCCTGCTGCAATTTGATGCTCCCGACTGTCGTTCGAAGCTCGCCGCGCGGACACTCGCCAGCGCTGTCTCTATTCAGCAGTCCATCTCCGTCGCCGTCGCCTTCTCAAGCCGCCGCGCCTGCGCTTCGCCGAAAACTCTCGTCGGTGCAACAATTACACGACGGCAGACGCTGCAAATTCGCGAGTCGCCCTCATCGGCTTGCTGGACGATGGAGCGCGAAGTTCGTCGGTGTTCCAGGCGCTGCGCGTAGTCGGCCGAGCTTCAACGAAAATGGAGCAGTCACCCGCAGCTTTACCGAGCGCGGTAGTTGGCTCTCAAGCTCGCCGTCGTCGCACGACGGAGGAGAGGAGGTGGCGGCTAAGACCGAACGTGGAGAAGGGTGGCCGTGCTAGCGCTTCAGGGTTCTCCTCGTCGCGTCGGCGCCGCGTTTTTCCTTCGTTTTCTCTGCGAGAAGAGACTATTCATGCATATATATATTTCATATATTACACATAAATCCCTTTTGCTTTTGCAAAAACGGCCCTCAGCATTTTGCAAAACCTTAGGTCCAACACTTTGGACATTGGCAAAAGCAGCCCCTCATGTACAAAATTCGGTTTTTCGCGATCGTGTCTCATTTGCGTGTGACCCATTAGGTTCAGTACCACGCCGGCAGTGAATAAATAGTTAATTCAACTAATTAACAAATAATTAATTCAACCAATTAATTATATTTATCCACAGATCGTGGTTAACGTCTAGCAACGTGCCACGACCACCCGTGTGGTATGAATATCAATATTCATCACTTGAAACCTTTGTGTGAATAGTTCCCATGCCCTATAATCCTTCTGTTCCTTTCTAACATCCCGAACGAGCTTAGAGTATGGATATCTGTCAAACTCTAATATAGCTCGAACAAATGTATCTGTCTTAATAGATTCGCTCGTCTGTGACATTAAGAACATTTCTTAATTCACATCGTACCTCGGCCAAGGATTTTCTGAGCTAGTTCTATTCAAAGACACATAGGATGTTCTCCTCCTTCATAGGAGGTGACAGATTCTCTATTGGTTATCATCTATCTTCATGTGCTATTATTTATACCCAGATGGTTCCCTTGTACAGCTGAGCTATACTTGGAAACACACTAAAGTATAAATCATGAACACATAAGATACTATGATAAACTCAAGTCTGAGGATCAAGGCATAACTATCACACTGAAGAATAACCATTGACAGATTCCATTGGTATTCTTCGAGTAAGTCAGTTCAGTGAACTCATTCATCCAATGAGCACCTACACACTTGCTTCAGTGTCAACTACACGCGTAGTAATGAGATCACTACTCTCATCGTATGAGCAAGCAAGCTGTGTATTAGTCTTTCCGGTGACATTGAGCCCCTACTCAATGCACCTATGACTAAGAACATTCTGGACTTAGGTTTATAAGACATTAGGTCTCATTATCATGATCAACTATCATGATCCTAATTCTGTCGCCTTAGTCCATGGGGTTTATCACATACATTCATACAACATATTAAACATGACGATGCGATAAATAAATAACCATAATCAAGTAAACAAAAACTATTTATTACAGAAATATGTTCGCCAAAATATCCAATATTATTGGCTTTTAGGGCATTTACTCTTTCAATCTCCCACTTGCACTTAAAGCCAATCGCACATGCGTCTCACGCCCATCTTGTCGAAATGGCTCTCAAACGTCTTTTGAGGAAGTGCCTTAGTAAAAGGATCAGCTATGTTATCTTTTGTGTCAACCTTTTGTATCTTGGTTTTGCCTCTTTCAATGAATTCCCTTCATCAAATGAAAGCGCCTCAGAATGTGTTTGGATCTCTGATGAGACCTTGGTTCCTTTGCTTGCGCAATAGCCCCATTGTTATCACATAACAACGGCATAGGATCCTGTATCCCTGGAACCACTCCAAGTTCAGTAATGAACTTTCTCATCCAAACAGCCTCTTTTGCTGCTTCTGAAGCAGCAATATATTCGGCCTCTGTAGTTGAGTCTGCTACGGTCGGTTGCTTGGAACTTTTCCAACTAACCGCACCGCCATTCAGGGTAAAGACAAACCCTGAAACCGATTTGCTGTCATCCTTATCTGATTGGAAGCTTGAGTCCGTATAGGCCTCAACTTTCAACTCTGATTCGCCGCCATATACTAAGAAGATATCCTTAGTTCTTCTCAAGTACTTAAGGATACTCTTAACGGCAGTCCAGTGACCTTCACCGGGATCAGATTGATATCTGCTCGTCACACCAAGAGCATAGGCCACATCTGGCCTGGTACACAGCATTGCATACATAATTGACCCAATAGCGGATGCATATGGGATATTCTTTATGCGATCTCTCTCTTCTGGCGTTTTCGGTGCCATTCCTTTAGAGAGCTGAATTCCATGATTATATGGCAAGAACCCTTTCTTGCTATTTTCCATGCTAAACCGCTTTAGCACTTTATCGATATAATTCGATTGGGATAATCCGATTATCCTCTTAGATCTATCTCTATAGATCTTAATGCCTAGGACGTAGGAAGCTTCTCCTAAATCCTTCATGGAGAACTGCTGTGACAACCAAACTTTTATTGACTGCATCATTGGAACATCATTTCCAATAAGTAGTATGTCATCTACATACAATACTAAGAAAGTAATAGCACTCTTGCTAACCTTCTTGTATACACATGGTTCATCCTCATTTTTGATAAAGTCAAACGATTTGACTGTCTCATCAAAACGGATGTTCCAGCTTCGAGAAGCTTGCTTAAGTCCGTAAATGGACCTCTTCAGCTTGCATACCTTGCTTTCGCTCCCACTAGAGATAAAGCCCTCGGGTTGTGTCATGTACACATCCTCTTCGAGGTTTCCATTTAGGAATGCCGTCTTTACGTCCATTTGCCATATCTCATAGTCATGGTATGCAGCTATCGCAAGTAATATCCGAATGGATTTGAGCATTGCTACTGGTGAAAGGTCTCGTCATAATCGACCCCTTGCTTCTGTCTGAAGCCTTTAGCTACCAGTCTGGCTTTGTAGGTATCTACATTGCCATCTGCTCCGATCTTCTTCTTGAAGACCCATTTGCACCCAATGGGACTCACTCCCTCAGGTGCATCCACTAAGTCCCAAACCTCATTGGTACTCATGGAATCCATTTCGGAAATCATGGCTTTTAGCCACTTCCCGCTGTCGCTACTCTGCATAGCTTCTGTGTAGGAGTTTGGCTCGTCATCCAATATGACTGGCACTTCTTGGTTTTCATCAGCTATGTAAACCAATCTTTCAGGTTGCTTTCGCTTCCTGGTAGATCTCCTAACAGTTTGTGGCACATCTGGTTGCACTACTATTTCGGGTACAGAAACATGATCAATGTTATTTTCCAGCCTATCAGGATAAGCAGGGCAACCCCAGATCTTAACAAGTTTAAGACCAAGTTTCTTCCCTCTCCATATCTCATATGGGGTTGTATCCACGGATTTGCTGGGAACCCGATTTAGTACGTGCGCCGCAGTTTCTAGAGCATAGCCCCAGAAAGTAACTGGAAGTGTAGTGTGACTCATCATAGAACGAACCATGTCTAACAAGGTTCTGTTTCTCCTCTCAGACACTCCATTCAACTGGGGTGTATAAGGGGGAGTCCACTGTGAGAGAATCCCATTCTCCTTGAGATATTCGGTAAACTCTGTACTCAAGTATTCTCCTCCACGATCTGATCGTAGTGCTTTAATACTCTTTCCAGTTTGCTTCTCTACTTCATTCTTATATTCCTTGAATTTCTCGAAAGATTCGGATTTGTACTTCATTAAGTACACATATCCAAATCTAGAGAGATCATCAGTGAATGTAATGAAATAAGAGTAGCCACCTTTGGCACTCGTAGACATGGGTCCACATACATCAGTATGTACCAGCTCAAGCAACTCCTTTGCTCTCTCTCCATGTCCAGTAAATGGAGATTTGGTCATCTTTCCTTTGAGACAAGGCTCACAAGTAGGGTATGTTTCATAAACATCCGGTTCAATTAACCTCTCTTTGTAGAGCTTGTTTAGTCTTGTCTCACTGATATGACCAAGTCTACAATGCCAGAGATACGTCTCGTTTACACTATCTCTATTCCTCTTTATAGGTTGTTCAACATTATACACTTCATGAAGTGTATCAATGAAATAGAGATCATCGTATAATGTACCAGAACCATAAAACTCGTTTTTGAATGAAAATGAACAACTATTGTTCTCAAATACGAATTTAAAACCACCACCTTTACAAAAGAGTGTGAAATTAGAAATCAATTTTTTACTAAGTGCTGGTACGAAATAACAATCCTAAGCTCTAGTATTCTTCGAGGGTAAGAAGACTGCAACTCGGATCATGAGCAGTTTACTAGCAGAGTCTAGACTCTAGTCCACAACGCAGACTCTTGCTTTGTTTGCAACTCTAAGGTCAATTCTCTTTCGCCAACCTTCTAGGATTCTTTAAGTCCCTGCAGTCGAAATGCAATGTGTGAGACACACCGGGCTAATCTAATACCAATCTAAGAATCTTTACTAAGAGATGATTGATGCTCAATAAGACACACCTGAGGGCCCGGCTACCTTAGCCTTTTGTCACCATTCTCAAGGTGAACTTTGCAGTTCCTATTCCAGTGTCCAGCCTTTTTTGGGCCACAAAATTTTTTAAAAAGCCCCACTTTTTTTTCTCAGCCACCTGCACTTAGAATCGGCTTTCGCTTAATCTTAGCCTGTTCCTTTTGCCTTCATGATTTTTTTTTTTTTTTTCTTGGAGCGATGGTCTTCTTGTTCTTCTTAGCACATTGAACTTTTCCATTGGTCCTTATGAAGTATAACCACCATCACAGCCTTGCCCTATCCTTTCCTGTGAACAGAGCTCTCAGCAGTCCTCAGCATGTTGAGGAGTTCTGGAAGGGTTGCTATTCCAAATTATTCATATGGAAGTTCAGTGACAAAGGAGCATAAGGAGGGCGGGAGTGATTGAAGGACCACAAGTCGTACTCAACTCGTGTATCCATCGAAGTCCAAGTTGCCCAGTCGCTCGTCAAATCGATGCACTTGAGACATGGATCTGCACCGGAACTCTCCTGTCATTCATTTGCCCTAAAAAAAGCTCCTTAGCATATCTTCATATCTAGAGTCCTATCAGGCTCAGCATAAAGCTCTTCAGACGGAGCAGTTATAATACCACATACCAGATTTTCAATGCTGACGTTGCAACTCATTGCTCATGGAGCGCCAAGATGAACATGACACTTCGCAAGTATCTCTCCTTGCTCCATTGGTCAGCCTGGAACTCCGATTAGT